>CAJGYO010000012.1:37342378-37853737 GCA_904845875.1 Miscanthus lutarioriparius
GACCATCAGTTTGTGGATGATATGTGGAGCTTCGAGAAAAGGCGAGTACCAAGACATTGCTGCAAATTGGTCCCAAAAAATGAGAGACAAAGATTGACCCTCTATCAGAGATTATAGTAAGGGGAACCCCGTGCAGAGTCATAATCCGATCAAAATATATTTGAGCATATTTCCTGGCTGCATATCTGGTGTCCACTGGGATAAAATGAGCAGACTTAGTTAGCCGGTCCACAATGACTCAAATAGAATCATAGCCCTTGGATGTGCGGGGCAAACCCACCACAAAGTCCATGGAAATATCTTCTCATTTCCAAATAGGAATAGGCAAGGGCTGCAAATATCCTGGGGTATGCATATGATCTGCCTTAACCCTACCACAAGTGTCGCACTCCGTGACGTGTTGGGTGATGTCCTACTTCAAGTTGTACCACCAGTACAAGTGGCGCAGATCATGATACATCTTGTTGCTGCCAGGATGAATAGATAGCTTTGAATGGTGAGCTTCATTCAAAATCTTTCTTCTCAGCTCCTCATTGTATGGAACCACCAATCTATCCTTGTACCTCACTACATCATGCTCACCAATACTAAAGTGAGGGCCACGCCCTTTAGCAATCAATTTTCTGATGTGGGGAATTTCTTCAGTGTCTTCTTTGCTCTAGAATAATCTACTCAAGCAACTCTGAGGTCAAGGCAATGTGAGCCAGCACTTTTGCATGGTGGAGAGACAAAGTTGTTTCCTCAACCTGATGTGACTTCTAGCTCAAAGCATCAGCCACTACATTAGCCTATCCTAGATGGTAATGTACTTCCAAGTTATAGTCCTTTATCAATTCTAACCATCTCCTTTGCCTTATATTTAGCTCAGACTGAGTGAAAATATACTTGAGGCTCTTATGATCAGTGAAGATATGCACTTTGTTGCCCAATAGATAGTGCCTCCAAATCTTTAGAGCGTGGACCACAGCAGCCAGCTCTAAGTCATGAGTGAGGTAATTCACTTCGTGCTTTTTCAGTTGGCGCGAAAGCATAAGCTATCACACACCCATTTTGCATCAGCACGCATCCCAACCCCGTCTTTGAGGCATCACAGTATACATCAAAGGGATTGCATCAATGTCGGGTTGGGCTAACATAGAGCAAAGGGTCGAAATGTCTTGAGCTTGGAAGGCTTCTTCACAGGTTGGGCTCCAATCAAACTTAGCTTCTTTTTGGAGCAAGCTTGGTCATTGGGTGGGCTATCTTGGGAGAAATTCGGGATGAAACACCGATAGTACCTTGACTAGACCAAGGGCCAGCGAATCTAGTGCACTACTTGGGAGACTTCCAATCCAACACATCTTGCACCTTCTTTGGGATCTCTTTGAAATGCCATCAAGTGTCAACACATGCCCCAAAAACTACACTTGATCTAACCAAAATTCACACTTGCTTTGAATTTAGCATACTGACTTATGCTCCCTTAGTCGAGCAAGTACTATCCAAAGGTGTTGGGCATGCTCTTCATCATTCTTAGAATATATCAGGATATCATCAATGAATACCACAACAAACTTATCCAGCTACCGCATAAAGACTTAATTCATCAGGGTACATGAAGAAGGTAGAGCATTGGTGAGACCAAAAGACATCACTAGGTACTCATACAGCCCATACCTAGTAGAAAAACTATCTTTGGTATATCATGTGGTACGATCTTGATCTCGATGATAGCCTCAATCGGAGGTCAATCTTCAAGAACACCTTGGCACTAGCTAGTTGATCGAACAAGGTATCTATGCATGCAGAGCAAAGGATACTTGTTCTTAACTCTTACCGCATTAAGAGGGCGGTAATCCACACACATCCACGGAGTACCATCCTTCTTCACGAAAATGGCTGGGCAACCCCATGGTGAAGAACTAGGACGGATGAAACCTTTTTCCATCAACTCTTCCAGTTGCTTCTTCATCTCAGCCAATTCCCTTGGAGCCATGTGGTGCAGGCGTCGGGAGATAGGAGCGAGACTAGGCTCTAACTCAATGGAGAATTCCACCTCTCTCGTCCGGTGGCAACCCAGGAAGATCTTTAGGAAAAACATCTGGGAACTCACATACCACAGGGATGGGGGTAAGATCAGGATAGGCTTTAGCATGGGTAGGAATAGGTAAGACTGGATCTGAGGGTACAAGAAGACACATCCTATCCTCAGAAGAAGAAAGCCGTAACTCGACACTTCTCTGCTTCAAATCCAAGACTACCCCATGCACCCGCAACCAGTTCATTCCAAGAATAGCATCAATGCCTTGCACAGGCATTACCATGAACTATAGGTGGTAAGCGTGGGTGGCTAATACCAAGCTTACTGTGTCCGTTCGGGTATTGATGAACACTTGCAAACCCGTAGTATGGATTCTATAGGCATATGGTATAGCCATAAGTGGTAAGTTGTGCCGGTCTACAAATCCCATGCTCATAAATGAATGTGATGCACCAGAATCGAACAACACATAAGCTAGATGGGAATAGATGGTAAACATATCAGCCATCACCGGTTCCTGCTACAATATTTGCTCAGCATCTGTGAAATTCACCTATCCAGATCAGCTGGCTAGCACCTTCCTCTTGATCATAGTCTACTTGACTAGCCTAGAGTTCACCGATGGTTGAGCAGACTGAGCTGGCTGGTTCTGGGGACACTCTCGAGCATAGTGGACATCTTTGACACATTTGAAGCAAGCGCCAGGCTTGTTCCCAAATCCTTGGCGAGGTGGAACCTGCTGTCCCTGAGGCTGCTGGGGCTGCACCTGCTGAGTGGGTGCATGATACTGTGTGGAAGAAGTCTGAGAAGTATTATGGGGCTGCTAAAATGAATGCCCGCCAGATGGTTGATAGGGCTCCCATCGGACAACCTTTACCTTCTGAGTATGAGGGTGGCTAGAAGACCCCATGGCCACCCGCTTCCTCTTCCACTCTGCCTAAGAATCCCGCTGCAAGCCTTCCATGGCGATGGCAGCGTTCATCAGTGCCCTAAAGGTCTGATAGTTCATAGTGTACAGCTTCTCCTGAAGGATATAAGAGAGGCCACGAAAGAAGCGGTCCTTCTTCTTCTCGTCAGTGTCCACATGGATGCCAGCATACTGGGACAAGTGATTGAACTTATTAACATAGTCCATCACTGTCAAACTCCCTTGTTGCAGCTCTAGGAACTCAGTTAGCTTCCGATTGATGACACTAGCAGGAATATAGAACTCTATAAATGCTGTGGTGAACTCCTGCTAGGTTGCCGGATGATCTGGCTGCTACATCGCATGGAAGGTATCCCACCATGCACTCGTGGACCTCAATAGCTGATGCGCTGCAAAGCGCACTTTCTTCTCGTCGGCCACGTTGAGCAACAGAAACTTCTGCTCCAAAATGCGAAGCCTGTGCTCCGCATCTAGGGGCTCATCTGTCAGTGTGAAAGTGGTTGGGTGGGTCTTGAGGAAATCCTGGTAAGAGGAGGGTCCCTTAGGACGGCGGGCACCACCCCCGTTCCCACCATTGCCCCCGTGGCCTCCGCGAGCGAAGCCAGCGATAGCTTGTGCCATTAGCTCCATGGCACGGGCTGACTCACAACGAGCAGCCATTAGTTCCGCCATCATCTCAGCGTGAGTCATTGGTGGTGGCGGTGGTGGTGGTGGCGGCAGAAAAGGATGAGGAGCCAGAAGTGGAGCCTCCTGACTCCCCCCGCTGTCGTGTTCATTGGCCCGGCCACTCTCGCCTTGGCCCTCACCAAGACCGTGAGCCACCCCAGCACTAGTGCTCCCACGTGCGGACTTTAGATTCATCTGTAAGAGATAGGAACCATCCATTTAGAACAACCTTCCCGATCAGAAGCAAGGGATTCGAGAAATGATAGCACATTTATTAAAGCATTCTTTTAGTTAATCCTATCAACCTACTAATCCAATTATACGTGTAGGGGGATTTTAGTTTAAGCAAGATGATATTATCATGATGCATGTATCGTCCTGTACGTTCACTCAAGCCAGAATATAGCGGCATTTGTAGAATTTTTGGCACATCGCACACTCACTTTCCGTATACTAAGCGATTTCTTACGCAATGTTAGTCAGTGTACCTACAGAAAACTGATTAGATGAAACCAATGCCGCTATCCTAGATAGAATATATTGCTAGGGCTAATACTTAATTACATAACTTTAGCGCATCCTATTTTTCACAAAACTTTTGTTGGTCAAATTTTTAAGCTTTCAAAAAGAGTGATGAAACTCGTAACCATGATTGGCTCTGGTACCATCTGTGTCAGAACCACTTGAAATAGCACACTTATAGGGGCGCTCGTCTTCCACCAGACACTAAGCACCCTGAAAGCAAGCTACAGCGGGCGATATCCGCCGGGTCCACCCCAAGGGAGAACCCGAAAGATCCACATTTTTCCCAAGGATCCAATAACAAGAACGAGTTACAATACTTGTCCATTTCATGCATTGAAAGTTCTTAAAAATTACATTATTACATTACCAAATGTTTGAGTGCGGAATAATAAACAGTGGAATTTAAAAATAAACATCTAGCGATAAGGAACGAGGATCCTTCTGTGCCCACCAGAAGAATCCTCCACACAACGGTACTCCTCATGCACCTGCAACAGGGGTGAATAAACTCTGAGTACACAATGTACTCGCAAGACTTATCCGACTAGTGGGAATAATTTCCTGACTCCAAGGAATATGATAAGCTTTATGGTTTGCTAGTTTTCTTTTGGCAGAAGCAATACTAATAGTGAGCCCTTATTTATATTATTATTATTAGCTGTATTAAGTTATTATCTATCCAATCTATATAAACACCTGTTCTACTTTCAAGCAAGAGTTGAGCAATCAGTTCCATTTCATCATCATCCATCTTTCAGTTCTTACTACGGTGCTAAACCATAGACAAGCCATACCGGAACACCGACGATTCACAAATCAATGCCCCTAGCTGGGTGCCCCGAAGACACACGCCCCGCTTGTAGCCCAGGCACAAGCAGGACCAACCCATCACTCTCCTATCCTAGGTGTCTAGGACCCCGTCCAAACGTGGACTCCAAGCCCCCACTCCTGAGTCCCAGACTCAGTGCGGTGCAAGGACCTCCACCATCTTCGCCTCCAATCAGTCGGTCCGAAAAGAGCCAGATCCACGACAAGAGAGCAATAAGTCTTCGCTGCGCCCATACCCAAGTATGTGCTCGGGACAGTAGATCTATGACTTGTCTAGAGCCATATGCAACGACTGGTCCTTAATCGACATAGACAGGGAAAAAGTGCAACCAAACTATGCCCTGTTGGCCGCAGGACACAACCTCTTACACCTACCAGTACCCAAACCATATCCCTGCCCGGTCACCACTTTTCCCTCCCATCATTTATCAAGAGTGATCATAATTATCACCTATTTGTGAGTAACAGCAGGTTACCCACGCTACCGAGATCCTGGGCATAGCAGCTACTCGACCTATACTAGTAGGACTCATAGGTAGATAGATTTATGCATGTAGTTTCCATAAAATGCCTGTAACATAAATGCACATCATATATACATTCAGTGATCATAAAATATGGGTTATGCACTGGGGCTTGCCTTGGGCAGGCGACGGGTCAGCAAAGTCAGCACCAAAAGGCTCCGGGGCTCCCTCCTGCACGAGGATCTCCTCCTCGTACTCCTCAATGACTTCCTCATACTCCTGTTCATCGACGGGCATGAAGTCTACCAACTCGTGATCTACATGCATGAAATGGTGATGCAACACTTAGTAATATAGCAAAAGCAACTCTTAAAATAAAAGTACATCTGTCTAACTACTAGCTAGTGCTATCGGCTAAGGTACTAAGTTACCTACTGTTACCACTAACAAGTACGAAGCATGACATACGTTATCACAACAACTAAATGTATTCTTACTCCTAATACCGACTTAATCTATATATGATAATACAAGGATAATAGCTACTCTATTTATCAACTTACTCTACGGCTACAAAATTTACAGGAAGTACATAATAACCTAGTGAGCCTACTGTAAAATTTTCATAGCTATAGCTATCACCAATTTACCACAAAAATTCCTACAATTATTAATCTACATAATACTAAGCTCTCTAGTTTGAATTTATGAACCTACCATTGTTGCAGCTAACTGTAATCTAACTACACTAACAGGTGGATGGTATTTTTGTGAACCTAACAAACTTGGCTTTACTATTTTTGGACATCTATAGAATTTACTACTATTTTTCAAAGTTTAGCTCAAACTATTATTGAATAAACATTCATACTCCACTGGAATTTGAAAAAACCAATTCTACCGTGTGGCCCAACGCGCTTCGGCTCGGCCCAAACTGGCGTGACATGCGCGCGCGCAGCCCACTCGGGCGCGGCCCAACCTAGAGCGACGACGGCCATCGGCGGGGAGGACTCGCACGCGCCGGTCAATATGCAAAAACACCCTTGGACTATTCTATAATCATGTGAGCGCTAAGCGCACTGTTCCGCTAGTCTACTATCTTACAGCTACACCCTCGAAACTTTCTATCTTCACAACAGCGATACACCCCGGGCACCCACGCGTGCACCGGCGCGGCGGCACTGGCACCGGCAGCTACGCCGGCCACATCAGCCCTTCCCCGCCCTAACTTCGGGACCGACACTTACCTAGGAGCGAACACAAAGTGCCGGGCGAAGGAAGCGTGAACCGGGACGCTGCAGCGAAGTCGAACCACGTTGGCGGATACCCTGCAGCCACGGCGGTGGCGTTCCGGTAGGTGATAGCAAAGCTGGGGCAAAAGGGGTAGCTAGTGAGCTCAAGGGACTCACCACGGAACCCACGAGGCGGTGGTTCAATCGGAGACGGCCTGAGCCGAGTTGGCTGCGTGCGCACGGATGGTGCGGCGGCGCACGGCGATGGCACGACCATGTCAGGGAAGGCTAGGCTATGGTAGCGCTTCGGCCGAGGTGCGCAGGGTGATTAGCAGGTGGAGGCAAGGCTGGTGGTGCAAGGAATTGCCGCGAGCTGCTTTGGAAAGGTGGCTTGCCGACGGCGCATGCCAACACGGTCTTATTGACCTGATGGATGGTAGCTCCAAATTGGAGCACTGTGCAGCAATACTAGCAGCAAGGTGGGGTCGGTTGGGTGGCTGGCTACCTAGCGGAGTCGAGGACATGGCTAATTTGATTATGGTGCTGCCATCACGGCGAATCGAAGGGAGCGGGCCCGTCGGCCATGGCGACAGCGGAGACAGGGGAGGACAGGTGAGGCTTGTCTCGTGGCTGCCGTAGCGTGACATAGCCGTCCACACTGTGATCAATCACACACGGGCTACAGGGCTATGGGGAACCACAAGGCGTGCTCCAGACGGCTGGCCGCACGGCCTAACACGCAAGCCGATGATGCTAGGTCCTTTGTGTCGCAGTGGACGGCGCCGGCCAGGGAGAGCATCAGCGTCGCATCGCATCAAACATGGGTGTGCTGGTAGAGGCAAGTGGGCAAGCACACGCATGCAGCGGTGCAAGTCAACCGCAGCAGTAGCCGCGCGACCGCGGTGGCCGGGGCACAGCGTGACTGGTCCGCAACGCAACGCGACGGTGGTGGAAAGACTAGTTCCGCCAGGTGTGACATGCGCATGCGGCGTGTGTGTACTTGGCGTGCCAGGCACAGCAGTGATAGCATGGCCTACAGCGTAGGACTGGTGGCAAGTCCGGCCAGTGCGTTGGTAGGGGCGCTGGCAGGCGGCCAGGATGTGGCAACGACAGCATTGGCGGTGCGAGCTGCGCACCAGCGTGTGGTGGCAGGAGGCCGTGGCCAACAGCACAGGGGCCATGCTCATGGGCCTGCGGGCACAGGCGTGGCAGTGGTGACACGGCCGGCGCTTCAGTGCGCACTGGGTAGGCTAGTGCAGCGGTGCCAGGCCGAACCGAGGCGATGACCGCACCCGGAGGTAGAAACCGTGTCGTGCACGCTTTTTAAAGCATCCCAAAAAATCAAACCCGATGATCCAAAAGCAAAACCAGTTATCCTATACTCCAGCGGGTACATAGGGCTATCAAACTAAGCCAAAACATCATGCCACTACTTAACCCAATCATTCTACAAAAATTGTCGAACATGGCTTTATCGACCCATTTTTAGACTTACGCGAAATGACTAAGCTTCAAACGGTTTCGCATAAGCGTTCTATAGCATTTTTGTTTGATAGAAATTCACTTAGAACTCTAAATGATATAATGCGACATGAAATGTAGCATTTGTTTCGTGTTGCCGATGAATGTTACAAGTTATGTACATTACTTTATACTCTATAACTCATATATTTACACACAATTACACATACGTATGATGCTCCTGTAGTGTTTTAGCAAAACTAAACAGTGTAACACCGAGGGTGTTACAATGTAGGGGTTTTTACCATGTTCGCCTGATATGGTAAATGTCGGCGCCCACAACACTGTTGGTGCCCAGAGGCATGTGGGGGGAGCTTTACCGTGTTTGTCTGGTATGGGAGTTTGACGTCTCCCACAACACTGTAGGGCAAATGTTGACGCCCACAACACTGCTTGGGTTCTGACATGCCAGGAAGGTTGCAGGGTGCCCTTCTGACATGCCCTGTTGGTACTGTCCTACAGGTGTATAGGGTACGGTCCTCGGTATTGCGGTTGACTTGAGTGCCCTGCCTTACTTTCTCCATCCATTTCCTGGTCCTCACCAAGCGGGCGTCCCCAGTCGGTTGGTCCTAGTCGGCTCTGACTGCGCCAGTCGGAGAAGAGCTGTAAGTAGGGGTTCGACGCATCCCTGGTCGGAGACACGGGTTGGAGTCGGAAGTGGTGTTTGGCCAGGCCTTCCGGTCGAAGAGGCCATCCGGAGGCGGGCTGGAGTTGGAAGCGAGCGCTATTCCTCTTTAGTGAGGCCTTCCGGTCGGAGAGGCGAGCCGGAGTCAGAAGCGGACGCTGTTCCTCTTGGCCAGGCCTTCCGGTTAGAAGCTGGTTTGCCCTTCTGTCCTGTTTGTTAGGTTTTTGGGCCAGCCCAGGAGTTGCGCATTGTTCGCAACATTGTCTGCTAGGCCGAGTCTTTGTTGGGGAGCCGGTCCATGAGGGACCCTGGGTATATGAACCCGACAGAAGCCCCCGAGCCCCCGGGCGATTCGGGTAGAATCGATTGGGGGATTTTTGTCTTGACGACGGGTGCGCGCGAGCGCACCCGCTGGTGTAGCGCCTGAGCCCCCGAGCGATTTGGGTAGAATCATCTAGGGGGGTTTCATGTTGCCAGCGGGGGAAGTTTTGTTTCGTCAGCGGGTGTGCGCGAGCGGACCCGCGGGTGTAGCCCCCGAGCCCCAAAGTGATTCGGGCAGAATCACCTGGGGGGTTTTGTTTAGCGGGTGTGAGTGTGTGCACTGTAGTGGGCATAGTCTCTTCTTTTTTGGTTTCTGACCCATCATTTCTGGGGCGTGGTCCCAGGCGTTTGGTCACGGTCGAGGGATCGGGCGAGTCGGAGTCACGGATCCAGGCGTCGGGCGAAACGAGGGATCGGGCGAGACGAACTCGTGGATCTAGACGTCGGGCGCGATGAGGGATTGGGCGAGTCGGAGTCGCAGATCCAGCGTAGGGCGTGACGAGGGATCAGGCGAGTCGGAGTCATGGATCTAGGCGTCGGGCGCACCATGGGATCGGGCGAGTCGGAGTCACAGACCCAGGTGTAGCCGAGGCGTTTGGGTGTCTTGAGCCCCTAAGCCCCGTTGGGCTTGGTAGGGGTCGGTTAAGTTTTGTGTGTTACCCCATCCGCGGTTTCTCGCAACCAGAGGGGCTAAGCTAACGTCGCTTGCCTCGATGGCTCGAGTGACGCGCTCGTTGAGCTCGCTAACGGGTACATTTGAGTAGAGTCCAGGTCCATTGTTCATGACAGGGTCAGCATAGCCCTCATGTGGCACTCCACTTCTCTTTAACCTGCAACCCGGCAGATGCCTGGGTCATTCCAGAGATCGACCCGGGTGGCCCGCTGGCCTCCCCTCGATGGAGATTCTGTGGGTTTGGTGGGAGGTTAGGATCGAACGAGAAGGTTGAGATGACCCTGTCTGCTTCAGGGCATACTAGATGAGGGCCGCTCGGGGCTCATCTGCGTTTTCTCCCCTGGCTCTGTTTGACGCGAGGCGGCCTCGAGCCCTTCGTGGGCCAGCCTTCGAACCCCGGTCGGTCGTTGCTCATGTTGAATGAGGCAACTGCCACTTCATGATGCAACACAGAGTATTGTGATGCATTTAACTGCATATGCGATGCTTTTGGATGTATGGAATGAATGAATGCGTGCATGGATGAATGAATGTTTATATAAAGAAATAGTGGGGGTTGGTAATGTTACCTTGATGACTCGAGTGACGGGGTTTGAGGAGCTCCTATCGGATATGTCTGACCAAGATCCACGTTCGTCGTTCATGACGGAGTCAGCATGGCCCACATGGGGTGTCCCTTTGCTCCTTACCTGTCTCTTGGCATTCGCCTGAGCCGTCCGATCGACTCAGGAAGCCCGTTAGTCTCTCCTGGCGGAGATCCCATCGTTTGGGCCTTTCCAAGTCCCGCCTAGGAAGGCAGAGGGCCGCCTGTGCATAGTGGCGCCTTGTTTCTTGTGCCCAACGTGCGGTAGTGGTGGGCCATACCCAGGCCACGTCCTGTCTAACCAAGCGCCGTTCCGTTGGGCAGGGTGCGTCCCATTGGTCAGGGCGTGTCCCATCGTATCCCATCCGCATTGAATGGGGGAAGGGAGAGGGTCTTTTGCCACTGTCGTTTTGCCTTTCCCCAATCACTACGCCTTTCCCAACTATTGTGCCTCTTTCTTTAAGTAGGGGAAGGGAGAGGGCTTCCATTCTGTTCCTTCGCCTATTCCTCATCTGCCGCCTCTTCTTCTTCCATCTCGCTGAGAGCGTCTGAGTGCCGCGGCGGTTCCTAGGAGAGAAAAGGGGAGAGCGAGGGAGAGGAGAAAACTCACACATCCATTCGCGAACCTAGAGTGAAATGTCGAGCTTGAGGTCATCCGTCGTGAGGGAGTCGGTGTTGGCTGCCTTCGCCGAGAAGGCGTTTCTGCCACCGAAGGAGGTGGCACACTGGAGGGCTCTTGGGAGGGAGGATTACCCACAACCTCGAGCTGGCGAGGTTGTTTCCTTCCTTGGCTTTCATGAGCATGGGTTAGGATACCCCGCGCACTTATTCCTATGCGGGCTCCTCAATGAGTGGGGTCTGGAGCTGTAGCACCTCAATCCAACTGGGTGCTGCATATCGCCGGCTTCGTCACCATGTGCGAGGCCTTCCTCAGGATGGAGCCGCACGTGGACTTCTTCCGGTGGATGTTCTCTGGGTGAACTTTATTGGAGGGGAAGCGTCTCATGATCACGCTAGTGGGGGGCTTCGCGCTGCAGAAGAAACCGAGCGCGTCGGGCTTGTACCCCATGTATACCCCTATGATTCCAATCAGGGGTGGCACGGGGAATGGTTCTACATCTAGAACTCAACGGAGGCGCCGTTCCCGCCTTTCACCGGTAGGAGGCTAGAGAGGTAGGAGAGTTGGTCATGGGGCCCCGCTAGCCGATAGAAGAAGAAGGTGGAAATTATCGAGGTGGAGGTTCAGAAGCTCGTGTGGCGCGGCCTTGATGGGGTGCGGGTGTTCCACACCCTCTTCCACCGTTGGGTCGCTCCACTGGCGGAGAGGACGCGGCCGATGTGGAAGTACAACGGCCCAATGGACCCCGACCATGCGTTGCTGGAGGAGCTGTCGAACGACGAGGTCTGGAGTCACCTTGACCGAGTGCTGCAACTGAGGCCCAAACAGACCCTCGATTGAAAGTCCAGACCTCTCAACGCCATGACGGTGTCCAAACTGGTATGTTCCCCTCTCTTTACTCCGTGTTCTTTTCCCCTTTGCTCTCCTGTTTTTTTATTTTGAGTCGCCTATTTCATAGGGACTTGGAGTTTACAAGTCCTGGTCACATCTTCCGATGGGGCTAGAGGGTGCAGCTGGGCAGGCCGCCTAGACGGAAGCGGTGGTTGAGAGGAAGAAGAAGAAAGCCAAGGAGGCTCGACGAAAGCATGAGAAGGAGATGGAGATCGTTCGGCGTGTGCGGGCCAGGGAAAATAGGAGCGACATCAAGTCAGAGCTCGAGTCAAAGGACCCCACAGAGGTGGGGGATGACGTGATCTTCTTTGAGGAGGAGGAAAGCCAGGAGGTCATTGTGACCTCGGCAAATCATTGCGATCCTACGGTCGCATCCGCTAGAGGAGAGCAGGAGGTAGAGAGGCGCGGCGATGTTTCCGCGTCGAGGAAGCGTGCTGTGAGCGCGGACGCCATCGGTGAACGGGAGGCGAAGCGGACGCGGTCACCACGCCCTTCTGAGGCATCGCCGGCCTCATCCCTGCCTGCTGTGGGCGCAGCAGGATAGGCTAGGTGGTTGGAAGAGTGGGCTCACACCCATGCATCATCAGGGCTAGCGCCAGTGCGCGACCCACAACAGGAGGATGCCCCGCCAGCTGCTCCAGTCGGTGTGCCCCGAGCCAAAGGTCATGGTGATTCGTGGGCTGAGCAGGAGCCGGCCCGGTCGACCCCCCCCCCCCGGCTGAAGTGAGGGTGCGTGGGTCATGGCCTGGGAGCGGTCCTCGCCTGGCGGGCCTATTGACGTCGGATCGGGGCTTCAGAGCCCTACCGCTTCTGTCCCGGTATGCCTTCTTTGTTTCTTTTCAATCTCGCTGTTGAGTTTTTTGGAGTGTGACTGACCTGTACTTTTTCGACAGCGGCCGGATGCTAATAGGGCTGAGCATCGCCCCAACTCCCATGCGGGAGGATTGGAGTCCCACCTTGCAGCGTGCCGTGGCGAGTGGCGGGGAGAGCAGGGTGGTGGAGGCGGGTTCTTCCCTTCCGGGGGCGGTGCCCCTCGGGTCGATCGCCAAGATGGCGGCAATGGGTGGCGATGGTGTTGGCGATCCCGATGGTGATGGCAGAGGCTATGTCGAAGGTATCCCTTGTGGCCCCTCCTCCACCATCTATGGCAGAAGAGGAGAGGGAGACCGGATTCCCTACCTCGCCGAGCGGAGGGACGCATGGCTCACCCTCCTGGTCGGAGTTGGAGGTGCTGGGGGGAGATGCGGCCAGGCTAGCGCCAGAACGCCTGCCGGTGGCCCATGAAATCGAGGTGGTGGAGATCCCCACGACAAATGAATCGGGGTGATGAGGTGGACTCCCCGCTGGCCGCAGAGGGAGCTGAAGGCTGGCCTGGTCATCGGCTGGGCCTTCCAGTGGGTTTGGGATGAGCCGTAATCTAGTGTGGCCCTGCCTCGGCGACCCGAGGAAGGCTCGGTTCATCCTTCACGACGAAGAGGAGGTGCCGCTCTGGCACTTCCAGGGGAGAGCGGAGTGACGATGGAGTTTGATCTCGCCCAAACTAGGGCGAGGCTTGAGGAGGTCTTGGAGTGGGTTAAGTCCGTCGATTGGGCGGTTACGGTTGACCTACCCTGTGCCACAGAGGTAAGTTCTCTATGATTTGTTCTTGATTCCTTGGTTCCTTGCTGGTTGCTTCATTGTGTTAGATCCTTGCTTTGTAGGGCTTGGAGGGGATATCGTGCCGCAAGTCTCTTTTCCTCTGGGAGGAGCACACCCAGATGGCCGAGCTCAAGCACGAGTTGGAGTCCGCCCGCCATGAGTCCCAAGACCGGGCAGTACAGGTGACCGAGGCATGGGCGGCGGAGTGGCTCGCGGCGGAGCGAGCGAGCGCCGCCGAGCGAGGGCTTAAGGCGGCGAAGGTCCGCCAAGCAGAGATTGAGGCAATGCTGTAGAAGTCCCTGGCGGACACCGAGGTAGCGTTCCAAAGTTCCCTAGAGACCCTAGAGACAGAGCAGAAGGCCCTAGAGTCAGAGCGGAAGGCCCGGTCAAAGGCTAACCAAGAAGTGCTCGTGCTTCGGGGACGGGTGATGGGGACGGAGGAGGTGAACGCTCGGCTGTGCGAGCAGGTGACTTGGTTGAAGGAGGGACTCTCCATCCTTGAGAACACCCACCTCGATACGTACCTTTTCAGCTTTTTGACGTGTTGGTTTCTTCCTTTAGCTTGCTTCTGAGCTTGTCGCCCTTCTTCCAGAGCTGGGTGGAAATGTGGAGTCATTGGAGCGGGACTTGGAGACAGCCAAGGCGACGATTGGCCAAAATGCGGAGGCGCTGGCCAAGTCCCTTGAAGAGCGATGTGCTCTTGAGGGGGAACTTGACCAGATATGCAATGTTGCCTAGCTTGTCGTCTTGGAGGTCTTCGGGTTGGCATAGGGTACCAGCGCGCCCGCCATTCGGCTGCCGGAGGTTCCGGATGAGGTTTGGGCCCTCATCACCGATGGGCTGTTTTACGGGATGTCGGGGGTGTTAACTTCGGTGGCAACATACCACCCGGTCCTAGACTTCACCGCCATCTGCAGTGGGTATGCCGATGGCTGGAGCGTAGAGGACATCCACTCGCTGGGAGAGAGCTTGCTGCCACACGCAAAGTTGGTGGCCGAGCAAGTCTTCGCGCAGTGGGTGATGGATGCTCGCCGTGCAGACATGGCCGAAGGCCCACGTCAGGGGGATGTCACCCAGCCTATGGATGGCATGGAGCCTGGGTTAGAAGCAGACGTCGCCCCACCTCTGACCGAGCCGAACGTTGCCTAGTCGGAGGACGAGCAGCCCCTACCCTCGCCGATCAAGCCGGTAGCCGATGTCGCCATGGAGCCGCAGTAGATGTTTTAGAGTAGAAATACTTTAGCAGATGTAAAAGATAATGTCATAGGGGAGCCCCCTGTGTAAAGTGATTTTGTGTATTCATGAATACAATAACTTTGTTTTTGTGATGGAACTACTTCGTTCGGGGAAGCTTGTCCTGTCCGTTCCTTATTTTTACTTTAGCATAACTTACTTTTTATTTTGTTCTTTTTCACACCTGACAATTCACATCGTAGGCTGCAACCTTAAGAGCCCGGGCGTGGCCCGCGAGGCTCAGCTGCTCGTAACCATAGGTAGAGGCGGGGTGTGATCGGTTGGAATATTTGAAGCAAAGTTACGTAAGGTAATTAAAGGAATGGACTACCCTTTCATTTGGGGAAAATGTATTTATCATATGATAGTAAAAAAGAGAGATGGTATTGCACCCCCATGGAGCCCCTGAGTGACCCAGGCCGAAAGTGTTCGGGTTGGGGCGCTTTTATAGGAGCAAACATTAAGTAAAAAATGGTAAGACGGAATTTTTGGGGAAGAAACGACATAGTTGTTCGCTGTTCCAAGTCTTGGTGAGAACGTCGCCGTTGTCGTCCTTCAGTCGGTAGGTGCCTGGTCGGATCACCTCAGTCGCCGTATAGGGACCTTCAGTCGTCCGGATCCTTGCCCGCCATGCCTCCTTGCTTGGCTGCTGCCTCCTTGCCTTTTCATTCCTTCAGCCCGCCGGCCTATCGCAGGAAGCATTTGAGGAGCTCGTAGTCCTTATAGAGGTGCTTGATGGGGTTGGCGTGGTTGGTGCATGGGCTCTCCATGAGCTCATTGAAGTGGTCCGAAAGGCCCTACTGGGGTTGCTTGCCCGTGTGATCAGCCGCAGCGACCAATGCGAAGTTGGCCAGTCGGTGATGATCTTTCTTGTTCTTTTTGCCCCTCTGCGTGGAGGGGCCCTCGTCCTAATCCTCGCGCTTGGCCTTGCCTTTGTCTCGGCCTCCGTTGAAGATCGTTCCGACCGCCTCCTCGCCGGAGGCATGGTTTGTGGCGATGTCGAGCAGGTCACGGGTGGTACGGGGCTTTAGGCAGCCAAGCTTGTGGATCAGGGACTCGTAGGTTGTCCCGGAGAGGAATGCGCTGATGATGTCTGCGTCAACGACATCAGGGAGGGAGTTGCATCTTTTGGAGAACTTATGGATGTAATCCTGCAAGGACTCGTTGGGCTCCTGCTGGCAGCTCTTGAGGTCCCAAGAGTTCCCAGGGCAGACATACATCCCCTGAAAGTTCTCGACGAAGACCCTCTTGAGGTTTGCCCAGTCGCGAATGCTGTCGCGCGGAAGGAATTCGAGCCAAGCTCGAACATGTTCCCCTACAGAGATAGGGAGGTACTGAATGATGAAGTGGTCATCATCCACTTCACCGGCTCGATAGGCGAGCTGGAAGTCTTCAAGCCATATACCAGGGTTCATCTCTCTGGTACACTTGGTGATATTGGTAGGCGATCGGAAGTGCTGTGGGAATGACACTCTCTAGATGCATTGGCCAAAGGCTCGTGGTCCCAGGCCATCTGGGCTAGGACTCCGGTCGTCTGGTTGGCGACCACGCCTAGGGTGCATTTCACCACTCCCCACGATGGTCTGGCTAGGGTTTGTGTCGCCTGCCCTCACTGCCGCTCAATGGACGTCATCATCATGCTAGGACCGACGCCAGTTGCTGATGACGCTGCGAGCATCTTGGTTCGGCCCGAGCTGCTCGCGCATAGGCGGTCGGTGCGAAGCAGGCGCCTGGTCAAGCCGGGGCACAGATGCGGTCTCCCATGCCATGCTCGGCAGCTGTAGTGGTGAGCGGGTGGAGCGATTTGTCTGGTGCGTCCCCACTCCCTTGGTGGGGAGAGAGGCCACGAGTCGATGTCGTGATGCGGAGCACTCTGCCTGTTGAACGGTGGCAGTTTCCACCAGTGTCCAGAGGTTCCAATGGATCGCCTGTTCCTGGGGGTCATTTGGCTCAAGAAGGCTGCGTAGAATCATTGCCGCGCCGGCGTTGTTCTGGCCATCCTGAGCAAACTGTGGGGGATCGTTCCCCCCATCCATGATGTTGCGCCAGACCTGGCGGGCGAGACCCCGGGCGCGGCTCACCGAGTTACTCACACGGGGCGCAGCGTCGTGCGCCGAGCGCGCCGGCATAGGTGGTGGCCGGTTCTATCGCCGTTGTCGTAGCTCCTCGTCGTGCTTTCGTGTGAGTGCAAGGGCCCCCGCATGAGGGTCCATAGGGGTGTGAGTCTGCAAGGACTCTGCTACCACCGGCGGCTGTCCCGGAGCATCAGCCATAGCGCACTCCCAGGATGGATGGTGGCTAGGTGCCTCATTGCTGATGCTAGAGCCGTCACTCTCAACCTCGTCATCTATGAGTTCATAGAAATAGGTGGGAGCATAGCTCGCCATCCCCATGAATTCGGATGTGAGAGGAGGCAACATCAGCATTTTTTAGAGCCCCTGGGCATACTCGTCCATGGGGGACGCGAGGCCATAGGGGAACTGGTCGTACGGTGGTTGCGGTGCGGACAACGCGGTCCCTCTAGATAATCGGTGGAAGATAGTAAATAGCGAGTAAATAACAGTATGTACATTTGAGCAGAGCGTTTGCTCGGAATGAAGCGCAGGCACCTCGTCATTGAAGTCGTTGGGTGTCCCGAAGCCGACGGAGGGCGCCCCTCCGACGAGCACCAGATGGGTGCCTCCTTGCGGAGGTGTAGTACGCCGAGCGGGTCGGCGACAAAGTCTAGGCTTCCAAAGAGGAAGGCCTGGGATGGCTCGAAGATAGGTGGAACCCGCATCCTAATAGGTGGGAGTGCGGAAAACTCCAGCGAGCCAAAGCGAGTCATATCGCTTGATCCCGTCATGGTGAAGGTGGCGAAAAATGGACCATCCGATGACCAAAAAGTGTGAACATACAGCGTCTTCCCCACGAATAGCGCCAACTGTCGGTGCAGAAAGTGACCAACATGTAAACATTTGTAGTTTTGCTATACGTTGTGATTGGAGGTGGCCTAGCACTCAATGACACAGGATTTATACTGGTTCAGGCAACGCGCCCTACATCCAGTTTGAGTCAGTCGATGACTTTATTCCTGAGCCCAGGTGCTCGAAGTTTGCTGTGGGGTTACAAATAGAAGGGAGAAAGATGGGGGGTACAAGAGGCTTGATCGGACTCTGGTCTGAAGGGCCGAGAATGATAGGAGCTCCGCTATGTGCTAAGTGTTTGAGCATGTGCTCGAGGTTTGAACCTAGTGGTTCTCATTGTTGTGTGAAAGTGAATGATCGATCTCTCTCTTTGGGAGAGAGCGCATCCCCTTTATAGATGAAGGGCTGGCCTTACAAGTGAGAGAGGAGAGAGGCACGTATGCTAAGTCTTGTTGCCTGCTGCCGGGTACAAGATGATTGTAGGCGCCCATAACACCGTTAATGTCGGATGCATGTGGAAGGTTGCTTCGTCTTCTTTTTTGGTATGGTAGACGTCGGTGCCTGCCATACTGTTGATGTCGAGAGGCATGAACGGGTTTTTACCATGTTCGCCTAGTATGGTAAATGCCGGCGCCCACAACACTGTTGATTCCCAGAGGCATGTGGGGGAGCTTTACCATGTTTGTCTAGTATGGGAGTTTGATGTAACACCCCGGTGTTTGGCTTCCACATTTGCACCTGCATTTCATGAACATGAGCATCATGCATCCATTCACAAGCTTATATCACATGAAACATGTTTTTGAAACATTGCAACGTATCGTTATGTTTCATGTGTGTTGTTTCCTTTATGAAATGAAAAGTGTGCAACACTTAAGTGCAACATGTGCCACTCACTTAGTGAAACAAGGTTAGTTAATATTATGCAACAAGATCCTAAAACAGGTGAAACATGACTATGAAACAATTGTAACATTTCGTGTGTTTTTCATTGTTTCAGTACATACCTTGCTTGATTCTTGTGTGACCAATGTATGGTGTGGCTAAAATTCTTGTAAGTAACTTAGTTACACCTAGGATGTCATTTGGATTTATAAATCTCCGATTATGGCTAGTTTATCGCACCGCTACATAGTCTTCATTTCTTTGAAATACAAATGCTTAAGTGTATGCTTGATGCAATGTTTCTATTGATTGTTAGGGGTTAGCCTAACTTGAGAATATGCTTAGGTGCAGGTGCTAGGTCATTAATCAAGATGAGCAATTATACATTAGGTTGTATAAACTTGGTAAGTAAAGTGATTTGAATAGGGCTTAAGTTGGAATATGCAAACTATAAATAACATGCGCATTCCCGAGCATCCCCGACATTCTTTCATGTGCATCAATGATATTTATCTTGCGCATTCATGCAATAGGTGTGCCGGAGGGAGTGACGTTGCTGGAGTTCGATGGAGCCAACCAGAAGAGGAACCCGAGGTGTAGGAAGCCCGACAAGCGCCGCCATGGAGGAATTGCCCGAGTGCCTCGACACACCAGCCTTCCTCATTCTCGAAAGGCAAGGCCCGGAGCATATTAAGCCTCCCATGTTTTTACAAATACATTGAGTATCTTTTATTGTTGATGATGCATTAAGTATAGGAATTGGTTGGAACCAATTGCTGCATTATATATCCTTCCTTGTCCAGATATATCGACTTTGGAATCCTAATTAAGTTCAGAACGGGTTAAATGCTTAGCCATGCTTAGTGCGGTAGAAGTCGGTGATTTCGTCACTGCGAGCTTTAGGATGAGGTGGATCACGGTTGTCTATATTTGCTATCATGGAAAAGAACCATGTGAATAATGAATTAAGACCCAAAGGGTCTTGTGTAGGTTTGAACATAGTGACTCCGTCTCGATTCGTTTAAGGACCGATACGCTTATACGTCCTCATGTCAAGTTGAACATGACCTAACACTTAGCTAGCCGGATAAGTCGTTCCAACCGCGAAGCCTAGTAGCTCGACTCACGCCGGGACGCGGCGATGGCGTGCATTCTGGAGGTAGTAAGGATGTGCGGAGAGCCATTGGCATAAGTCCAAGGCGGGTTAGAGTCCCGAACAACCTTGGCAGAGTGGTTCTCTAAGAATGTCAATCTGTTCGGACTCACGACTCCTGAATCGTACCAAAGGTGACTTGTTTGCGACCTTGATGGGGGAAGCAGGGTTTGTGTTTAGGAATACCCCTCCAGCTGGATAGGAATCGATTCGAATCACCGTCTCTCCCGGATAGTGAGAACTTGACTTGAGTAGCGGCAACGTAGATTCAATTAATTTAACAATATGGTTAAATGGATGATGATGATAAAGTTGTCACAATGAATACATGATATGGTTATTAATGTTTGCACCCTAATAAAATGATTGCTTAGTATAGGTGCTAATATAGATGACAGGTTAATGGCTAAAAAGTCACTGCTAGTCAGGCTAAGAGTTGATCATTATTACTTATGCTTTTCTGCAAAAAGAAAGTGTCAGCCAGATCCACTACATTAAGCTATGCATAATCCTTGGTGTCATTTATTTTGGTTTTCGATTGTAAGTCTAGCTGAGTACATTCCCCGCACTCGTGGTTTATTCCCTCTTGTTGCGAGATGACCTTCTATATCGTGGATTCTATAAGTATTGTCTCCACCCGTGCTGGTGATGAAGACTAGATCATGGGCATGATCTCCATTTCTCTTATCTGAATGCTTTTTGCGGGTTGTGATCAACAAACCAAAGATGTGTATTTGAACTTGGGTGTGTAAGTTAAACTATTTGCTTCCGCATGTTTTACAAGACTTGTTTTGTAATAACGATGACTCTGTGATGATGTAATCTATTTGTGAACGTCTGTGAAATGTTGTAACATATGATATGTTATGTTGAATTACTGTGATCTTGGTTGTATGCAAGTTGGTTTGAAATCCTTTGAGATTTCAGTTGACTACCGGGTTTATATGGGCTCAAGTTCGAGAATTTGATCGTTCGGGGATTGTTTTTGTACTTGTGCTCTTATAAATTGGTCGGTTCTATGACAAGCGCTGGCATCGAGCTAGATTCAACATTAAACATGTCTTACGGCTATTTAAAACAAAAGCTTTTGTTGTAAAATGGTTTTTCAACTTATAGTTATATATAAGTGTTCAAAAATCAAAATTTTTATGGTATAATGGTGATCACATCCTTTATAGCCCACTTAAGGACTTCTAGGTGGCTTATATATAATTACTAACTTGGGGGAATTGATTGTTTCTATTTTGTCGTCCATGCGGCGTGATATTGCATGGATGCCATTCGTTTGAATGGTAATGTATGGATCAATTGCCTCTACGCTAAGGTAAGTGTGAGTTGTGAGAGCATGACCGTCCAACCGTCGGTCTAGGGGAGAGCTAGTTGTGGTTACTGGAGTATTTACATGTTGCATACATGTATATATGAAGGTACTTAATTGTGAGTACATTTGTCGGGTAGTTTGGATATCGAAGTATATATATCGGGGGATGTATATATGGAGAGTATCTTAGTTACTGCTTGTGTAATTAGCATTATATCTTGTTGGGTTGGGCTGCAATGAAGTTTTCTGCAAGTACGCTAACAACGCACCGTGTAGATCGACTAGTTACCGCTAATTGAGAGAACGTATGTATGCCACCGTATATTCCGCTAAAGCTTAAATTTTCATAGGTTTGTGAGGACGTACGGAATGCGCATGCATCATATTCACTCATGTCATTCATATTGCATTACCCCCTCCCTTATAATTTCTTATCCCAAGTGTAAAGTGCAATCTCTCAGCAAAATAATCCTCGCACATGAATTGCATCCCTTTTTGATACAGATGGCCACGCCCGTGTTTCCTACTAGTAGCAGCACCTTTTTGGACCAGTTCGGTACTCCCACTTTGCTCTGGAGGGTGCTCAGTTCAGTTGGGTACCCGGAGACACCCAGCTACATGTGGAGGCAGGCGGTACCATTGGGAGATGTACCATGGTACGTCGTGACCTTCATCGTGCCGCAAAACCCCACAAGACCATTGTGGCATGGGTGGAGCATTGAGACTGATGGACAAAGCCCATGGGAAGCCGCTCAGGTTGCTACCCTGGATGTGCTGATGGATATAGCATAGAGCTTTGGGGATGAGTTAGTGGGTGGACCTGCTTCATCCATTCCCCAAGTGTCTCCTACTGAGGCTGAGTGGACTTAGGACGTTGGTCAGGCCTTGGTTCGAGGCCGTGGCGAACGTGTGCAGAGCGACAACGCTGGAATGAGTGCTATGATGGCAGTCTTGAAGCTTTGTCGAGTCAGGAAAAACACCCTTTGCAGTGTGCTGGATGAAGCCGGCAAGGCAATGGAAGCTTAGCACAAATTCAAGTTGCGTGCCCGCAAGTATCACCGTAAGGCGAATGCATGTGGGAGAGCTCAGCAAGAAGTTGATAAGATTCGTGGTATTGCAAATTATCGCTTGCAACAGTGGGGTCAAACCGCACATGAGAGAGACGAGCTTCATAACCAGCTGTTGAACCTCACTATTGAGAGAGATGAGGCTGCACAAGAGTTGGATCGTGTGACACGTCACCGGGATGCAGCTTTAGAGTTAGCAGAAGAAAGACGTCGGGGTTGGATTTTGGCCAACCACAACGCCTTTCAAAGGGAGCAAGCACTACAAGAACAGCTTGAAGAGCTTCAGGTTGAGCACCATCAACTGCACAACCATCTGTTTCCTATTCCTCGCCCCTTACCAAGGTATCCAAATGTGGGTGGACCTCAAGTGATTGAGGCCGATGAGGAAGAAGAGGACGTGCAGATGGTTGACAATGCAGCTGAGCCGGCAGATGAAGAAGAAGAGGAAGACCCAGAAGAAGTCCAAGGTGTCTCCGATGTGGACAGCGATCACTTTGACGAGTAGTTCGTTAACAAGTCTCACTAGTTTAGCTTTTGCAGTCATTGATGTAATGAACTTAAGTACGAAGACTGATGTTGGATGTACCTTTTTAAATTCGAACTCGGCATGTAATGTACTTTAATTTGCTCCCTTCGGGATGCGTATCGTAATGGTTAAGTTTAAAACTTGTCATGTTGGAATGCACTGCGTATGGCGCTAGTAATCTACTTGATGATGTGGTGATTGGAGAATGAATTATTGCCTCGGTTTATTGTATGAAGTTTTCATTCTCGTCAGTAAATTTAGTTTGGCACAATTACATTGTTCCTCTCCAATGTGTTGACATCATCAATAATTACTGGTTGCGCATTGTGCAGATGCCTCGTACTCATTCCACCGGTGTGGGTGATGATGATGATGATCTTCCACCGCCACCACCACCCACACCAACGGAATTGATAGCAATGCTTGCGGAAGGATAGCGCACTATGGCCGAGGCCCTCCGTACGATTGCGAATTGGGATGGTCGTGGTCCATGCCAAGGACCAGAACCAAATCAATACAGTGATTTCAAGGATTTCCTTGACACAAAACCCCCGATCTTCAAGGAGGCTGAGGAGCCTCTACAAGCTGATGAGTGGTTGAATACTCTCAAGCAGAAGTTCTGTCTGCTCCGCTTGACTGAGGGGCTGAAGACTGAGTACGCATCTCACCAACTGCATGGGCCAGCTGGCATTTGGTGGAGTCATCATCGGTCCACTATGCCCGCTAATGCCCAAATCACTTGGGATTAGTTCAAGTCTGCTTTCAGGGGAAATTACATTCCTCCTGGTCTCATGGCGATCAAGCATACAAAGTTCATGAAGCTAACCTAGGGGAACAAGAGCCTGAATGAATACCTGCAAGCTTTCAACAACCTTGCAAGGTATGCTACCGAGTTTGTGGACACCGATGCCAAGAAGATTGCTAGCTTCAAGCGAGGACTTAGCCCCAAACTTATGAAGACCATGGGAAATTGCAAGTGTGCTCATTTTAATGAGTTTGTGAGTGATGCTTTATCGCAAGAGAACAACAATGATGTGTATGTTGCTTCAAAAAGTCATAAGAGGGCCTATGAGGCGGGTGCCTCACAATCCAAGGCTCCCGTCACACAGAGGGCTCCATTCCGTCCTCCAGCGTCAGCCGCTAAGTTTCGCCCACTACAGAAGAAGAATCCCGCCAAGACTGGGTTTCACAAGGCATTTACAATTGCTCTTCCCAAGGGCACCACGGTCATGGCAGTTCTGTGGCTCCTCCAAGCAACATGCCATGCTAGAACTGCAACAAGACAGGCCACTAGGCAAGAGAGTGCCCTTACCCTAAGAAGAATAACTACCAAGGTGGTCGTTCAGGGGCAGGTGAACCACACTAATATTACTGAGATTCCTTCAGAGAGGTAGTGACTTCTTGGTATGTTTCGATTGATCAACACCCCTTGAGCTTGTACTATTTGATTTGTGTGCTTAGCATTCCTTTATTAGTCCAAGCATTTGCATCCAAGTTTATGCAAAAAACATATACTGTTGAGGGTGAGGGTTATTGTATTAGGGCTGCCAGTGGTATTATCCCAACCAAGCTGGTAGTTGGGGATGTACAATTTGAGATAGAGGGGCAAAGTTATCAGGTTGATCTAGTAGTTTTACCGGGGCTAGGTATCGATGTGATATTGGGAATGAACTGGATGAGCCGTCATGGAGTGCTTATTGATACATCGACTAGGGTAGTCATGCTCAGAGATCCTAGTAATCAGGAGGGTTTTCTAGTACAGTTACCCCGAGACATTAATCTTTCTTGCACGACCAATGCGGTGCAAGCAAAGTCTCTGGCAGATATCCCTGTCGTGTGTGACTTTCTGGATGTTTTTCCCGATGATTTGTCTGGATTGCCCCCGGATCGGGAAGTGGAGTTCAAGATAGAGTTGCTTCCTGGCACAGCTCCTATCTCTAGAAGGCCATATAGAATGTCTCCCAATGAACTAGCTGAACTTAAGACCCAGTTGAATGAACTTCTAAAGAAAGGCCTTATCCATCCTAGTTCATCTCCGTGGGGGTGCCTAGCTATCTTTGTGAAGAAGAAGGATCAATCCCTACGCATGTGTGTAGATTATAGACCCTTGAATGCAGTTACAATCAAGAATAAGTACCCTCTACCACGCATAGATATCTTATTTGATCAGTTGTCTAAGGCAAAAGTCTTTTCCAAGATTGATTTGAGATCTGGGTATCATCAAATCAAAATTCAGCCTGAGGATGTCCCAAAAACCATATTCTCTACAAGATATGGTCTATATGAGTACCTGGTTATGTCTTTTGGATTGACCAATGCCCCCGCACATTTTATGTATCTAATGAATTCAGTGTTTATGCCCGAGTTGGACAAATTTGTGGTGGTATTTATAGATGATATCCTGGTCTATTCTGAGAATGAAGAAGATCATGTTGAACATTTACGGGTGGTTCTCACTAGATTGCGAGAACACCAGTTGTATGCAAAGTTCAGCAAATGTGAATTCTGGCTTCGTGAGGTACCTTTTCTTGGACACGTGTTGTCCGATGGTGGAATTATGGTTGATCCCACCAAGGTGCAAGAAGTATTGAACTAGAAGGCTCCCATCTCGGTACACGAGGTTCAGAGTTTTCTGGGGTTGGCTGGCTATTATCGTTGCTTCATCCCAGATTTCTCTAAAATAGCCAAGCCTATGACTCGGTTGCTGCAAAAAGACATGAAGTTTGTCTAGACTCCTGAGTGTGATGCAGCTTTCCATACCCTGCGAACTCTTCTAACTTCGGCTCCGGTTTTGGCACAACCGGATATCGAGAAACCTTTTGATGTGTTTTGCGATGCATCAGGTATTGGGCTAGGAGGTGTTCTTATGCAGGAAGGTAGAGTCATTGCTTATACCTCTCGCCAACTTCGGAAGCATGAAGTGAATTATCCAACGCATGACTTAGAACTCGCTACCGTTGTTCATGATTTGAAGGCCTGGAGACATTATTTACTTGGCAATGTGTGCAACATCTACACTGATCATAAAAGTCTCAAGTACATCTTCACTCAGCCAGAGTTGAATATGCGTCAGAGAAGATGGCTCGAGTTGATCAAGGATTATAACCTCCAAGTGCACTATCACCCTGGCAAGGCAAATGTCGTAGCGGATGCCTTAAGCAGGAAGTCTCATTGCCACTCATTGATTGAGAGTGATGTCCATCTGTCAAAGCTTCTTCATCCTACAGTCCTTCACAACATCACTGTCAGTTGTACTCTACAGAGTCGAATTATCGAGCTACAGAAGACAGATGCCGGTGTGTTTCACATCAAGCGCAAGATGAAAGAGCAACAAACCAAATAGTTTTGAGTAGATGAGGAAGGTGTGTTATGGTTCAAGGATAGGTTGGTGGTTTCGAAGAATAGAGAGCTTAGAAATCAAATCATATCCGAAGCCCATTCCTCTAAATTATCTATTCATCCTGGTAGTAGCAAAATGTATCATGATTTGAAGCCTCGTTTTTGGTGGACCAAAATGAAGAAAGAGATAGCCGCTTATGTGGCTAGGTGTGACACTTGTTGTCGAGTCAAGGCTGTGCACATGAAAGCTGGATTACTTCAGCCACTCTCTATTCCAGGTTGGAAATGGGAGGAGATAAGTATGGATTTTATTGTTGGACTCCCTACTACTCAAAGGAACTTTAACTCTATTTGGGTGATTGTAGACCGTTTGACCAAGTCAGCACACTTTATTCCTGTCCGCATAGACTTTCGTCCCACCGACTATGCGGAGTTGTACTTTAATCAGATAGTCCTACTTCATGGGATCCCTCGTACTATTGTCTCGAATAGAGGACCATAGTTCACTGCTCGCTTTTGGGAGCACTTACACGGATTATTAGGAACTAAGCTAGTAAGAAGTTCTGCTTATCATCCGCAAACCAATGGGCAAACTGAGCGAGTGAATGAAATCTTAGAAGATATGTTGAGAGCATGTGTCATCTCGGCTAAGGGCTCATGGGAAAAATGGTTGCCCCTAGCTGAATTCTCGTACAATAACAGTTATCAAGAGAGTATCAAGATCGCACCGTTTGAAGCTTTGTATGGCCGGAAGTATAGAACCCCGTTGAACTGGGTAGAAGCCGGTGAAAGGAGATATTATGGAATTGATTTTGTTCAAGAAGCTGAAGAACAAGTCCGTACTATCCAAACTCACATGGCCGTAGCTCAAGCTAGGTAGAAAAGTTATGCTGATCGACGTAGAAAACCTATTGAGTTCGAAGTTGGAGACTTCGTTTATCTGAAAGTCTCACCCATGAAGAGTGTCCAACGCTTTGGTGTGAAGCGAAAGCTTGCGCCGAGATATGTTGGTCCGTTTGAAATCATTGGACAAAGTGGTAAGGTGGCGTACAAGATTCAATTACCCCCAGAGATGAGTGCTATCTTCAATGTCTTTCATGTATCCCAATTGAAGAAATGTCTTCGCGTCCCTGAAGAGAGAGTTCCATTGGGGGATATCGAGTTAAAATCTGATTTGACCTTTGAAGAAAAGCCGGTCCGAGTGATTGACACTCGTGAGTGAGTGACTCGGAGTCGGGTGGTCAAGTTTTACAAAGTCATGTGGAGTAATCAAGGTAGTGAACGCGATGCAACGTGGGAAAGGGAAGATTATTTGAGGGATGGTTATAAGGAATTCTATCAACAATGGTACGCTTTTCAAATCTCGGGACGAGATTTTTATAAGGGGGGAGGGCTGTAACACCCTGGTGTTTGGCTTCCACATTTGCACTTGCATTTCATGAACATGAGCATCATGCATCCATTCACAAGCTTATATCACATGAAACATGTTTTTGAAACATTGCAACGTATTGTTATGTTTCATGTGTGTTGTTTCCTTTATGAAATGAAAAGTGTGCAACACTTAAGTGCAACATGTGCCACTCACTTAGTGAAACAAGGTTAGTTAATATTATGCAACAAGATCCTGAAACAGGTGAAACATGACTATGAAACAATTGTAACATTTCGTGTGTTTTTCATTGTTTCAGTACATACCTTGCTTGATTCTTGTGTGACCAATGTATGGTGTGGCTAAAAATTCTTGTAAGTAACTTAGTTACACCTAGGATGTCATTTGGATTTATAAATCTCCAGTTATGGCTAGTTTACTGCACCGCTACATAGTCTTCATTTTGCTGAAATACAAATGCTTGAGTGTATGCTTGATGCAATGTTTCCGTTGATTGTTAGGGGTTAGCCTAACTTGAGAATATGCTTAGGTGCAGGTGCTAGGTCATTAACTAAAGATGAGCAATTATACATTAGGTTGTATAAACTTGGTAAGTAAAGTGATTTGAATAGGGCTTAAGTTGGAATATGCAAACTACAGCGAACATGCGCATTCCCCGAGCATCCCTAACATTCGTTCATGTGCATCCATGATATTTATCTTGTGCATTCATGCAATAGGTGTGCTGGAGGGAGTGACGTTGCTGGAGTTCGAGGGAGCCAACCAGGAGGAGGAACCCGAGGTGCAGGAAGCCGACGAAGCAGTCACCGTGGAGGAATTGCCCGAGTGCCCTGACCACCAGCCTTCCTCATTCCTGAAAGGCAAGGCCCAGAGCATATTAAGCCTCCCATGTTTTTACAAATACATTAAGTATCTTTCATTGTTGATGATGCATTAAGTATAGGAATTAGTTGGAACCAATTGCTGCATTATATATCCTTCCTTGTCCAGATATCGCACTGGAATCCTAATTAAGTTCAGGAACGGGTTAAATGCTTAGCCATGCTTAGTGCGGTAGAAGTTAGGTGATTTCCTATCACCTGCGAGCTTTAGGATGAGGTGGATCACGGTTGGCTATATTTGCTATCGTGGAGAAGAACCATGTGAATAATGAATTAAGACCGGGCGGGGTCTTGTGTAGGTTTGAACATAGTGACTCCATCTGAGTCGTTTAAGGACCGATACGCTGTACGTCCTCATGTCATGTTGAACACAACCTAACACTTAGCTGGCCGGATAAGTCGTTCCGACCGCGAAGCCTAGTAGCTCGACTCAGGCCGAGGACGCGAGCAGTGGCGTGCATTCTGGAGGTAGTAAGGATGTGCGGAGAGCCATTGGCATAAGTCCGAGGCGGGTTAGAGTCCCGAACAACCTTGGCAAAGTGGTTCTCTGAGAATGTCGATCTGTTCGGACTCACGACTCCTGAATCGTACCAAAGGTGACTTGTTTGCGACCCTGACGGGGGAAGCAGGGTTTGTGTTTAGGAATACCCCTCTAGCTAGATAGGAATCGATTCGAATCGCCGTCCCCCCCGGATAGTGAGAAGTTGACTTGAGCAGCGGCAACGTAGATTCAATTAATTTAACGATATGGTTAAATGGATGATGATGATAAGGTTGTCACAATGAATACCTGATATGGTTATTAATGTTTGCACCCTAATAAAATGATTTCTTAGTATAGGTGCTAATATAGATGACAGGTTAATGGCTAAAAAGTCACTGCTAGTCAGGCTAAGAGTTGATCATTATTACTTATGCTTTTCTGCAAAAAGAAAGTGTCAGCCAGATCCACTACATTAAGCTAAACATAATGCTTGGTGTCATTTATTTTGGTTTTCGACAGGTAAGTCTAGCTGAGTACATTCCCGTACTCAGGGTTTATTCCCTCTTGTTGCAGATGACCTTCTATATCAGGAATTCTGTAAGTATTGTCTCCACCCGGCGGGTGATGAAGACTAGATCATGGGCATGATCTCCATTTCTCTTATCTGAATGCTTTTGCGGGTTGTGATCAGCAAACCAGTATGTGTATTTGAACTTGGGTGTGTAAGTTAAACTATTTGCTTCCGCATGTTTTACAAGACTTGTTTTGTAGTAACGATGACTCTGTGATGATGTAATCTATTTGCGAACGTCTGCGAAATGTTGTAACGTACGATATGTTATGTTGAATTACTGTGATCTTGGTTGTTTGCAAGTTGGTTTGAAATCCTTCGAGATTTCAGTTGACTACCGGGTTTATATGGGCTCAAGTTCGAGAATTTGATCGTTCCGGCGATTGTTTTTGTACTTGTGCTCTTATAAATTGGTCGGTTCTGTGACATTTGACGTCGCCCACAACACTGTAGGGCAAATGTTAGCGCCCACAACACTGCTTGGGTTCTGACATGCCAGGAAGGTTGTAGGGTACCCTTCTGACTGCCCTGTTGGTACTGTTCTGCAAGTGTACAGGGTACGGTCCTCGGTATTGCGGTTGACTTGAGTGCCTTGCCTTACTTTCTCTGTCCATTTCCTGGTCCTTGGTCGGTTGGTCCCAGTCGGCTCTGACTGCGCCAGTCGGAGAAGAGCTGTAAGTAGGTGTTCGACGCATCCCCGGTGGAAGACGCGGGTTGGAGTCAGATGTGATGTTTGGCCAGGCCTTCGGGTCAGAGAGGCCATCCAAAGGCGGGCCGGAGTGGGAAGCTGCATTGTTCCTCTTTAGTGAGGCCTTGTAGTCGGAGAGGCAAGCCAGAGTCGGAAGCGGGCGCCGTTCCTCTTTGGCCAGGCCTTCCGGTCGGAAGCTGGTTCGCCCTTCTGTCCTGTTTGTTAGGTTTTTGGCCCAGCCCAGGAGTTGCGCGTCGTTCGCAACGTTGTCTGCTGGGCCGAGCCTTTGTTGGGGAGCTGGTCCTTGAGGGACCCCGGGTTTATGAACCCGACACCATTGTTGTTCCTATTATGATATACGTGGATGCAAAGCAGAGATGTAAATAATCAACGACAACTACAACTCTAAATACGATTACGCTCTGCAAGCTAACGAGCTAGCTTTAATGACTAACGTACTAGCCTACGTATCCACGTTGTTGAATAAGGCATTGTTTCTCAGAAAATGTTCTAGTTTTAAAACCCCAAGGTGTTTTGGTATTTTATTGCTTAAACATATATTTTTAAACTAGGGCTCATTTAGTTACCTTAGCAAACTAATTATTATAGAGCTACAAAAATTACAGTGAACACCTAATAATGTTAGGAATTTACTATGAAAGTTTTAGAGCTAACACTATCACCAATTTATCATAACAATTCCTACAAGTTTATATTTTGACAATATTAAGTATCTCAATTTAATTATATAACTCCTAAGAATATTATAAAACCATATGAACAAAATATACTTGAAGATAGATCATGATTTTAGAACCTAACAAAATTGGTTTCACAATTTTTGGTTAACTACACAATTTTAAATAGAATTTACAAGTTTACCATAGAAACTAAATTAGAAAATGCATAGAAAAGGAAAAGGGCCGGTGGCGACCATTTGGCCCGGCAGCCCAGCGCGGCACAGTTGTGCGCACGTCACGGCGTCCTAGTATGGCCCAAGGCTGGGGTCGCGTGCGCTCGCGTTTTGTAAAAGAGGGCTCGGGTTTTTGAATAATCACACGGAGCAACAGAACACTATTACTATAGACTCACACTTTGCATTAAAGAACCTGGAATGTGTTGCCTTTGCAACGGGGTGGTCCTCGACGTACCCGCGCGTGGCGGCGCGGTACACCGACAGTTACGCAGGGCAAACTAGGCTCCCTACGACGGCATTAAGGGGTCGACCACCATCTACAGCTAAACACGCAAGGATGGGAGGCGGTTATGGACTCGGAGGCACACTGTCATGGGCTACAGCGGCGAGCGGCTATCCATGGCGGCGGCACGACTGTTCCGACAAACCTACGTACGCTTGGTAGAGTAGAAGTGGTGGATAAGCATCAGTGGCTCACCGTGGTGTATGCCCTACTGACGGTTGAAGCAGGGGAGCACTACGATGGTCTGGCCACGTGTGACCGAGCGAGGCGGCAGCGCTCTACGATGGACACCGTCGCTGAAAGCTCTAGTTTGGTTTTGGAGAATTGATGAAACCCTAAGTGCTAACCTAGTTTATCAAAGTGATTATGAGATAGGTAGCACTACTACAAATGGTGAAGCAAATGAAGATCATGACTTGATGATGGTGATGCCATGGTGATGATCAAGTGCTTGGACTTGGAAAAGAAGTAAGAGAAAAAACAAAAAGCTCAAGGCAAAGGTGAAATTGATAGGAGCTTTTTGGTTTAGTGATCGAGACACCTAGCGAGTGTGATCACATTTAGGATTGATAGCCGTACTATTAAGAGGGGTGAAACTCGTATCGAAATGTGGTTATCAAAGTGCCACTAGATGCTCTAACTCATTGCATATGCATTTAGGATCTAGTGGAGTGGTAACACCCTTGAAAACCATTTGTGAAAATATGCTAACACATGTGCACAAGGTGATACACTTGGTGGTTGCCACATTTGAGCAAGGGTAAAGAAGATAGAGATGAAAAGGAGTTGATTGCGCTGGTCATAGGGTGACCGGACACGTCCGACATGCATACCGGACGCGTCCGATACTATCTCAGAGGCAGTGTTCCTAACATGACCAGACGCGTCCGATATCTATACCAGACGCGTCCGGTATTCTTACCAGGCACGGGCAGAGTTGTCGAGGTGACCGGACTCTAGCTCAGTGGAGTTACCGGATGCGGACAAGTTACTGTTCAACATCAGGTCAAAGTGATTTAGCCCCAAACAAAATTGTAGAGAGCGATCGGACGCGTCCAGTGTGAACCAGCAAGTCTCGGGTTTTCAGCGCAATAATTGATCGGATGCTGAGAGCGTTCGGTCCGGTGTGACCGGATGCATCCGGTCGGCCCAGAGCGGCTCTGGGAGCTCTCTGGACTCGATTGGACGATGCGTCTCCCGCATCAGGCCAGCCCAGAGCGGCTCTGGGAGCTCTTTGGACTCGACTGGACGCTGCGTCTCCCGCGTCCGGTCATTTTCTAACAGCGCGTCCGATCACGTAGTATTAGCCATTGGGCGCGAATGGATAAACAGTTTGAAAGGGACAAGTGGTGGTCAGGCTGTGACCGGACATAGCGACCGGACGCGTCCGGTCACCACACCGGACGTGTCCGGTGCACACGACCTGCATGTCCGGTTGTCCCGCAGTCAGCCCAATAATTGAGCCAACGGCTCTATTGTTTGGGGGTGTCTATAAATATAGTTTGGCCGGCTCTAGCTCACTCTATTGGCCATTTGCATTGATATAGCAACCTTGTAAGCTTAGACAAAGCCCTCCCACTCATCTCCATCATTGATTCATCATCTTTGTGAGATTGGGAGTGAATCTAAGTGCATTACTTGAGTGTTTGCATCTAGAGGCACTTAGTGTCCGTGTTTCGCTGTGGAATTCACTTGTTACTCTTGGTGGTGGCCACCACCTAGATGGCTTGGAGCAGCGAGGATCATTGATCGGAGGTTGGTGATTGTCTCCGGCTCCGATCGTGGTATTTGTGAGGAGTTCTTGACCTTTCCCCGGCGGAGAGCCAAAAGGTACTCTAGTAAATTGCTCATGGCTTGTGTGATCCTCATCTTGTGTTGGTTATGCGGCACCCTATTGAGGTTTTGGCGTGTGATGCCAATTAGTGCGTGAACCTCCAAGTGAGTGTATTGCCACAACGAGGACTAGCTTGACGGCAAGCAAGTGAACCTCGGTAAAAATCATTTGTCATCATTTGATTCCGAGGTGATTGGTCTTCATTGGTATTTATTCTTATGATTGATTGGTTCATTCCTCGACTCGACGGTATAACCATCTTACTCTCTCTCTCTCTCTCTCTCTTTATATTACCGCAAACTTATTGTCAAGCTCTTTAGTGTAGCTAGTCGTGAGAACTTGTTAGTTTGGTTAGTGTGGCTTTTTAGTTAGCTTTTGAGAGCACACTAACTTATTATAGTGACATAGCCATTGTCTAGATAGAGACTATATAAACTAGAATTGTGGTAGGTGGCTTGTATTTTTAGTAGGCTAGCGCAACACTCGCTTCGCCTCATATTTGTCTAACCGGTTTGCTAAGTGTTGTTGTAGAAAATGTTTATAGGCTATTCACCCCCCTCTAGCCATTAGGACCTTTCAAGTGGTATCAGAGTTGTGGTCACCGTGATTTGAGTCTTAACAACCTTCATTGTCAAAATGGCTCAAATCAACAACACCAAGAAGCCACCCCAATTTGATGGCTCCTACTATCCCTATTGGAAGGCTGAGATGACAATATATATCAAGTCAATCAATAGGAAGGTTTGGAAGATGGTGGAGACCAAGATTGAGATTGATGATGAAGAGGCTCTCACCACCCGAAGAGGTGCTACTCCAAAATAATGACATTGCTCTTAGTGCCATCCATGATGCTTTGGATGAAAGAATATTTGAGCAAATCAAGAACATTGAGAGAGCTCATGAGGCATGGAAGAAGTTGGAAGAATCATTTGAGGGCACTCAAGCCGTGAAGGGTGCAAAGGCATACATTCTCAAGAAGAAGTTTGCAAGCTTCAAGATGAAGGAGGATGAGAGTGTGCTGGAGATGTTCCATAGGCTTTAAGTGCTTGTCAATTATCTCAAAGCACTTGGAAAAGAGGTAAAGTACAAGGACTTCTCCCATAAGTTCTTGAGATGCTTACCCTCAAGATTTGGCACATTGGTCACTATTCTAGTGAGGAGTGGTTTGGACACCATGACACCAATCAAGTGTTGGGAGATATAATGACTGATGATACATATAGAGATGATGATGAGAAGGAAGAAAAGAAGGAGAAGAAAGATGAGAAGAAGAAGAGTGTGGCATTCAAGGCCACATCATCCAAGGGCAAGGCAAAGTAAGAATCATCAAGTGAACATGAAGACTTGAGCTTTGATGAGATGGATGATGAGAAGATGGCTCTCTTTGTTAAGAGATTTGGCAAGTTCATGATGAAGAAGGGCTACCGTGCTAGAAGAAAGAAGTCTTTATCCAAGAACAAAGAAGAGTCGAGAATGTGCTTCAATTGTAGAAGCAAAGGTCATCTTGTTGCTCAATGCCCCTACAATAGTGACAATCATGACAACAAGAAGAACAAGAAGGATAAGAAGGAAAAGAAAGAGAAGAAGGACTGTCGCACCCAATTTTGCAAAGCAAAACCAAGTACTCATATATGTGCGCCCAGGATGTCCAAACACACACATATATCACAAATTGCAATAGTATCAAAGTAAAGTACTTATTACATCGCATATCTCATCATAAAGTTAAATACAAAGTTTGCTCGAAGGCAATATTATTACAAACACAGCGGAATAACTGGCCCAACTGCCACAGGGACTCCAACTGGTGAACGTCTCCCTAGTAGTCCTGGACATCCTCCGGAAACTCTTCATATCCATTATCTGTTACCCATCCAGGATTTTCATTGGATGTAAAGCAAGTGTAAGCTCACCATGCTTAGCAAGTATAACAAAGGGATCTATGAGGCTCAAAAAGGCTTGACACTATTTGACTACGGTTCGCAATTTTAGTTGATCAAATTTTAGCATACTGAATTACTACATTAATGAACAGTTCCAATTCCCAAGTGGTATTAAAGTATCATCAAGCTTTATCTCATAACCCATCCATCCATCATCCACAGTAACCACTAATCTCAAAGGATCCAGACCGCTCGTATCCGTGAGCATGGCTGTTATAACAGGTTAATTATTTCTACAGAAATTGTACATCTTTACCCACCGAGCCGTGATTCCCAATGCCGGGGTTCGCGAGACCCACTACACGTCTTCCTAGGAAGTGTGGAAGAGTTTCACTATGAAACCCTTAGCTAGTTGCACTAACAGGTCGTAGCTACAAAGGAATGGCACGCACGGGCATCGCAGCACGGTGCACACCCTAACAGAAAAAGGAAAGATACCCTCTTACCCCTTACTGGAGCTACAGACGAGCTAGTACAAACTAGATAATAGGTTAAAGTCAGAGCCATGAGACACTCGGGGTTGTATGGTCCCTCCTGGGTTGCTGCTTCAGGATTAAGTCCTTATGGAGAGGCACTAGAGTACTCAACCCCGTACTCCAGCCCCCTATCTGTTGCTAAAAAGTTCCATTTTTATCACATTGCATATAGCCTTTAATCATGTTTAACAATTACTTCATGTTAAGCGCTGCAGCATCTATCCAAAATGCCTACCCAATAAACCCAGGTATCAAGGATATGTAGTACAAGGAATCATCTAGGTAAAGTCCTTAAAGGCATTTCAATTAAACACATGCATGAATGTAAGTGGTAATAGTTCTTAGGTAACAAGGGGCCTTTGGTATACTTGCCTTCCTCAAAGTCATCCTGGGCGTACTGCTGATCCTGCTAGAGGTCCTCAGTCACCTCAAATGGCTCACCCTCTAATCGTGATCCAATCATCAATCAAGCATCATTCCAATCATTACATGCATACAAGATAGATCTCCATTAGAACAGTACACCAAACAGTGAAAACATATGTTGAAAAGCTTACAGATCTATTCTACGCATTACTACGAACACATGAGCGAAAGAATCACTCAAATCAGACTTAAAACGTGAAAGTTATGCATGAAATAAGATGTAATGGCAATTCTGTAAATAAACTAACCTATTTTCGAATTAAAATAATTAAAAATCTGAATTTAAATGAAATTTGGACTGTGCATACTATTTCTGGAAACTACAGGGACTTGAACGAATAAAAATAGGACTGAAAAATAAATATTTTGAATTGCACGGGACTGCGGGTTGATTACTGGAAAAAGAGGGGGCTTTTATGCAAAACGTGCACGGTTGTTCTTTGGGTTGACTCGGCCGGCCGTGCGCCGCGCATTGCAATTGTGTGAGTGGTGTGGTTCACCACATGGCTCAGTGGACCGGCTCACGCGGCCACGGTGGACTGAGGTCTACGGGTCCATGGACCAGTCACTTAACGAAGAGGTAAGATCTAATCGTGGCCCTTCATTACGAATCCAATGGCGCAGGTGGCACTGGACGAACTCCGGCGGCTACAAGGCATCACCGGCGAGCCCTCCATGGTCGGCGGTGACTGTTCTTGCAGGTATGGCATTCTAGGCCACCATTTGAGGAACGAAGAGCACGGGGAGGCGAAGAAACTCACCGCGAGTCCGACGGTGGTGGTCGCGGCGTCTGGAAGGGCTCCAAAGTGGGTCGTCGATGGCGGCCGCAAACTGGAGAGAGAGAGAGGGCACGGTTGAGGTTGAATCCGAGGAAAACGAGGCCAAAATCGTGAAGTGGAGGTACCTACGGCTTCGGTGGGTCGTGGTGGAACTCCTGGGCACGTCGGCGTCGAGTTACGTGCTCGGGCGGAGGGATTTGCTTGGCGGTGGCTCACGGCTGGCGAAAGGGGGGATGGAGAAGAGGCGAGAGGGGGCTCGGCCTTTATAGGGTGGGTGGCGTGGCATACAAGGAAAGGGAGCGGGGCAGATTCGGCACCTTCCATACATGGGCGCCGATGGCCTTCCATACGGGCTGCGCATCATCAACGGGCGCGAGAAAAGGAAAGAGAGGCATCGGGAAGAAAGGAAAGAAGAGGAGGAGGGCCGACGACGGGCGGGGCCAGTCACAGCGGGAGAGCGGCGGCGCGTGGGGGCGTCTAAGGCCGAGCGAGAAGCAGCAGTAAGGCGCTTCGAGCACGCAATCTTGAGCGAAAGGAAGCGATCACGTTAGTGGTTTTGTCATGTTGAAGCGGGCCGCAATGAAGAACAATTGGCCGCCAGTGAGTGAGTCGTGCGGAGCAGGCCAAGCGGGTGGGGAGCCAGCTGGGCCACGGGGGAGGAAGGAGCGGGCCAACGGGAGAAGGCTAGGCTGGGTGGGCTAAGAATGGGCCGTGTGGGAAGGAGGGAGGCTGGCTTCTTCGGTTGGCTGAAAAAAGAGAAGATGAATTCTTTTCAAATCAAATTTTTTTCCAATTCTATTTTATCCATTTCCATTTTTAAGCCAAATTCAAATAAGTTTTGAATTTGATTTCAAATCATCTAGCCCTACACTCAATCAAAAACCATATGATTCGGCATGAATGCAACAAACAAGTTTCTAAACTTATAGTTTATTTTATTTATACAATATTTATTATTTAGCCTAAGTTAGAAATACCTAGAAAATGCATTAAAAGGGCAAGAATTTAATTGCTAATTTGTAGTTGAATTTTGGGTGTTACAAACCTACCCCCCTTAAGATGAATCTCGTCCTCGAGATTCGGATGGTTCAAAGAGATTGGGATAGTCAGTTCTCAGATCTTCCTCTCTTTCCCAAGTTGCCTCATCCACTGAGTGTCTGTTCCACTGAACCTTGCACATTCTTATTATTTTGCTCCTTGTGATTCTCTCCGTTGTTTTCAGGATTCTTACTGGATATTCTTTGTATGACAGATCCCCTCGGATATCCAGTTCTTCCAAAGGTAGTTGTTCCTCAGGTACTCTCAAACATTTCTTCAGTTGTGACACATGGAAAACATCATGAACACCTGAGAGCTGCTCCGGTAACTCTAACTGGTAAGCAACTTCTCCTCTCCTGTTGATGATCTTGAATGGTCCCACATACCTGGGTGACAACTTTCCCTTGGTATGAAATCTCTTTACTCCTTTCATAGGTGAAACTTTGAGATAGACAAAGTCACCGATTTCAAAGGCCAAATCTCTTCTTCTCGTGTCCGCATAGCTTTTCTGTCAGGACTGTGCAACCTTCAGGTTTTGCCTTATTGTTTGCACTTATTTTTCAGCCAGTTACAAAACATCTGGTCCAAAACTTGGCTTTCCCCTGTTTGATTCCAAAACAATGGTGTTCTGCACTTCCTGCCATACAATGCCTCAAACGGTGCCATCTTAAGACTCTTTTGGTAGCTATTATTATAGGAGAATTCAGCATATGGTAAACTCTTATCCCAACTTGTCCCATACTGTAGAGCACAAGCTCTTAGCATATCCTCTAAGATCTGATTTGTTCTCTCGGTCTGTCCATCTGTTTGAGGATGGTAAGCTGAGCTAAAGTTCAACTTCGTATCCATTGACTCATGCAATTTCTGCCAAAAATGTGATGTGAACTGTGTACCCCTATCTGAAACAATCTTCTTTGGTACACCATGTAAACATACAATCCTTTCCATATATAACTCTGCTAACTTTGCACTCGAATAAGTTACCTTGACTGGAATGAAATGGGCCACTTTTGTCAGATGGTCAACAATCACCCAGATAGAGTCAAATCCTCTCTGTGTACGGGGTAATCCAACTATAAAGTCCATTCCAATTTCTTCCCATTTCCACTCGGGTATCTTCATAGGCTGTAGTAAACCTGCTGGCCTCTGATGTTCTGCTTTCACTCTTTGGCACGTATCACATATAGCCACATGTTCAGCTACATCTCTCTTTAGTCCATACCACCAGTATCTCTCTTTAAGATCAAGATACATTTTAGTACTTCCTGGGTGTATGGAATAGGCTGAGTCATGAGCTTCCCTCAAGATAGACTCCCTAATAGATTTTACTTCTGGCACACAAATCCTTTTACCAAACCATACTGTCCCTTGATCAGCCATATGGAATCCTGGGGCTTTACTAATCACTATACGCTCTGCAATATCCTTGATCCTCTCATCACCCAGCTGTCCCTTACGAATCTCTTGTTCCAGAGTGGATTCTACCTCTAACTCCATGGTGTTGGCCACAATACCCAAATTCAAGTATTTGAACTCCTCACACAACTCTTTAGGTAATTGAGTTGTATAGGCCATGTTCACATAACTCCTTCTACTCAAGGCATCTGCTACAACATTAGCCTTTCCCGGGTGATAGTGGATATCCAAATCATAATCCTTGATTAACTCGAGCCATCTACGCTGCCTCAGATTCAAATCTGACTGCGTGAATATGTACTTCAAACTCTTGTGGTCCGTATAAATCTCACACTTATGACCAATCAAGTAGTGCCTCCAAATCTTAAGAGCATGCACCATAGTTGCCAATTCTAGATCATGAGTCGGATAATTTAACTCATGTTTTCTCAGATGTCTAGATGCATAGGCAACAACTCTGCCTTCTTGCATAAGAACACCTCCTAGACCTTGCCATGAGGCATCACAATAGATAGAGAAACTTTTGGTGAGATCAGGTAAGATGAGCACTGGAGCAGAAGTCAGTCTCTTCTTCAACTCCTCAAAACTGTCCTGCCATTGCTTAGTCCATACAAATTTGGCATTCTTCTCTAACAACGCAGTCATGGGCTTGGCTAACTTAGAGAATCCCTCGATGAATCTCCTATAATACCCAGCCATACCCAGAAAACTCCGAATCTCACTAACATCTTTAGGTGGCTTCCAACTCAACACACCTCTAACCTTCTTGGGATCTACTGCTACTCCTCCATTAGAGATTATGTGACTAAGGAAAGATACTTTTTTTAGCCAGAACTCACATTTGCTGAACTTGGCATAAAGTTGATGTTCTCTAAGCTTCTGCAACACTAATCTCAAATGTTCTTCATGCTCTTCTTCATTCTTAGAATACACTAGTATGTCATCAATGAACACGACGACAAACTTGTCAAGGTACTCCATGAACACTTTGTTCATCAGATACATGAAGTAGGCAGGTGCATTTGTCAGACCAAAAGACATGACTGTGAACTCATACAGTCCGTAACGGGTCACAAAGGCGGTCTTGGGGATGTCAATACGCCTTATCCTCAACTGATGGTATCCAGATCGAAGGTCAATCTTGGAAAACACACAAGCCCCTTTCAATTGGTCAAATAGGTCATCAATTCTAGGTAATGGGTACTTGTTCTTAATTGTGACCTCATTAAGTGACTGTAGTCTATGCACATCCTTTGTGTACCATCCTTCTTTTCTACAAAACAAGATCTTTGGTGCACCCCAAGGTGATGAACTAGGTTGAACATAACCCTTGTCTAACAATTCCCTTAATTGTTTCTTAAGTTCTGCTAATTCATTCACTCCCATTCTATAGGGTCTCTTAGCTATGGGTGCGTTCGGGTAAAAGTTCAATTATAAACTTGATGTCTCGGTCGGTGGCATACACGGCAATTCCTCGAGGAAGACATCCGGTACTCATTTACTATCCTTATATCTTCTATGGTTGTGCCTTCCAACTGATTAACCCGACATGATTTTCTGCGGTGACCGAGTTGCCACATACACCACTTCTTCTCCGGTTGAAGTGATAAGATTCACAGAACTATTACCACAATTAATAAGCGCTTTACGCAACCTTAGCCAATCCATACCCAAGATGACATCGATACGGTGGAATTTATGACTACAAGATTTGCTTGAAATTCTACCCCCTTATCTTTGAGACTAGCGATTAAGCATATCCACTCTGCTTTCATTACCCCACCGGTGAGCTTACTAACATGTGTTTCTTCATAACACTTTTTGGAATACCATGCTTCTTTATGAATGTATATGTTATGAAGGAATGCGAAGCACCGAGAATCAAAAAGTCTTTGTAGCTGAGTTTGAGTTGACGTGAAACGCATCGATCACCACATCCGGTGCCTCCTAAGCTGTTTCAGCAGTAACATGGTTCACCTTTCCCCGAACGTAGTTCTGCTGTGAGTTAGCTGTCTTCTTGGGACATCTATTGGAGTAATGTCCCGGCTCTCCACAATTGAAGCACTTGTTGTCATTAACTGCATTTGGCGCTTTTGGTGCGCCATTCCTCTCTGAGCATTGGGGCATTATTCCTCCTTTGGTACATTGTTGGGTTCTTCTTTGGTATTTGAGCTAGTGCCTTGTCTTCTTTATTCCGCTTCTGCTTGTGCCGCTTCTCTTTCTTTGGTTGCGGTTGGGACTGTCTCGACCTTGATAAGCGCTGCTTTGAGGTTGAGTTTGTTGAGGGTTGGTACAGAAGCGAGTTGCTCCCTGCATTGCTGTCCTTGAAATTTCCTCTTCTTGTCCTCCATCTGGCGGCGCTTGTTCTCAATCACTAAAGCTTTGTCCACCAGCTGCTGGAAGTTAGCAAAGGTATGGGACAACAGCTGGTACTGGAGACCATCATTCAAGCCCTCCATAAACATCTTTCCATCCTCGTCTACCTCAGTAGGTGCATACCGTGACAATTGTATAAACTTGTCATGATATTCAGCAATAGTCATGCTCCCCTGCTTGAGAGCCAAGAACTCCTTCTTCAGCTTCATCAGTCCTACAGGTACATGGTGAGTGCGAAAGGCACTACGGAACTCAGCCCAAGTGATGGGATTAGCTTCAGTGCGGCCGAAGCGGAATGAGTCCCACCAATCCTGTGTAGCTCCCTGCAACTGTCCAGAAGCATATAAAACTTTCTCCCTATCATCACATTGGGCAATCTCCAGTTGCCTCTCAATGGCACGTAGCCAATCATCAGCTTGGAGTGGGTCGGCAGAGTGCTTGAATACAGGTGGGTGTCCTTTCAGAAACTCTCCCCTCTTATCTCTGACATGAGGGGGTGCATTCCCATTCCCTTGCCCCATGTTCTGCATGTTCTGGGCCATCGGTTGAAGCAACTGGGTCTGCATCATCATCAGCTGCTCCATGGTGACTGGGGGTGGTGGCGGCGGTTCCTCGCCTCCCTGGTTGTTCCTCCTGGTGTTCACCATCTGTAGAGGCATCATATAAGTCTCACATGTCCAAGCATATAACTCTTACAAGATACTGGTGTAACAAGAGTAGGTGTAGACAAGAGATATATGTAGGGTATGCATGATATTTGTTCTGAACTTTTCCAGCAAGTTGGATAACAACTGTGCTGTAAAACGAGCATATCTCACTCTCTGATTATCATATGATTGCGTAGCATACCTTTCTGGAAAGCTTATAAAATTCTCTACAACTTTTGTTTAGAACACTTTTTCAGATTCTGACGTTTACTTAGTCAAATACAAACGATAAGCATTACTGTTCCGGAATCCTGACAGCGCAGAACCTCAACTTACAACAGCTGTATCTCACAATTTATAATAGCTATTGAGGTGATTCCAGAGCCAAAAGAAAGATGTTGAAGTCTACTTATCTCCATAAAAATTTAATGACCTTTGAATATCTAGATTACGAGATATGAACTGATAAAGACAGACTGTTCCGAATGATACAGAATGGACAGCATGATAAAACGAAACCCAACTATTTATTCATAATATCCTTAAACCTTAACCTTAACTAAATGACCGTGGACATGCCCACAAGTCATCACAATCATATCAAAGATCCAAATCAAACATTATTCATAATGATAAACATCCAACCATGCAACTAACACTTGTCCAACCATTAAAAGAAAGAAACTAAATACTCTCTCGCGTAGCTACACGTGCTTATTACATTTTTAAGACTCTCCTATGGGTACGGGTCGATGTTGGTGCTGGTGCTGGGGTCTCCAGACTCTCCTCTAGTCCTCGGGGGCGACTGAGCGGGTACTCCTGAATCTTCCACATCTGGACCTCCTAGCTGCTGCTTCAGTGTAGCATTCTCACGAGCCAGCTGCATGTAAGCCCTCCCCATGACATCGAGCTCATCCAGGGCCTGATCCAAGTCAGTGTGGGTCTCAACCAAGCACAATAGGGTAGGTCTCAGCCTCAGGTTCGCCTCTCCAAGCGGTGCAGCGATGTTGCACATAGACTGTCTGCTCCGACGGCGGGGAAGATAGCGGTCATCCTCCCAAGCGATGTCGTCGAAGTGACGGTCGCGGTTGACCATCAACGCCTGTCGAGCTGCATCCCTGATGACGGCCACACGTGTGAGCCGTGTAGTGGTGGCGCGGTGGATGTAGCGCACCCGAGTCCCCTCTCGGATGTACACTTCTGTCTCCCAGAAGCCGGTGTAGTCGGGGTGGGTCCAATGCTCCGTCCTGTACTGAACAATGCCTCCGGGGTGGTAGCGATGTACAAGTGCGAGAAGCCTAGGGTGGTAGTAGCCATCACCCTCCAAGTCGTAGTGGATCTCCGCAGTCCATCCCTGAGCCAACGGTGCATTGTGATCATCATCATTGTCATCATCCCCATCGTCTCCACCGTCTCCACCATCATCACCTCCATCAGCATCAGAATCATCAGAACCATCTCCATCATCAGGGTCACCAGCTCCCTCCTGGCCACCTTGTTCCTGCACTTCTTCGGGATCTTCCTCAGACTCCTCTATCTCAATGGGTCCCTCGAACATGGGTCCCTCTTTTGTTTCTTCATCCATTGGATCATCCAACAAGTCCTCCAGAGGTTCCCCCATGGGCACCTCCAGTGGTGGTTCCTCCTCTTGGTTCCTTAGAGCCTCCACAAGATGTGCCGGGACATGCTTGCCCAAACTAAACCTGGTCCTCCTAGTGGGCATCAGGATGGTCCTTTTGCACGGGGTCTGCTTGGTACGGGCCATCTACAAGAATGAAAAGGTTGAGTATTAGAACAAAATAATTTATAGCAAAGTAAAAGTAGTAAAATAAAGATAATGAAATCCTAAAAATGTCCATTTCTATCTAGGTTGTTCGTCCTACAGTCAGTTATAGCTCTGATACCAATTTGTCGCACCCAATTTTGTAAAGCAAAACCAAGTACTCATATATGTGCACCCAGGATGTCCAAACACACACATATATCACAAATTGCAATAGTATCAAAGTAAAGTACTTATTACATCGCATATCTCATCATAAAGTTAAATACAAAGTTTGCTCGAAGGCAATATTATTACAAACACAGCGGAATAACTAGCCCAACTGCCACAGGGACTCCAACTGGTGAACGTCTCCCTAGTAGTCCTGGACATCCTCCGAAAACTCTTCATATCCATTATCTGTTACCCATTCGGGATTTTCATTGGATGTAAAGCAAGTGTAAGCTCACCATGCTTAGCAAGTATAACAAAGGGATCTATGAGGCTCAAAAAGGCTTGACACTGTTTGACTGCGGTTCGCAATTTTAGTTGATCAAATTTTAGCATCCTGAATTACTACTTTAATGAACAGTCCCAATTCCCAAGTGGTATTAAAGTATCATCAAGCTTTATCTCATAACCCATCCATCCATCATCCACAGTAACCACTAATCTCGAAGGATCTAGACCACTCGTATCTGTGAGCACGGCTGTTATAACAGGTTAATTATTTCTGCAGAAATTGTACATCTTTACCCACCGAGCCGTGATTCCCAATGCCGGGGTTCGCGAGACCCACTACACCTCTTCCCAGGAAGTGTGGCAGAGTTTCACTATGAAACCCTTAGCTAGTTGCACTAACAGGTCGTAGCTACAAAGGAATGGCACGCGTGGGCATCGCAGCACGGTGCACACCCTAACAGAAAAAGGAAAGATACCCTCTTACCCCTTACTGGAGCTACAGACGAGCTAGTACAAACTAGATAATAGGTTAAAGTCAGAGCCATGTGACACTCGGGGTTGTACGGTCCCTCCTGGGTTGCCGCTTCAGGATTAAGTCCTTATGGAGAGGCACTAGAGTACTCAACCCCGTACACCAGCCCCTTATCTGTTGCTAAAAAGTTCCATTTTTATCACATTGCATATAGCCTTTAATCATGTTTAACAATTACTTCATGTTAAGCGCTGCAGCATCTATCCAAAATGCCTACCCAATAAACCTAGGTATCAAGGATATGTAGTACAAGGAATCATCTAGGTAAAGTCCTTAAAGGCATTTCAATTAAACACATGCATGAATGTAAGTGGTAATAGTTCTTAGGTAACAAGGGGCCTTTGGTATACTTGCCTTCCTCAAAGTCGTCCTGGGAGTACTGCTGATCCTGCTGGAGGTCCTCAGTCACCTCAAATGGCTCACCCTCTAATCGTGATCCAATCATCAATCAAGCATCATTCCAATCATTACATGCATACAAGATAGATCTCCATTAGAACAGTACACCAAACAGTGAAAACATATGTTGAAAAGCTTACAGATCTATTCTACGCATTGCTACGAACACATGAGCGAAAGAATCACTCAAATCGGACTTAAAATGTGAAAGTTATGCATGAAATAAGATGTAATGGCAATTCTGTAAATAAACTAACCTATTTTCGAATGAAAACAATTAAAAATCTGAATTTAAATGAAATTTGGACTGGGCATACTATTTCTGGAAACTACAGGGACTTGAACGAATAAAAACAGGACTGAAAAATAATTATTTTGAATTACACGGGACTGCGGGTTGATTACTGGAAAAAGAGGGGGCTTTTATGCAAAACGTGCACGGTTGACTGCTGGGTTGACTCGGCTACTAACTGTGTGCCACACGGCACTGCGTGAGTGGTGTGGTTCACCACATGGCTCAGTGGACCGGCTGACGCGGCCACGGTGGACTGAGGTCTACGGGTCCATGGACCAGTCACTTAACGAAGAGGTAAGATCTAATCGTGGCCCTTCATCGTGAATCCGACGGCGCAGGTGGCACTGGACGAACTCCGGCGGCTACAGGGCATCATCGGCGAGCCCTCCATGGCCGGCGGTGACTGTTCTTGCAGGTACGGTGTTCTAAGCCGCCATTTGAGGAACGAAGAGCACGGGGAGGCGGAGAAACTCACCGCGAGTCCGACGGTGGTGGTCGCGGCGTCTGGAAGGGCTCGGAAGCGGGTCGTCGATGGTGGCCGCGAACTGGAGCGAGAGAGAGGGCGCGGTTGAGGTTGAATCCAAGGAAAACGAGGCCAAAATCACAAAGTGGAGGTATCTACGGCTTCGGTGGGTGGCGGTGGAACTCCTGGCCACGTCGGCGTCGAGTTACGCGCTCGGGCGAAGGGATTAGCTGGCGGCGGTGGCTCACGGCTGCGAGCAGGGGATGGAGAAGGGCAGAGGGGGGGCTCGGCCTTTATAGGCGGGCGGCTACGGCATACAAGGAAAGGGAGCAGGGTAGATTTGGCGCCTTCCATACATGGGCGCCGATGGCCTTCCATACGGGCTGCGCCATCAACGGCGGCGAGAAAAGGAAAGAGAGGCATCGGGGAAGAAAGGAAAGGAAGAGGACGCGGCTGACGGGCGGGGCCAGGTCACAGCGGGAGAGCGACGCGTGCGGGCGTCTGAAGGCCGAGCAGGCCGCAGCAGCGCGCTGCCGAGCACGTGCGGGCGTAGGCCGAGCGGCTGCGTTGGTGGGCTGTCGCGCTGAGCGGGCCGCAGCGAAGCAGCAGCTGGGCCGCCGAGTGAGTCGTGCGGAGCAGGCCAAGCGGGTGGGGAGCCAGCTGGGCCGCGGGGGAGGAAGGAGCGGGCCGACGGGGAGAAGCGCTGGACTGGGCTGCCAGCAGCGGGCTGACGCCGGGAAGGAGGCCGGGCTGGTTCGGTTGGGCTGAAAAAAAAGAGAAGATGAATTCTTTTCAAATCAATTTTTTTTTCCAATTCTATTTTCTCCATTTCCATTTTTAAGCCAAATTCAAATAAGTTTTGAATTTGATTTCAAATCATCTAGCCCTACACTCAATCAAAAACCATATGATTCGGCATGAATGCAACAAACAAGTTTCTAAACTTATAGTTTATTTTATTTATACAATATTTATTATTTAGCCTAAGTTAGAAATACCTAGAAAATGCATTAAAAGGGCAAGAATTTAATTGCTAATTTGTAGTAGAATTTTGGGTGTTACAAGGACAAAATGACCTTCAAGAAGAAGAAGGGTGGGTCATATGTGGTCACTTGGGATAGTGATGCTTCCTCAAGGGATTCAAGGTATGGCTTTAGCAATAATCAAAATTCTTTTGCGTAAAAGCTCTCTAACAAGATTCTTTCATTCAACATTTAAATCTTTCTCAAAATCATATATGAATCTGCCATGATCCGTATTGAGATCATGAACTTCATATCAAACTCTTTCTCAAAACCAACTCAAGTTTCATTTGTTAACTATGATGATGAACAGTGAGTTGAGTCTCCATAAACGAGGAGCAACGACGATTCCAACCGATTATAACCCAGCTGGGGATTCTCGACCACACGACATATGCAGGTTCCTGACCTACATATACTAACCTACCCTTAGGTCCTCTAAAACAAGAACGGGTCTGCGCCATCCGAGAGCACAGTACTCCACCAATCCAACCCATTGCCACGTGGGTACACGCTACTCCCACCATCTCTCCACTCCCAGTGCGCGAGTAGCCATTCTCATAATAGAATAGCCAAGTTAAGGCTTACCGGAGTATGTGGCTAGTACTACAAAGTCTCACCTCATGCAATTCAACAACGAACGGTTCTTAATCGACACAGGCGGAAAGAACCCGCTCACAAGACATCCATGTCTTGTGGCTCTCACACACCACGTCCGCCTGGTCTAGATTTATTACTCCACAAGCTTATATCTCATGACAACATAAATAACCGACCATATCCAAAAACCCTTTTATATCTCATAGGTGACAAGTAATCACCCGGCTTTTATCTGTCTAAGCATGACTAGGCATAACTAGGCATTTTCGAATTAAAACTGGTAACAAGGTTGATATGGAACAACAAGGTTGGTAATGCACCAATTAGGTTTTCACTCAACTCCTAATCACTTAATACAGTACTTGAAAGCAAAAGCGATATAAATTTGTAAAACACAAGGTAGGTTTCAATGCATCCGGGGCTTGCCTTGATTGTCGGAAAAGTCAGGTTCCGGAGATGTTCCACAGATATCAAATCCGACCTCAACCGGTGGATTAACTTCCACAACAACTTGGTTAACTACCACGTTCTCACTTTCATTCACTACCCAAGGTAACAATGCCATGTTTAACATGATGCGAGATATAAAACATGATGCTTGACGATGGATGCAAAAGTTAATAACTTGAATACAACTTTCCTTCGTGGTACAGTTGCAAACCAACAACTAACTAAACCTTTTCATAAACTCAAACACTTACTTTAAGTGCCAAGGATCATTTTATACTAATGACCCAAGGTCATCACTCAATCCAAAATTCAAACAAAACCTAAGTCATTAAGATTTACTATTTGTTTTATGAATTAATTATTTAATTCAAAATTATGACATAAATCAACTTTTTCCAAATGAGCTCAAAATTTTTGTGAAGGCTCACCACATGATGACTAAGTGGAAAAACAATTTTCATAATTTTTGGATAACTATTTAAGCCTAGAAAAATCATGGAAACCCATTTATTAATTAATTTGAGCAATTTTTATCACATCCAAAATGTACTGAAAAGTAACATTTAGTATTTTTCCTAAATAGTTTACACCTCAGAGAGGTCACACAAAAATTTTCATAATTTTTGGAGCTCTATTTAAATCTACACAAAATAAACAAACTAAAGCACTATTTAAACAAATCTGCAAAATAGAAAAATCCATTTTCACTTCAACGGTCACTGACATGTGGGTCACCCATGTCGGCACAGTACCCCCGCGCTGACCATGGTGGCGAGGCTCGCTTGTAACAACCCAGAAATCCACACACCAAAAATACCAACTACAAAAAAAATTTCTTAAAAATCCCATGTGATGATGAGTGTAATGTATAGAAACCCAACCTAAGAGTTGCATTAGGTCTAACCCCAACCCAAGTTAACACCTAAGCATGGCATATCATTAGTTAATCATGTTCATTTAAATTCTAACAAATAAAGTATTGCATGCATTGCTAAATTCAAAATGTGAGTTGGATTTCCATTTGAGTTATGATATGCTTAATAACTCCAATAAAATAATAAACCATCAAATCAAATCAAAGAATAAAGACTTTTAGTGAAAAACTATTTATATTTTTGTATAACAAAACTACACTTACTTTTGTTATACAAAATGACTAAATAAATTCCTAATATATATATAAGAATGTGGTGGGCCACATATCTAAAACTCTAACGAATTTGGTGCACCAATTTTTGAATTCAAAAACCAAAACCAAATTTGAATTCAAACTAATGGAAGAGGAATGAAAAATAGAAAAAGGAAAAGAAGAAGTGGGCCTTGCAGCCAGCCGCTCGGCCCAAGCTAGCCAGCCTAGCCCGCACCATCACGACCGCCACCCCCAGCGCGCGCGGCCCAGCTTGCGGCCCAGCAATGCCCGCGCGCTCCCCGCCTTCGCTCGCTGCCGCTGCCACTGGACCCCGCGTGTCAGCCGCACATCGCCCATGCCCACGCATCTCCCCGCCTCCGCTTGCAGCCGCTGCCTGCTGGACCCCGCATGTCAGCCCTACTATGCTTCTTCTCCACGCCCACGCTGATTCTCCCCTCCGATAGAACCCCGACAGCAATGGCAGGGCAGGCCAGGGGGTCACGCCCGGGGCATGGCCTTGCCACCCCCCCTTGCGCCGCGCCCACACAACCACGCACGGCCGTCGGATGAGATGCACGCCTCTGATCCCCCTCAATCTCCAGCCGTCGAATGCCAGGCTCCATGGCCGAGCTCGGCTATAAAAGCCCTAGCCCTGGAGCCCTAGAGCTCGTCCTGTCGCCCCGCCGCCACCTCGGAGGCCGTCCATAGCTCACCCAAGCCAAGGGAGAAGAGGGGGAAACGCTGATGCCGCTGTGGGGGAGGAGACCGTCGGAGCCGAGAGTGACGCCGTCGTCTACATCACTGACGCGGTTTGGCACGGCACTGCACGGCTACCGGAGCCTCACGGCCTCGAATCGACACGGCATCACCATCCATTCTTCCACACCACCCACGGTGAGCCCCCCCCTTCCGGTCTCTCTCTGCCGCCGAACCTCACCGTCGGCCATGGCGCTCCACACCTGGAGCGCGTAGGCCAGTGCCTTGTCTCCGGCCACTAGGAACACACGCACCCACGCACACCCCACGACCATGCCATGACCACCCCGCGGGAGCCCCTTGATCACCCGTGTGCATCGCCGTCATCACCATGTCGCCATGGCCGCTGGAGCCCCTACCGGCCACCGGGAAACCGAAGCCCTGCCTCGAGCTCGGGACGCCCTCGTCGCGTCCACATGAATCCGTAGGAGCCAACACACCCCACCGTGGCGCTTCACCATGGCCGTAGAGCACCCGCGTGCCTCGCCGTCATCCTCATGATCGCCGTGGCCGCCTGGATGTCTCTACCGGCCACCTGGGAACCCGTAGCCTCGCCGTGAGCCCTGGACGCCATCGTCATGCACCCACGAAGACGTAGAAGCCTCATCTGCCTAGCACCAGCCATTGGAGGGCCTGCGTGCGCAGCCTCGCCACCGATGAACACTGCCGAGCCGCCAGCCGCTGTGGCCAACGCACTGGAGGACCTCGACCACCACTTAGACCTCAGGATCATGATCGCCGTGGCCCGGGGAAGCTTTCCCCCTCTCCAATCAAACACCAGCACTGCCACGGAGGCTCACCGGGCGCTCGCCGCTGACGGGAGCACCGCCGCGGAAGAAAACAGGGGAACACCCCCTCGCCGACCACCCATGCGTGAGCTCGGTGCACGTGAGTCGAGCGAAGGAGAAGAGACGGTGGACTTGGTCCACCATGCACCCTGCCGTAGGTCCATGAACCATGAGTGCTGGTCCACCATGAGCCACACGGTGTGAGCCGCGCTGTGGACGAAGCCCAATAAGAGCCCACGGCCGTGACGTGGCAGCATCACAGCGTGCCACGTGTCCGGTCAGCCCGGCCCAGACCGGCCCAACCCGAGCCCACCAGAGCCCAGTTCGGACCCAACCCGTATTGACCGTTGACCGGTCAACATTGACCATTGACCTGGCCCCACATGTCAGCGACATAGTGTTGCTGGACCCACACGACAGATGATGACATCATGCTGGCGTTGTGATGACGTCACGTGGGACCCACATGACAGGAACCTACACGGTTGTGATGACGTCATGCTGACATCACGCTGACATTAGCTACTGACGTCAGCAGCCCTAGCCCCACACGTCAGTGACCCAGATCATTGACCGAAGACCGTTGACCGTTGACTCGCCGTTGACTTTGACCGGACCCACCTGTCAGTGATTCAATAGCCTCTGGCCCCACTTGTCGGTGAGGATGACGTTGCTGGCATTGCTGATGTCAGCAAGCCACGTGGACCAACCACAGCGTGACACATGTCAGCCTAGGATTAATTCAGCCTTTTTCCACTTTCAGAAATAGATTTAATCTTCGGAAATTCATAACTAATTCATATGACCTCAGAAAAATATGAAACCAGGACCAAAATTCATCTAAAATCAAGATCTACACAATAAACCCATGTTTGAGTGCATTTGGCTCTTTTGAATTTTCAATGCTTCTTTGTGCTATTCTATAGACGTCGCTAACGCGACTATAATGTGATCGTTTGCAGACTCGGAGGAGAACTAGACGAACGAGGATCGTGAGTACCATGAGGAGTACGAAGACGACTACACTGAAGGTGCCACATCCCACCCAATCTCGTAGCACCTATTACGCATGGCTAATATAGAAATGCTAGTGCTTACTTTATTGTCATGATCACATTATGGTAGGACTTGCATGGTAGTGTGTTTTCTTGATGGCCTTTACCTTGACGCAACCTTACCCCTGCTCACCCTGCTGTTAGGCTAGTCACACGCTTGCTATTACATTTCATCGCTTATTACTTCTACTACGCTTGCACTACATTGATGCATGGTGGAAATTGGCGTTATCTGGACCATGGGGAGAGTGTTGCGTGTGTGACTTGGGTGTGTGGAGGGTGAGGGTGTGTCGACCAAGTTGGAGTATACGACAAGCCTGGGGCAAGTCTTGCCGTGGGGTGCTACCTAGGCACCCATAGAATGGATACCTATGGTGGGTAAATGGTATATGAGGTGGCTCGGGGTGTGAACCTGTAATAGGAGGAGCCCAGGGTGGAGGTGCTGTGGTGGCACGGTAAATGGAAACCCTAATAGAGACATTCTGGCTTGGTTATCCCTAAGGACTTACTAGTACTCAGATTCACCGGGAAGCCTTACGTACCACTCGCCCTATATGGTGCGGGACGGCCGGACTACTTGGTAGGATATTGCCACTACTGCTTGGTTGATAGCGGACAGTGTGAGGAAGGTACGGGGTGCGGAGGATTTCCCCCACACCCTTCTGAGACTTCAAGGAGACCTTATGGACCCAGCTCATGACTCATAGTTTCAGCCACCCCAGACCAGACTTGGGGTGTACCAGGGCTGAATGGTAGAGTGGCATTATCCTAGGCTAGCAAGCGACCGGAATCAGCCTAGTTGACGACGGTCAGCGAGGAAGGCAGATCTTGTGGTTATGTAAAACCTCTACAGAGTGTATGGTTGATCGATCGATACATATGCCGACTCATCGGCAATGGACCTTTCCTGGGTTTCGCTTAAGCTAGATAGTGAGATGAGTCCTTCTTTTCTCCCCCTAGGATGAGTGTTCGGACGTAGCCAGGGGCTACGGGCCTTGAGACAGTGCCAAGAGGGAGTTGGCCTGTCGACTGAGCGATGGTATGGCTGTGGTATGATGATGGTGTGGGGATGGTGGTTTATCGTTCCTGGCTCTGGAATGGGAATGGGGTGGAATGGGTGTGTGAATGGAGTTAAAACTTGACCAACTATTATTATATACTTGATTTACTAAAGCATAGGAAACCCCAGCCTTATAGGTTCCTCTTGATTACATCCAATTTGCATCCAATTTCCACAAAGCAATGCTCATAGGGTTGGGAGTGGCCAGTACAAATCATACTGATAAATTTTGGCACACAGGTTCTGCTGAGGAGTATAGCTCCAAGGAGTTTGACGGTTGAGGGGTTCGTTCCTACGCTCGAGTTTGGCGATCCTATCTTCAAGCTGTTTTGAATGAATGCTACTTTTGATTCCGCCAATGCGGCGATGTAATAATCTATGTACTTCCGCACTATTTGTACTCTGATATTATCGTTGTATGGATGTGATATTCGACTGGAATCTGGGTAATATGATCTACAGCGGTCTTATTACACTTCGACTCTGTGGATTTCCCTTCACGGAAATCGGGGTTGTTTCATCGCTGACCGGCGGTTTCTCACCGATGGCGAGGTCTCCGGCCACGACCGAGGCACTACCATGTTCCCCAACTCACGGCGGTTCGATTAGTGGTACTAGCTACACCAATTACGACTTGGTTCGAGCTCGACGCGGCCATGGTGGCTTGGCCGAGCTGTGCACGGTGGTGCCACGGTGTTCAAGCTACTAGAGTTCTCTAGAGCTTCATATAACCACTCGAATAGCAGTAGAGGCTCACCTAGATCATGCTAGAGCGTTCGGTTGACGGTGAGCAGCAAAGGTCACGCGTCTGGCGGCGTTGATGGCGACGGTGGCAACGGCAAGCACAACTTCCAGTGACTGCAGTGGACAAACGGATCAACTAACATGACACAGAGCATCACGGCAACATGGAGAAGCTGGAGCTATGCTTAGCAAGGACAGAGACGGACCGTAGAGCGCCGACCATGGTGAAGTGAGGTCGTCGGTGATGCAACCAGCCGTGAGGAAGAACGGCGACGCGCAGCGTTTCTCAGCGAAATCAAGCGCCTAGGACCGGTCAACTGGGTTCGCAATGAGCAGGCAGAGCGGTGACAAGCTTTGCTGAGACTGGGAGGGCGCTATGGCAACGGCATGAGCTCGTCGGAGTTGGGCGACGCAGATGGGAAAAAACAGAGGAAGGAAGCGGAGGAGGACGGCGACGGTGCAGGCTTTAAAGCGTGGCCAAGAACCATGGAGAAGCCACGCAGCAGCCTTCCCCATGCCAGCGCGAAGCCGAAGGTGGCCACGGGCGCGCCTGGAAGTCGATGGAAGCTCGCTGTCGGTGAGGTGTCACCTGCTGGCACTGTTCCAACTAATTAGCGAATTGCCACTCGCCTAATTCCTCAAAATACTCCCAAATTTGTATGGTAACTCAAAAATATCCAAAAATAAAAGTTGTTCCAAATTCAAAGTTCTACAACTTTACTTTAATAACTATACTCAAATTATGTCTACATTTTGAAATGCAAGTTTAAAATCAAAAGGGTATACTTTAAGAATTTATCCCCTTTCAAATTACTTCAAATTTTTCATAACAACTTTGAAAACTCTAAAAACCAACTTTGCACACATTGACAAGCTCTACACTTTCTCTTTTAGGCTCAACCCCAAAATGTGCTTAGATTTTGAATTAGGTTTTCCAGGGTAGAAATAAATGCTGGAAATTAGGGTTTTCGAAAACCCAATTCAATACAAAGGTTTTGAACTTGATTCATCCGTACAAGTCAACATATATGATCATAAAAGTAAACTTGTTTTAGTGAATGCATATCAAAGTTTTCACTAACACAAGAATGATGTGCAATGCATATGATGACATGGCCTGTTTTAGGGTTTAAAACACCAGAGGTGTTACAGATAGTAGTAAGGAACAAAGCAATATTGGTAGCACAAGGATATACACAAGTTGAAGGTCTTGACTTTGGAGAAACATATGCCCCGGTTGCTAGATTGGAAGCAATTAGAATCTTATTAGCCTATGCTTGTGCTCACAACATCAAGCTCTATCAAATGGATGTCAAGAGTGCATTTCTCAACGGTTACATCAATGAAGAAGTATATGTTGAGCAACCTCCCGGTTTTGAAGATGACAAGAAGCCCGACCATGTGTACAAGTTGAAGAAGGCATTGTATGGGTTGAAGCAAGCACCTAGATCATGGTATGAGAGATTGAGGGACTTCCTACTCTCTAAAGGGTTCATGATGGGCAAGGTTGACACCACTCTTTTCACCAAGAAGATTGGCAAAGACTTATTTGTGTTGCAAATCTATGTTGATGACATCATATTTGGATCAACCAATCAAGACTTTTGTGAAGAGTTTGGTAAGATGATGGCTAATGAGTTTGAAATGTCCATGATTGGAGAGTTAAGTTACTTCCTTGGTCTTCAAATCAAGCAATTGAAGAATGATACATTTGTGAGTTAAGGAAAGTACATCAAAGACATGCTCAAGAAGTTTGGCATGAGTGATAGCAAAGCCATTAGTACACCAATGGGAACAAATGGCAACTTGGATAGTGATGCAAGTGGCAATATGGTGGATCAAAATTTGTATCGGTCTATGATTGGAAGCCTACTCTATGTGACCGCATCAAGGCCGGATGTCATGTTTAGTGTATGCATGTGTGCAAGATTTCAAGCCTCGCTAAGAGAAAGTCATTTGAAGGCTACAAAGAGAATATTAAGGTATTTGAAGCATACACAAAATGTTGGTTTATGGTATCCCAAAGGAGCAAAGTTTGAGCTAGTTGGTTACTCTGACTCGGATTATGCAGAATGCAAGATTGAAACAAAGAGCACCTCGGGCACATGTCAATTGTTGGGAAGATCACTTGTTTCATGGTCATCAAAGAAGCAAAATAGTGTTACATTATCAACTGCCAAAGCCGAATACATATCTGACGGTAGTTGTTGTGCACAAATACTTTGGATGAAGGCCACCTTGAATGACTTTAGAATCAAGTTCAAGAAAGTGCCATTGCTATGTGACAATGAGAGTGCAATCAAGTTAACCAATAATCCGGTTCAACATGCAAGAACAAAGCACATTTATGTCTGTCACCATTTCATAAGAGATCACCAACAAAAAGGGGACATTTGCATTGAGAGTATAGGCACCGAAGATCCACTTGCCGATATATTCACCAAACCAATAGATGAGAAAAAAGTTTTGCAAGCTAAGGAATGAGTTGAACATATTGGATTTCTCAGATATGTGTTGATGCACCTCCCCACTTATATGACATGCCTCTCCTTCGAGCAATCCAAGGTAAAAGTTGATTGGCATGGCATACATCCTTGCTAAGGACATGTTTAGTGCATCTAGACATCTTTCACATTTAAGAGGCTCATTCATGAAAATAAAATGATTTTGATGTGTGCATGGTACCACTACTGCTTCTATGCTTAATTTGGTCTAGTGGTAGCATATGACATGTTTATGGGCTTGTAAACCTAGTGTTTGATCTAGAAAATGAGCTCAAAGTGTTTAACTCAACATGGTACAAGATAACCCTTATTTGGAGGTGTGAAGAAGCTTGTCCTTGGATCAAACCGAGTTAAATACCTTTGGCAAGTGATCTAGATTAGACCAAATTTGGGAAAATAATCCTCACCCCATTGATTGACATTGATAATCCTAACCTATCTATAACTTAAACCTTTGTGGTCATTGATGACAAAGGGAGAGAGATAGTGTACAAAGATAGTGAGAAGATAGTGCACAAAGATAGTGAGAAGATAACAAAGGGGGAGAAATTGGCATAGGAGGAGAGATATGACAAAGTAAGGGGGTCAATTAAAATTTTGAGCACACAAGTAGGGGGAGCAAGCTCATGAACCTGTATGGTGCACTTGAATGTGCATTTCATATGTTTGCTTGCATGGCACAAGTTTTACATTTCAATATCCATGCATGTGTGGTGTATGCTAATTGTAGGTTTGAATGATGAAATGAAAAACTAGCATGCATAGGTTAAGTAACTAGACTCATGCTCACATTATGAAAACTAGATCCTTACTTCTAATGTTGATCTCACGGGGTATTCTAGTTTTTGTGTATGTCTAGTAACTAATGGTGCTAAGGATGGTATATTGGTGCACTGCGATTGGTATCACGCTTCAAAGGTCCATCTTTTATACCTTAGCATCATTTGGTAGACATTGTCTCCTATATTTCCTATCAAAGTATATGTGCAAGCTATAATCCAAACTCTTAGCACATATGTAGGGGGAGCAATTGCTACCATTTGGGATTCATGAAACTTGTCCATATCCTTTTACACATGGTAAATATGCTTGGGCAAGCAACATGGATTCAATTTAATTTCAATTCATATCTTTGTGTAAGGGTTGTCATCAATTACCAAAAAGGGGGAGATTGAAAGCTCTAGTTTGGTTTTGGTGAATTGATGAAACCCTAAGTGCTAACCTAGTTTATCAAAGTGATTATGAGATAGGTAGCACTACTCTAAGTGGTGAAGCAAATGAAGATCATGACTTGATGATGGTGATGATCAAGTGCTTGGACTTAGAAAAGAAGTAAGAGAAAAACAAAAAGCTCAAGGCAAAGGTGAAATTGATAGGAGCTTTTCGGTTTAGTGATCGAGACACTTAGCGAGTGTGATCACATTTAGGATCGATAGTCGTACTATTAAGAGGGGTGAAACTCGTATCGAAATGCGGTTATCAAAGTGCCACTAGATGCTCTAACTCATTGCATATGCATTTAGGATCTAGTGGAGTGCTAACACCCTTGAAAAAATTTGTGAAAATATGCTAACACATGTGCACAAGGTGATACACTTGGTGGTTGGCACATTTGATCAAGGGTAAATAAGATAGAGTTGAAAAGGAGTTGATTGCGCTGGTCACAAGGTGACCGGACACGTCCGACAAGCATATCGGATGCATCCGATACTATCTCAGTGGTAGTGTTCCTGACGTGACCAGACACGTCCGATATCGATACCAGACGCGTCCGGTATTCTGACTAGGCGTGGGCAGAGTTGTTGAGGTGATCGGACGTTGATGAGTTACTATTCAGCGTCAGGTCAAAGTGATTTAGCCCCAAACAGAATTATAGACACCGGACGCGTCCGGTGTGAACCAGCAAGTCTTGGGTTTTCAGCGCAATAATTGATCGGACGCTGAGACAGGTCGGCCCAAAGCGGCTCTGGGAGCTCTCTAGACTTGACCGGACGATGCGTCTCCCATGTCTGGTCCGGTGTGACCGAACGCGTCCGGTCGGCCCAGAGCGGCTCTGGGAGCTCTATGGACTCGACCGGATGCTACGTCTCTTGTGTCCGGTCATTTTCTAACAGCGCGTCCGATCACGTAGTATTAGCCATTGGGCACGAATGGCTAACCAATTTGAAAGGGACACATGGTGGTCAGGCTGTGACCGGACGCAGCGACCGATCACCACACTGGACGCGTCCGGTGCACACGACCTGCGCATTCGGTCGTCCCGTAGTCAGCCCAATAATTGAGCTAACGGCTCTATTGTTTGGGGGTGTCTATAAATATCGTTTGGCCAGCTAAAGCTCACTCTCTTGGACATTTGCATTGACATAGCAACCTTGTAAGCTTAGCCAAAGCCCTCCCACTCATCTCCATCATTGATTCATCATCTTTGTGAGATTGGGAGTGAATCCAAGTGCATTGCTTGAGTGTTTGCTTCTAGAGGCACTTGGTGTTCATGTTTCGCTGCGGAATTCGCTTGTAACTCTTGGTGGTTGCCGCCACCTAGACGGCTTGGAGCAGCAAGTATCATCGAGCAGAGGTTGGTGATTGTCTCTGGCTCTGATCGTGGTGATTGTGATGAGTTCTTGACCTTTCTCTAGTGGAGAGCCAAAAGGTACTCTAGTAAATTGCTCATGGCTTGTGTGATCCTCATCTTGTGTTGGTTGTGCAGAACCCTATTGAGGGTTTGGCGTGTGATGCCAATTAGCGTGTGAACCTCCAAGTGAGTGTATCGCCACAATGAGGACTAGCTTGCTGGCAAGCAAGTGAACCTCGGTAAAAATCAATGTGTCATCATTTGATTCTGAGGTGATTGGTCTTCATTGGTAATTATTCTTGTGATTGATTAGTTCATTCCTTGACTCGGCGATATAACCATGTTACTCTCTCTCTTTACATTATCGCAAACTAGTTGTCAAGCTCTTTAGTGTAGCTAGTCGAGAGAGCTTGTTAGTTTGGTTAGTGTGGCTCTTTAGTTAGCTTTTGAGAGCACACTAACTTAGTGTAGTGACATAGCTATTGTGTGGATAGAGAGTATATAAACTAGAATTGAGGTAGGTGGCTTGCATTTTTAGTAGGCTAGCGCAACACTCGCTTCGCCTCATATTTGTCTAACCGGTTTGCTAAGTGTTGTTGTAGAAAATTTTTATAGGATATTCACCCCTCCTCTAGCCATTAGGACCTTTCAGTCGCGTCACCCCACCGACGATGAGCACCCTGGCCAAAACAGTGCAAGCATCGGATAGAGGGAGTCAAGGCGAGCTCAGGGTTATGAGCAATTGAACTGCTACCACTCCTACTGCCTTACCCCCAACCCTCGAGTCACGGCGGCGCACATGACCGACGGCGAGGAGAAACCAAAATTGATCATTGACAGACCACGGTTGGGCTCGATGAGAATGTGACACCTAGCTAACTTACTAAGCTACCCACCGGTGTGAGGAATTGGACTAGGAAGCCTCAGACTGGTGATTAAGAAAGGGAGAGGGAGAGCGGTGCACTGCCACTGTCACATCGTGGGAAGCGGACCCGGCAGAGATGGCTTGGCCACAACCCGACAAGACACGGCAGCGCGGGGATATGACCGCTCGAGTGAAGGATAGGTAGTGCATCGATTAGCTCTAGATAGAGCCAAGAGGTGTGTCTGCATGCGTCCACGCGCACGCAGCAGCACGGTGTCGTGATGCAATAACTACGTACGACGTCGAGCTTAGGTTTGGTAGGAGGGTTGTGTGGCTGAGGGCGAGCGCTGTAGTAACCAAAACAACAAGAGGACAAGATGCAGCCCTACAGGTGCACTTGGACAGTGCCACATCGGTAGCACCCCGCGCACGGCAGAGCATGACTGTGGCCACGCCAGGCCCGGCGGGCAGACGACGCCACTCGGCTGGTCAGCGGGACAACGGCCACGGCCAAAGTGTACACCAACCAATGCACGACGCAGCATGTGGTAGGAATGGCCAGCAGCGGTGCAGGTAGCCTGCGATGGCGCGACATCGAACATGGTGACCGCGTCCCCGGGCAATTGTCTTACTACTTTTCCATACTTAGGAAAGTTAAGGATTTCAATTGTGGCTAAGTACCCATTAACTATTTTGTCGTAATTTTTAATAGATCTAAACCTGGTTAACTTCAACCAACAAATACTTCATGCAATAGTCCATACCTTATACTAACCTGTAGGAGCAAAATATTTAAGCACCATTTAACTATTTTCTCAATATAATTCGCCAAAAATGGTATTTTAACAATAGTTCAAGTGTTTGCCGACTTAACGAAAAGGGCTTATCTTAACGTCAAATTTGATTTTTGAGCTCCTAAAACACTAGTTAACAACATTTATTTTCCAAAAGTTAAAGTCGCATTTTCATCTGCTAAACTTGTACTTCAATTTTTATTTAAATACTAAATACAAGTTATGTTTGATCCTTGTTCCTAGAAATTGTTTTTCGCCTCACGTGCGTTATAAATTTTTAAAACCCAGAAACTTGTTAGGCTAATCCTTCTCGAACCTAAATCTCGGCGCTAAGCAAGCTCGTAACACCAGGGGTGTTACATTATCTTTCACAATGACAGATGTGGGTAATTAAAAGACAAATTTAGGGGTTACTTTGTATTAATCTTTCATAATGTTACAGATCCATAATTTAGATGCAAATCTAGTTGAGTTACTTTGTATGTTTTATTTTTTTATATAATGATAGAGGTGGATAATTTTTAGAAAATACAATAGATCTAATGGCAACTATTTGGCAATGATGTTTACAGTCCATCCAATTAAAGGCAAAGAGGTTTTCTGATTATAATGAGAATTTATAAGATTTGTTTATTCTTCTCATCATGTCTCGTGAGATTAAGACTGAGTTGATCTCTCTTCTCTGGTCGCTGCAGTAATAGTAAAAGATGCAGAAAAAGATCTAAACAGGAGGGCTAAAAGTGGATGCTAAACTTTAGCTCACTCTATTTCCATTAGCCCCTCCAAGATGGACTAAAGAGGGCTAAAAGTGGTCCTGTGGGGAAAAAGACGCATATTACCCCACTCATCCCTATGCATGGATGTGCATGGGTATTAATTAGAGGCAAATGGATCATGGTAGGATACATGGCTAATCTTTAGCCTCTGGATCCAAACAGCCTCATGGCTAAACTTTAGCCCCTTCATTCTAAGGAAAGATATCATCATTAGCCATAATCCGTGCTAAACATGGAAAACGAAGGATGCAGCGGTGCGCATGAACAAGGAAGGACATGCACGTCCACTTATGCATGCCGTGATGAAGGGGCTTGTGAATATCCAAGGTTAATTAATCAATTAAAAATCTAAAAAATAATGGTTCAGATTTATTTGAGGTATTACCTCCTAGTAAGTAAAGGGAGTATCGTAGAGTCTATCCAATTAAAGGCAAAGAGGTTTCTTCCATAGTATTATGAGAATTTATAAGATTTACTTATTTTTCTCATCACTAGGTGATGCCCGTACGTTACAACGGGAGAACACTTGTATCTGTATGGGTGATATTCAATTGGCACCACCAAAAATACACTGAACCACAAAAAAAACTCTATTCAACTAAAATTGTTCTTTTGCCAAAGCATCATGCAAAGCTAATTTGGGTATCCATTTGAATAACTACCTATATGTTTCACATGCTCACAGCTTTTTATCATATGATAATGAAAAAATCAATTTGCTCATAACAATGAGAAGAATTGGCAGTGCCATTCTCTGAACTAAGACTACAATGAAACATCTTAAAGTTGAGTTATCTGATACAAAGTGCAGTGAAGCATCTAAAGTTCAGTCTTATACAAAGGTAATTTTGAACTTTCAATTAATAACTAACTAAATATGTACAAAAATTGGTTAAATTAACCATATCCAACTCCAACTTCATAACTATTTCAAAATTTCTTCCAACATCGGTGTTATGGTTGCTTTTGGTACTTGATCACAGCTGTAGAATGTTTATATCCCCCTCTTAGGTGTGCACAACCTCTGCTAGGCTCCAGGGCGTCTCTGATTATACAAAAATAAATGTGAGATGGAAACTTTTCTAATCAATTCACCCACTGAAAATAGATACCATTCATTCACTAATTATGTGCAGAGAATAAACATTCAATCCATTGCATTAGAAAGAACATCGCAGCAAACACAGGAGGTGTGACTTCGACTATTAGAATACTGGTTGGTTGCAGCACATACAAGAATGGAAGATGCAAGCACTAAGATGGATGGTTTAGTCATTAGAACAGAAGGCAAAAGAACAATTTGCGAAGTGTATTGTGGTGTGCTCAGTCATTAGATGACTGTAAGTTTGCTATCAATGATGAACAATTTGCTAAATTGTTTTCTCTATAGAGTATAGAGTAAGCAATTTTAGGTTGAGACATAAATGAGGTTGACTATTCACTATTATTATTCATTTATCAACAAAACACAAGGGCTTAAGAGTCTCGAACCAAAGGGTAATGGCAGCGGGACTCACCTGGATCAACGGAAGCATGGGTAACAGGTGCCGAATGATTTCAATGCTGGATGCAGAAACTCTGCATGCTCCTGCAGAATTGAGGACAATTAGACTCTCAAAAACTTAAAGTGGAAATCACTACAGAGAGGTGTGGCAGAACCTCCTAAATTATAGGGCCCACATGCACCTGTCACTGTCCAACGACCTTTGACATCTATGCATACATTCCCGGTAACTTAAGAAGACTATCGGGTGTCCTCGGGGAACCCCGAATCATCCACGATTTCCGAGCAGGTCACATTATAGAGTCATTGCAGTATTACAATAGTTTATTCAAATAGATACATCATAGTAAAAACAGCGGAAGTCTTACAATAACATAGTTTACAAACCATTTGTTTCAAACCATACAACTAAGTTCGATTAATAATACAAAACAAAGTAGTGGAGTGGCATTATAATATATATTACAAAACACACAATTAAAGCTGCCCTGCCCAAGGACCACGCATCTACTTATCATCATCGCAATGAACAATAGTCATGCAGCACGATCCAAAACAGATCTACTCATGAGCCTCACCTGCAACAAGGGTCAACGAACCCTGAGTACAAAAGTACTCAACAAGACTTAACCGAAATAAGAATTAAAAGAACTTATGAATGTAGGCTCAAGGGATTCAAGGTATGGCTTTAGCAATAATCAAGGTTCTTTTGCGTAAAAGCTTTTTAACAAAAATTCTTTATATCAACATTTAAAACTTCATAAGATCATATACAAAGCTGACACGATCCGCAATGAGATCATGAAACTTCATAACCAACACCTTCACAGACCATCCTCAAGTTCCAGTTATTTATTACTACGATGATGAACAGTGAGTTGAGTCTCCATAACCGAGGAGCAACGACGATTCGAATCGATTAAAAACCCAGCTGGGAATTCCAGACCACACGACATATGCAGGTCCCCAACCTACCCTTGGATCCTCTAAAACAAGAACGGGTCCGCGCCACCCGAGAATACAGTACTCCACCAATCCAGCCCATTGCCACATGGGTACACGCTATTCCCGCCATCTCTCCACTCCCAGTGCGCGAGTAGCCATTCTCGTAATAGAATAGCCAAGTTAAGGCTTACCGGAGTATGTGGTTAGTACTACAAAGTCTCACCTCATGCAATTCAACAACGGACGAACCTTAATCGACACAGGTGGAAAGATCCCGCTCACAAGACCTCCATGTCTTGTGGCTCTCACACACCGAGTCTGCCCGGTCTAGATTTATTACTCCACATTCCCATATCACATGTTAACATAATTAACCACAGTTCCATTTGAAACTTGCAGGTGACAGGTAATCACCCGACTTTCATCGTTCTAAGCATAGCTAAGCAAAACTAAGCATATACGAATTTAAAACTAGTAATATGGTAAATATGGAATAAGAAGGTTGGTAATGTACCAATTTGATTTTCACTTGACTCCTAATCACTTAATGCAGTAAAAAGAAGCAAAAGCGAAATCAATTTGTAAAATACAAGGTAGGTTTGTATGCATCCGGGGCTTGCCTTCGTTGACAGAAAAGTCCGGGTCCGGAGTCGTTCCACCGATATCAACACCAACCTCCACAGACGGATCAACTTCCTCAACTACTTGATTAACTACCATGTGTTCACCTTCGTTCACTACACGTAGCAACAATGCCATGTTTAACATGATGCGGAATACGAAATATGATGCTCGATGATGGATGCAAAATTAACAACTTGAATACAACTTTCCTTCGCGGTACAGTTACAAGTTAAACTAACTAAACCATTTTTGCAACACTCACAACAATTGCCAAGGATCATCACTTAATCAAAAACTCAAACAAAACCTAAATCACTAAAGGTTACTATTTGCTTTTATGAATTAATTAATTAATTAATAATTATGAAATAAATCAACTTGTTCCAATTGAGCTCAAAATTTTTGTATATGTTCATCACATGATAACTAAGTAGCAAAACAATTTTCATAATTTTTTGATACATAAATAAGCCTAGAAAAATCCTGGAAACTCATTTATTAATTAATTAAGAAATTTTTATCACGTTCAAAAACTACTGAAAATCAACATTTAATATTTTTCCTAAATAATACACATGACAGAGAAGTCACACAAAAATTTTCAGAATTTTTGGAGCTCTAAATAAATCTGCACAAAAATAACAAAAATAGATACTATTCATTCAATTCTGAAAATAGAAAAATCCAATTTGAACGCTGTGTCACTGACATCGGGTCCCACCTGTCAACCCTAACCTCGCGCGTTTGACCATGACGGCGATGGCGCTGACCGACGTAAACTCGTCGAAGGTGAGTCCAACGGCGACGGCCAAAGTACCAAAACGATCACCAAGACTAAGCGCATCGATTGACATCCCTATCAGTACTGATTACGGCCCTACACTAGCTCGACGTCGGCCATGGTGGACGCGGTGGCACGGCAGCGCTACGCCGGCGATGTGAAACCGGTAGAGCTCAAACAAAGGATACAGGAAGCACTAGTAGCTCACCCCGAACGTGTTGAAGCAAGGAGCGAGGTCAGAGAAGCAACGGAGAGGCGTGACGACGACCACGGTGATCACGGCGGAGCAAAGATCGTCGGTGAGGAAGAACCGACGACTGCAGTGATCAAAACGAGCAAGCAACATAGGATTAAGCACCACAGCATCGAGACGAAGCCGTAGGTACACCGATCAAGGCAAATGGCTCACCGGAGTAGGCTGGCCGCGGTGAAACGGAATCTCGGGTGAGGTTGTCGGCCGCGAGGAAGAAAGCGACGAACGGCGAACTTACGGCGAAATCAATCGACCAGAGCTAGCTGGCTGGGTGCGCAAGGAGTAGGCGAATCTATCTAGCGCTATGCCGTGACGGCGCAGGCGCTGGTTCGACGGCGAGGGCTCAACGGAGCAGTGGCAGCGGTGACTGGAAAAATAGAGGAGAAGAGAAAGCGAAGAACGGCGACTGTGGCTGGCTTATAATGCGACCAAGGAAGCGCAAAGAAGCCACGCGGAAGCCTTCACCGCGCCAACGCGACGCCCAGACGGCCACACGCGCGACTGGAAGCAAACCGAAGCTCGCCGGCGGTGTAGCTTAAGCGGTGAAGACTGTTCATCGAAATTACAGAATTGTCATTCGCCAAATTTCACAAATTACTCCCAAATTTTCATAACTCAAAAATCTCCAAAAACAAAAGTTGTTCAAAATCAAAAGTTCTACAACTTTGCTTTTGAAACTATACCCAAATTTGGCCTACATTTTGAAATGAACTTTTAAATTCAAAGTGGGGATATTTAAGGAATTTCGCCTTTTTAAATGACTTCAAATTTTACTAAACAACTTGAAAAACTCCAAAAACAAACTTTGTACAACTCGACAAGCTCTACAACTTTGCTTTAAGACTCAACCCCAAAATGTGCTTCAATTTTGAAATGGGTTTTCAGGGTCGGATTTAAATATTGAAAATTAGGGTTTTCGGAATTTCAAATCAATACAAAGATTTCAAACTCAATTCAAACAATATCAAGCAATACTTATAACATAAATGTAAACTTATTTTAGTGAATGCATATCAAAGTTTACAATATGACCAATGCCTTGCAATGCATATAATGATATGTCTAGTTTTTAATACTTAAACACCCGGGGTGTTACAAGAGGTACACCCAGAACTACGTTTTTTTCCTTTGTGATTTGTGAATTCAAGTACGCAAAGAATTGATTAAACCAACAAATGGAGGATTAGTGTGTGTTTGCTGGCTATAATCAAGTTCACCAAATACAGTTGCTCCCCACTCCTTTTTACATCTAGGAGTTACCAAAAACATGGATATTTTACGTACATGCATGCAAGAGTAAGTTCTTATATCTTCTAAATTTTGAAATCAACATTTTCTGAATTTTAAGATATATAAAACTTCTGAATCCAACATTTGCACTTCTGAATCTTTGAATGGAAGAACAAAAATAACAATCTTTGCCCCAAACGTGGATTAATCTGACCAAACTAAATAGGCATATCTCTAAGGAAACACATATTTAGAATGGTGTGGTCGTTTGGAAACAGAAAATATGCTTGGATCTTGCAAAATAGCACTACGATAGTGCAACTGCTCATATTGGAATTGACATGAGAGAAGGATTTTACAAGGGGGACATGCCAGCACCAATATTTTCAAGCTGATATCAACCATTCATACATGACAATGAACTTTAAGCCCCATACATAGGCCCCATTTGCTTCGCTGAAAAATAAGCCGAAACATTGTTCCGCCTGATTTGTTGTGAGAGAAAAATCAGTTCCAGCTGAAAAAACAAGCTGAAAAAGATGGATTATAAGAGAAGCGAACAGGGCCAAAGTCGGATATTTTTATAATGCAATGCACAGGCAACACAACAGTTATAGCTTTGAATTTTAAAGTATAAAAACAAGTTAGCAAGGTCTCAATATTATTACCATCATGTCCAGCTGAGTTGGGTGCTTCCAAAATTCTTTCATGACCTCTCTTTGATTGGTTCCATTTCTGAGTGTGCACTGAAATACAGAAGCTCACTTAGAAGATAGTCAAAAATTTGTTAAACAGAAAAAAAAATCTTTAAGAGGATGTGTTGATACTGAACAACAACAAATATGGTGTCTTCCAACATACCTTATTCATTGCCAACACGGCTTTGCTTCCACCTTTCATTCCATAAGTAAGAGATTGAAATGCCTGCATGTTGGCACCTATAAGGGAATCAAGTCAAGGAATAAATGGTACACTAGATATATTCACATGCTGTTGCTTCAAGAATGAAAGAACAATTCTAGTCAATTTTCAAAAATAGTAGCAGCCAAGGAATCAAATAATGCCATCTATACTATCAAGTAGACAGATAAATCAGCAAAATGACCTAAAGTTCAAGAAAAAGACATGACGTTTTAAGTTCAAGAAAAAGATATTTCATTGTCCCTCGAACCACCTATGCATGTCCATCATCGTTCACCAACCCCTTTATGCTCATGACCACATATAAGAAAACAAAAGCATGAATTAATTAGAGATTTAATCACAGCAATGAAGCATTACTAAAATCACAAGAATCATGCAGCAGCTTGTTAGGTCCCCCGTCTGCTGTCAGTGTGCTGTGCACCTTAACTGCGGGCAAAGTATGCTCATGTTTCAGTGTCAAAGTTGACACCAATGCACCTTAACTAATATCAGGGTTATAGGTGGAACTTTAATCACAATTGAGAAGGTTTCTATCGAGGACCAATACTAGGGTACCCGAAGAGGAGGAGGTAATGGTCATCAACATTAATTCAACCAAGCAGCCAAGAGCGCGCCTACAGCTCCAACCGACCCCCAGGTGGGCTGGCTCTGCCTCGCCCGACCCCGAGTCCACGATCTCCACCTCACCCGATGTCTGGGGGCGGGCTCCGCCTCGCCTGACCCTGAGGCCACAGTCTCCGCCTCACTCGACCTCTGGGGGCGGGCTCCGCCTCACCCGACCCCGAGGCCGCGATCTCTGCCTAGCCCGACCCTTGGATTTGTGCTCTGCCTCACCCGACCCCAAGACCACGGGCTTCGCCTCGCCAGACCCCTTGGGTGACGGGGACCCATACCGCCGCCAACCACTCTAGCTCCAAGCGTATGGGCCTAGGTCAAAACTCTGACACCAAGGAAGACACCGACATGTCCCGATGTAACCCGTGGCCATGACGGGTCATACCCGAGCATTCACATCAAGAATAGCATTGGGCGTACCGGTGCTGTTCTACCTAACCCTCGTACAAACACTGATAGGCGTGTCAGTTCAACACGACGTCCGCCAAGACGGAGTGGAGGGCCATGACCGGCGAATGACGCCTGCGCATGGCGCTAGTGACGGACAGGACCGCGATGTGGAGCCATCCCTGTTGACATCTACAAGGTCGGCAGGACCCGCATGAAGGAGAAGAAGGACCCGACGATCCTGAAGGCCTTCCTCTCTCTCGTTCTTCTCATTTTCCTCTGTTATAACCCGTGCTTTCCCTTGGCCTATAAAAGGGAAAGAAGGGCGCCCCATGAAGGGGATCCCGAACCTATCGACCCATCATGATCCGATACAGATCCACACAAGAAACGAAACGAACGCATAGCTGAGAAGCGATCGAGCTCTTAGCACCCACTCACTCCTTTCACTAGAGACTTGGGATCCTTTCCCTCTCTCGCCCGTTTGTAGCCCCTACTACAAACTTTCGGTGCTAGTAACATGAGCAGCAGCGATGAACTGGACGTAGGGACTTTCTGCCCGAACCAATATAAACATCGTGTCCTCTAAGCACACCATCCGAGCCAGACGCGCAATAATACAAATTTACTTATTGGTGGTAACTCAAAACACCGACAGTTGGCGCGCCAGGTAGGGGCCTTTTGCACGTCTCGACATCCACACTAGGCCTCAGATGGCTATTCACGGCGTCAGCTAGGTCCCGGGTGCGCACGTGTGCTTCGGGAACCTAGACTTCATCGTCACAACGGAGAGAGGGTTGGTGTAGGCTCCTGCCGCCGTCCAACCTCTCCACTTCACCGGCCTCGATGTGATCACCGAGGCGCTTGAGGAACTACAGCTGCATGCACTAGAGGCCCACACCCCCGGGAGCGACTAGCTCCTCGGCTTCGATTACGGGAGGCTAGAGCGCTAGCTTGGCGCCTTCCTAGGACCCCGATCGCCCGGGAGGACTTGCGCCACCTCACCTTCTCGTTCGTAAACATCATGACGTAGATTGCAGGAGGAGAGCCGCTCTCCCGAGAATACCTCATCTAGAGCGCCCCGATAGTGCTCCCATCTGGTCTCCGCAATACCACAGAGAACGTTGGCCACCCTGTGGCGCAACGCACGCCTCCATTCCCCGTGAACGATGAGTTCGTGGGGATGACCGAATATGTCATAGAATCTTTCCACGACCTCCTCATGAGAGAATCGGGGTCGCCCTCCAACTCTTGACTCTAGCGGGGGGAGCCATCACCCTTCTCGTGAATGTTTCGTGGTAGGTACCCCCGAGGGACACGTCGAAAGCATCCATGAGGGAGAGGCTACCACAACAAATGACCTCGACAACAAGGTCGAGAGGGATGCAGGGGCCCCACCTCGCCTACAGGTGGAGCAGCTGAAGGCCTGGCACTAAGACCTCGAGGAAGCATGACTCTAGCTCGAGCAAGAACACACGGAGCTCGAGCTAGAGATCTAGCGCCATGGAGACGGCAGGCGTGCCCACGCCATGGCCCACGACGTGAATCGGAGGATCATCGAGGACGATGAAGCCCTCCCACACTTCACCCGGGCGAGCCAGAACATCACTGTTGTGGCAGCCTTGCTCTAGGGGCTTCCGGGGCCCATGATGCCCGAGGATCATTGGGGTCATTGTGAGATTCGCACGCTACCCGAGGATCATTGGGCGTAATAGGCTGAGAGCTCGCTGTCTCGACGACGCGAGCTCGATGCTAGCCAGCGCGCGAGCTTAGAGCGACCCAACAGGATGTGTCAGTCCACCAGGCATAGTGAGGCGGCAGGCCACGCACTGTGGTCCTGGTGCACGAGCGTCTTGGCCGCAACCATGATGCGCGTGACACCCTCGATGACCGCAGGCGTGCCTACGGTGACCTGAGGGAGGGGGCCAGCCACGGCTACCACCCTCATTGTGGTGGATGCTACGACATTGGCAAGGACCGAAGCCCGAGCCCCGACTTGTCGGAACCTCAGGCCTTTGGCTGACACATCCTCAACGCCGCCTTTCCACCTCGGTACCGACCACCGACCAACATCCCAAAATACTCTGGGGAAATGAACCCCAGACTATGGCTCAAGGATTATCGGCTTACTTGCCAAGCCAGTGGAGCAGATAATGATGATTTCATTATCCGTAACCTTCCATTGTTCCTAGTCAATTCGGCGTGAACGTGGTTGGAACACTTTTCGCCCAACAGAATCCAAAGTTGGGCGGATTTGAAAGAGATCTTTGTGGGAAAGTTCCAAGGCACATATGCACATCCTGGGAACCCATGGGATCTCAAAAACTACCGACAAAAGGCCAGGGAAACTCTTCATTAGTATATCCAGCGCTTCTCCCAGCAGTGCAACGAGCTGCCTAACATCCCCAACGCCGATGTCATAGGAGCCTTCCTATCTGGGACCACCTGCGAGTCCTTGGTTCACAAGCTAGGACATAAGGGCCCATGAACTACCAAGGAGCTCCTCAACATCGCCACCAGCCATGCCTCGGGCGAGGAGGCGGTCGGAGCGATCTTTGACGCCTCAAGGGCAAGGCAAAGCGGGACGAGGATGCCAACGAAGGCGCCTCCAACCATCCTAGCAAGAAGAAGAACAAGCAGTGGCACGAGGGCTCGCTCGTGGCCACCGCCGACCACAAGGGGGGTAGGAAGCCCATAGAGGGCACCCTAGACCACTTCGACAAGCTGCTCGAAGGACCATGTCCGAACCATGCTTTCCCCATCAAGCATCTATACAAGGATTGTAGTCTCATGAAGTGGTTCTGGTTCGGAGGCTCCAACAAGGGGGAGCATAGGAAGGACCCCAAGCCATCCCCGGACGACGCCAAGGGGAAGGACGGTGGCTTTCCGATGCTGGATGGTTACCTCATGACCTTCGGAGGGTCGGTGGCCTACGACTCCAAGCACCGCTAGAAGCTCGCATGCCGTGAGGTCTATATGGCCGAGCCGGCCACGCCTACCTTCCTCCGATGGTCGGAGTCCACCATAACCTTTGATCAGACCGACCACCGGAGAGCGTCCCACAACCGGGGAGATATTCGCTTGTGGTCGACCCAATCATCAGCACAAAATGGCTCACCAAGGTACTAATGGATGGAGACAGCGGCATCAACATCATGTACGCCTAAACGCTCGACGCCATGGGCATCGACCGATTGTGCATCTGACCGACCGGAGCACCTTTCCACGGCATCATGCCTGGAAAGTAGGCCATGCCACTTGGGCAGATTGATCTGCCCATCACCTTTGGGGATCCGACCAATTACAGGATGGAGACCCTTACCTTTGAGGTGGTTGGGTTCCACGGAACCTACCATGCATCCTAGGACGTCCATGCTACATGTAGTTCATGGCCGTCCCCAACTACACCTATCTAAAGCTAAAGATGCTAAGACCGTGTAGGGTCATCACCATCAGCACATCCTTCCAGCGCGCCTATGAGTGCGAGGTCGAGTGCTGTGAACACGTCGCGGCAATCGTCGCCTCCAAGGAGCTTCCGACCATCAGGAAGGAGGTCACCGAAGAAGCACCCGACCCCAAGCGATCGGCTGAGTCTTTTGATGTAGAGGGCACCAAGGAGGTCTTCATAGACCCCAGCAGCTCCAAGGGCAAAGTGGTGCACATTGGCACCACGCTTTCCTCCGAATAGGAAAGCGCGCTTATCGACATCCTTTGCGCCAACAGAGACATCTTTGCGTGGAAACCCTCAGACATGCCAGGCATTCCAAGAGAAGTCGCCGAGCATGCCTTGAAGATTAGGCTAGGCTCTACGCCGATGAAGCAGCACCTGCGTCGCTTTGACGAGGAGAAGCACAGGACCATCGGCGAGGAGATTGTGAAAATTTTGGCAGCCGAGTTCATCAAGAAAGTATACCACACCGAGTGGTTAGTCAATCCCGTTTTGGTATGAAAAAAGAGTGGGAAATGGAGAATGTGTGTCGACTACACGGGTCTCAACAAAGCGTGTCCAAAGGATCTGTTTCCTTTGCCACGCATAGACCAAGTAGTCGACTCAACCTCAGGGTGTGAAATCCTTTGCTTCCTTCATGCATACTTTGGGTACCATCAAATCATGATGAAAGAGTCCGACCAGCTCATGACATCTTTCATCACCCCATTCGGATCGTTCTGCTACGTCACAATGTCGTTCGGTCTAAAAAATGTGGGGGCCACGTACCAGCATTGTATGCTCAAATGTTTTAGGGACCTCATTGGGCAAACCGTTGAGGCCTACATGGATGACATCATGGTCAAGTCCAAATGGGCTGACCAGGTCATAGCCGACCTAGAGCAGACCTTCACAAAACTCAGAGCAAACAGCATTAAGCTCAACCCCGAGAAGTGTGTTTTTGGGGTCCCAAGGGGTATGCTGTTGGGTTTTATCATCTCCGAGCGTGGCATCAAAGCCAACCCAGAGAAGATCTCGGCCATCATGAGGATGGGCCCGATTTAGAACATAAAGAGGGTACAGTGAGTTACAGGGTGCCTCACCATGCTTAGTCGCTTTATCTGGCACCTCATCGAACGAGGTCTCCCCCTCTATCGGCTCCTGAAGAAGGCCGACCATTTTGAATGGACGCCCGAGGCCCAAGAGGCACTTGATATGGTCAAGCAGCTTCTAACAAAGGCCCCGATCCTAGTCCCTCCGACCGATGGGGAACCGCTTCTGCTCAACATTGCGGCCACCACACAAGTGGTCAGCGCCTCCCTGGTGGTGGAGCGAGAAGAAGAGGGACACGCCCTCAAAGTGTAGTGTCTCGTGTACTTCATTAGCGAGGTCTTGTCCGATTCTAAGACTCGCTACCCCCAAATCAAAAACTCCTATACACTATCCTCATTGCTAAGAGGAAGTTACGCCACTACTTCGAGTCACATCTGGTGATGGTCGTGATGTCCTTCCCTCTCGGCGAGGTCATCCAAAACTAGGATGCCACAGGAAGAATCGCGAAGTGGGCACTCAAGCTGATGGGTCAAGGCATTTCGTATGCCCCTCGGATGGCCATCAAGTCCCAAGTGCTGCCTAATTTCATTCTAGAGTGGACCGAGGTCCAAATGCCACCAGCAGTCATCGACCAAGAGCACTGGACAATGTACTTCGATGGATCGATGATGAAGAAAGGCGTCGACGTGGGGCTGGTCTTTGTTCTGCCCCTCGGGGTACGCATGAGGTACATGGTTCGCAACCATTTCTGGTCCTCCAACAATGTGGCCGAGTATAAGACACTCATCAATGGCCTACGCATCATGGTCGAGCTAGGTATCCAATGGCTCGACATCTGGGGTGACTATCAGCTGGTCATCGACCAAGTCATGAAGGAATCAAGCTGCCACAACGCCAAGATGGCTGCATATTGCCAAGAGGTCCGCCAGCTGGAGGACAAGTTTGACGATCTCAAGCTCAATCACATCCCGAGGTGGCTGATGCGCTGGCAAAAACGGTGTTCGGCCGAGAGTCGGTGCCGATGAGCGTCTTTGTCAGCGATCAATACAAGCTCTCGGTCCACTACGAGGAGCCAGAACAAGCCGGTGATAGGTCGCCTACCCTGGGCTCAGGGGCTAACCAGTTGTCGGCTTCATCCGACCTCGAAGTCATGGAGCTTGACGAGGATCCAGCGACAGAGCCTGACCCTCTAGCCGACTAGAGGACACCTTACCTCGACTACCTCCTCCGTGAGGCACTACCGATGGACCAAATGGGGGCTCAGTGGCTAGTGCACCACGCCAAGTCCTTTGTCCTTATTGAGGACGAGCTCTATAGGCGAAGCCACATCGGGATCCTACAATGCTGCATCCCCATCGAACACGGGAAGCTGTTGCTGAGCGACATCCATGGTGGGGTCTATGGTCACCATGCCGCACCTAGAACCCTGATCAGAAATGCGTTCTAGCAAGGCTTCTATTGGCCAATCACGGTAGCCAATGCTGAACATATCATGTGCACCTGTGAAGGGTGTCAATACTACGCTCGGTAGACCCACCTACTGGCCCAAGCACTCCAAACGATCCCCATCACATGGCCATTCGTGGTCTAGGGAGTCAATCTGGTCAGACCTCTCAAGAGGGCGCCCAGGGGCTATACACACTTGCTTGTCACTGTAGACAAGTTAAAAAAGTGGATAGAGGCTCGACCAATGTCCATGATCAAGTCCGAGAAAGCTATGTTGTTCTTCCTCAACATCGTCCATCGCTTTGGGGTCCCGAACTCCATCATCATGGACAACGACACGCAGTTCACCCCCGCACGATTGGGTAGGTCGAGCGCGTAAATGGCATGGTCCTACATGGCCTCAAGCCTAGGATCTTCCACCAGTTGAACAAGTTTGGCGGACGATGGGTCATGGAGCTTCCCACGGTGCTCTAGAGCCTGAGGATGACCCTGAGCTGGGCCACCGGCTACACACCATTCTTCATGGTCTATGGTTTCAAGGCTATCCTCTGGACTAACCTCGATTATGGAGCGCCGAGGGTCAGGGCATATGATGAATAGGGAGCCGAGGCATCCCTCGAGGATGCCATGGAGTAACTAGATGAAGCGCGTGATGTTGCCCTCCTCCGCTCAGCCAAGAACCAGCAAGTGTTACGTCGGTACCATAGCCATTGAGTGCGGGGTCAAACATTTAACGTCGGGGACCTGGTGCTCCGCCTTATCCAGAGCAACAAGAATCGCCTCAAGCTCTCTCCGCCTTGGGAGGAACCGTATGTTGTTGTGGAGGTGCTCCGACCAGGCACCTACAAGATCAAGACCATCGACGGTGAATCCTTCATCAATGCCTGGAACATCGAACAACTATGTCATTTTTACCTGTAACATATGCACACTTTCTCTTATCAGTTTCGCTACCAACTCCCTGATCTTTAGTGACACCTGACCCCAGCAATGGCAGGGGGTCAGGCCTCACTCGGGGACTAATATGAGCATATCTATCCAGTAGACATTCTCTACGCCGACCATTTCTCACGTTAAGACCCAGAAGCAAGGGTTACCAAAATAGACGCTGAGTAAAATTGGTCGGACTGCAAGAAACCTATGCCCCAGCGGCTACGGTGTTTTTGCTCACCAGCATGATCAGAGTGTTTTCCACACCTTGAGCTTCTCTAGCCTTAACTATGGAAAGAGTCGGTACGCATCTAAGAGTATATCCACCTAGCAAACATTCTCTATGTCCAACCCTCTCTCACGTTAAGACCTAGAAGCACGAGTTGCAGAAATGAACGTTGAGTAAAACTGGTCGGACTACAAGAAACCTACGTCCCAGCGGCTATGGCATTTTTGCTCACCCGCACCCTAGGCTTTATAGCCTTAATGACGGAAAGGGTCAGAACACTTTAACCTTTTTATACAAAAAGGAGGAGAAGGGCTAAAAATCTGTTTGGCCATAACGAAATTTAAGAGCTTGTTCACTTGTTACGAGTTTGTCGCCTGGCTTATCTGCCTAACTAAATTTTTGGGGAGGATGATCTCATCCTCTATCTCCGCAGGAAAGTCCTATGCCAGTGGGTCACCCAGGTCGGTCAGATGGCTCAGGCCGCTGTTGAGAGATGGGAAAGGAGCAGTAGGATGCCCCATGCGGATTATGCCGACCCCATCACGAATGATGGACCTAGATTCCACTCAAACATATTCGGTAAGAGCTCTCCGAACCCGTCACTCAAGCCATCAAGGTAAGTCTTATGCCCGCGGGTCACTCGAGTAGATTAGACGGTTCGGCCGCTATAGAGAGACGGGTCACCCTTAATTTATGCACGTCTTCTCCTATTGGTTTCGCTATCGACTCCACGATCTCTAAGTGACGCCTGACCCCAGCAACGGCTAGGCGTCAGTCCTCACTCAGGGGCTGGTAAGAGTATGTCTATTCGGTAGACATTCTCCGTGCCTGACCATTTCTCATGTTAAAACACTAGAGGCAAGGTTTGCGGAGACAAACGCTGAGTAAAACTAGTCGGACCGCAAGAAACCTACACCCCAGCAGCTATGGCATTTTTGCTCACCAGCGTGATCAGAGTTAGTTGCCTACACTCTGAGCTTTAGCCTCCGCCTTCCTAGGAAGGGTTTGGAGGGGCCCACCTACGGAATCTCCATCGAGGAGAGGCCAGCATGTCACCCAAGTTGATCGGACGGCTTAGGCCACTGCCGAGAGATGAGTAAGGAGCAGTGGGAGGCCCCATGCAGGTTATGCCAATTCTGTCATGAATGACGAACCCAGATTCCACTCGGACATATCCGATAAGAGCTACCCGAACCCAACACTCGAGCCATCGAGCTAACTTTACCAACCCCCGTTCTGCTTTTCCAGTGCATGATCATTCATTCATCCATTCCCATGCATGCTTTCATACATTCATCCCATACATCCAAGCATCGCATATGCAATTATTGCATCACGACACTTCGCGTCGTGTCACGAAGCGGTAGTCGTCTCATTCGATATGAGCGGCGACCAACCGAGGTTCGAAGGTTGGCCCACGAAGGGCTCGAGGTCACCTCGCATCAAACAGATCTAGGGGAGAAAATGCAGATGAGCCCCAGCGACCTTTGCCCAACCCGCTTAGAAGCAGACAGGGTCATCTCGACCTTCTCGTTCGATCCTAACCTCGAGCCATGTCCACAGAATCTCCATTGCGGGGAGGCCAATGGGCCACCTGAGTCAGTCTCTAGAATGACTCGGCATCTATCGGGAGGCGGGTTAAGTAGCAGTGGAATACCACGTGAGGGCTATGCTAACCCCATCACGAATGATAGACCCAAATTCCACTTGGACATGCTAGTTAGAGAGCTCGCCGAGCGTGACACTCAAGCCAAGTGTCGTTAGCTTAGCCCCTCCGGTTGTGGAAACAGCAGATGGGATGATGCATAAAACTCGGCCAACCCCTACCGAGCCCAATAGGGCTTGGGGCTCGAGCCACCTAACCCCAACTCAGAATCCGACTGACCGAGGTTTGAAGGCCGGCCCACGAAGGGCTCGAGGCCACCTCGCATCAAATAGAGCCAGGGGAGAAAATGCAGATGAGCCCTAGTGGCCTTTGCTCGACCCGCTCAGAAGTGGACAGGGTCATCTCGACCTTCTCGATCAATCCTAACCTCGAGCCATGCCCACAGAATCTCTATCGAGGGGAGGCCAAAGGGCCACCTGAGTCAGTCTCCAGAACGACTTGGGCATCTACTGGTACATGGGTTAAGGAGCAGTGGAATGCCACATGAGGGCTATGCCAACCCTATCATGAACGATGGACCCAGATTCCACTCGGACATGCCCATTAGCGAGCTCACCGAGCGCATCACTTGAGCCATTGAGGCAAGTGACATTAGCTCAACCCCTCCGGTTGCGGAAACCACAGACGGGGTAACAATCGCAAAGATGAGCCAACCCTCGACCAGACCCTCACTACATGCAGGGGCTCGAGGAAAGTTGGACTCGCAAGGAGACCAAATGCGCGGTCACAGAACGATGGCTTAGATCCTAGGGAGGGGATACGTGCGAAAAACTAAGGATAACATTTCTAAAACAAGAGACGCTTTCTCCTACTAGTTTCGCTATCGTCTCTCTTCATCTTTAGTGAAACCTGACCCCGGCAATGGCAAGGGGTCGGGCCTCACTCGGGGGCTAATAAGGGTATATATATACCCTTTCTAAAACAATCGTCTTGCTCGACCATTTCCTCATGTTAAAAACTTAGAGGCAAGGTTTGTGGAAATGAACGACTGAGTAAGGCTGGTCGGACTACAAGAAACCTACGCCCTAGCGGCTATGGCACTCTTGCTTACTAGCATAATTAGAGTTTCTCGCCCACACCTTGAGCTCTACGATCTTAACAACAGGAAGGGTTGGAACGCATTAACCCATTTTTACACACAAAAAGGAAGAAAGAACAAATTTGTTCAAACGAAATAACAAGTTTGTTTAAACAAAGCACAAGGGTCGGAACTTGTCCACTTATTACAAGAATGACCGCACAACCAATTGAACTAACTAGCCCCTCCGGAGGATAACTATACCTTCTATCCTGTCCACCAGGTCCTACGAAAGGGGAGCCACTGCCGTTTCCATCTCCTCCAGCTCGTGGACTTCATAACCAGGTGCATAGCCATGGCTCATCACCTCCAGATCAATGTTGTCCCCATAATGAGAATGGGCAATCATGAAGGACTGATTGACCCCAGCGCGAAGGGCATTCCTCTCAAGCTAGCGCACTTAGGGCCATGATCTTCGACGGCATGAGCCACGAGCGAGCTAGTCCCCTCCGACCACACCACCTCAAGGTCATCGTAGACCACTCCGAGGGTGGTGCTCAGGATACTGAGCTCGTCACTCTCCGCCTAAAGTTTTCTCCTTTCCTTGGTGAGATCCACAGCTAGAACGCGAGAAATGCTCTCGACCTCTAGCTTCTGGGTCGTCTCCCTTTCGAGCTCGACTTGGAGGGAGCAGACTTTCTACTACGCATCATCACGCTCTTAGCAGGCCTGGTCCCGCTCTCAAAAAGCCTGGTCTCGCTCCTAGTGACACCCGCTCATTGCGTAGTCGAGCAACCGCCGCGGCATCCAAGCTCGCCCTTTTCTCTAGGGCCACGAACTTCTCCACAGCCCCCAGCCTTAGATCCCTTTCTTTCTCAACCTCGCTCAGAAGGTCAAGGATTCGCTGGTGGGTTTCAGCATCCTTCTAGAGCAACTAATCCCGCTCCTTCCTGACCCTGACGGCTTCTTCATCATCCTTCCGCGACCTCACCGATAGGGCCTCTAACACCTTCTTAGCCTCGTCAGCATCCCGACGGGCCTCATCCACCCGCGATCGAAGATTGGCTGCCTCCTTAGCAAGGGGAGTCAGCTCAACCACCCTTTGCTGGGCAGCGGTGAGCTGAGCTATCACCTCCCTGCGTAGCCGCGCCTCCTCGACGAGGCAGTCCTAGGTTTCCTTCTGTTGATGAAGGAACTGAGATTTCTACTGGCTGCGAGCTATAAGGGACTATAGGGAGACGATGGTCAGAATACAAAAAGTATATAGAGGAAGAAAATAGCAAGAAGCAGGACCAAACCATACCCGGCCGGAGGGAACAACAACGTCGTGCAATGCGCTCGTGGTGTGGTCTAGGGCCTCGAGCACGGACGTGATCCCTATGTCGAGGCTCTCCACTCCATGCTCTCTGCGGCGTCATCAAGGGTAAAAAGCGTCGACGCCGGATCCTGCAGATCCGTCCACTAGAGAAGGGGCTCACCCCGTGCGGGTGAGCCGCTGCCCACCGACGTCAGGGTCAGGGACGACTCCCCACCGACCCCAAGCGCCACTGACCCCTCTTGCCATGACATTCTCGCCGGGACACCCGCTTTGGCGATGGAAGGGGCCAGCGGTGTGGGCGCGAAGCTCTCTCCTAGCACCATGACTCCCGAGGACCCCTCGGTCATGTCCCCCTCTGTCTGGTCTGCGCCAGGCGCCGTCGCTTGGGCCACCAATGGCACCGGTCACGCCAATCCCTCAAGCAACGCTGCAGTCGTGCCCAGCTGTGAGCCATCTATCACGGCCGCCGCCACCTCCACCTGCGTCGGTGGGGTCACGACCGGTTGCATCGTGCCCACCATGGTCGGCGCCATGAGCGCGGTCGGTAGCCCCTTCCGCCCTGCCATCGGCAGTGGTATCACGACCGTCACCAGCTGCTCCGCGACGTCCAAAGGTGACCCTTGAATGCTCACGTCCGCTCGCCCCACCGAGGGCACAAGCGCCACCACAGGCGGCGCTCGACCGGTCGGCGACGCGGTCACACTGGCGCCGCTCCCACCTGAAATGGGCGTGACACCAGCCGATGGTGGCCGCTCTGATTGGAGGGCGATGCTCTTCTTTGGTGCCAGCGCCAAGGGATTCCGCTGCCTGCCGATGCTGCAAAGGACGAAAAACACAAGTCACGATGAAATCTGACTAAAACAGGAAAAAACAGAGGAATCGATAACTCACCTCGGCGTCGTCGGGCGGCAGATGCATTTGGGGGATGAACCCCCCGACCCTTGCTCCGCCTCATCAAAATGAGGCTGCTTCGAGACTGCCCCCAACTCTTGGGTAGAGGGGCTCGCCCCGGGCAGCTCCTGGGGCACATTGGTGGAACGCCCCACTCCCCTTGGCTCTTGGGGCACGACGGCAGGGCCACCCACCTCCGCTGGCACCTCGAGCGCGATGACAGAGCCGCCCACCTCTATTGGCTCCTAGGGCAGGCCGATGGTACATCCTGCCTCCACCGACTCCCTAGATGTACCCTCCCCTCCATGGGATGGGAAGGGTCCCGACACTTGTAAGGACGAACTGATGCCTGTCAACGCATCCTCATTCTCCAGGTTGTCCCACTCGATATCGTCGACTACCATTTCTTCTTCCTCAATCACCTCGTCGTCGTCACCATCATCATCGTCATCATCATTGTCGGTATCCTCTCCTCATTCCCATACCCATAGCTTCGGCTACTTCTTCCTCTTCTTGTCCTCCTTCGCCTTCCTCAGCTGCTCGCCCTTGGCACGATTCACCGCCCTCATGGCCAAATCCCTCGGTAGCAGAGCCGGGTGATCCATGAGGATGAGGTCCCTCAGCTGGTCTGTCCCTCTCAAAGCTAGTCCCACGGGGTCGAGAAATCAATTGAAGAGAAGGCAGGAGAAGGGGAAACTTACAAAGATGATGTAGCCTGGCTCTGGGCGCATCGGAGGATGCCCCGACACTGGGTAGACGAAGTCGAGGGTGGAACCTGCGTCATCCCACAAAGGCTCCATCACCTCCTTGATACGTTGCGCGATCTTGGAGTTGGGGAGCGTTCTCTCGATGAGCGTCGTTCCATCGAACGACGCCTCGAGCGCCATCACGTATAGCGGGAGCACGCGTGTCATCAACGGCGCCACCCTTCTCACGTGGTAGGCCCTGATGACGCCCGACCCTTTCAGGCCATTCTCCTTTAGGATGCAGATGGCGGCGATGTGGTCTCGGATCTTCTTCTTGTCCTTCTCCGGGATGCCCCACTTCCTCCACTGCTCCGGGGCCTCTTCGATCAGGTGCCCGGTGAACTCCGGCAGAGGGGCAGTGACGTTATTCTTGAGGTAGAACCACTACGAGTGCCACCCCTTGTTGGACGTTGAGAGCCGCATGGATGGGTACTCGTCGACCCGATTGTTCTGAAGTTGGATGTCGACGCACCCCATTGGCATGTGCAGCTCCTGCCTACCACCCTTCTCCCTCTTCCTCTAGAGGCTGACAGCGAAGAAATACCTCCACAAGTCAAAGTGGGGGCTGATCCCTAGGAATCCTTCACATAGTGCGACAAACGCCGCCATGTGTTGGATCCCATTAGGATTGAGATGCTGCAGCTCAATTTTGTAGAAGTGTAGCAGCCCCCGAAGGAATTTGTGGGCGGGGTCGCAAGCCCACGCTCATGGAAGTGGGTGAATGACACCACGTAGCCGTTGGGCGATGACGGCGAACCCTCATCGCTGGGCAGCAACCACTCCTCGACCGAGGTCCACGTGCGGAGAAGACCACGACGGACGAGGCCCTCCATGCACTGGAACGTGATGTCAAAATGGCATATTGGAGGAGGGAGCGGATGGATGCGAGCTCAACGGCGGCGGAGATGTGGAGGCAGGAAACCTAAGCGTTGGTGGCGGCGGCGTGGCTACGGAGGCAAGGATGCAGGCATGCGTATGAAACCCAGAGGGCTAACCCTTTGGTTTTATAGGGGCGATGGGTGCGAGGAAACCAACCACCCACCTAGATCTCCACGCCTGCCATGACCTATCATCACATCTCATCGCGGGGCGTGCGCACGCTACCTATGGTCGTCCCCTCGAAAAACACGTCGAACATTTCGCCTCCCTGAACGGGCCATGACCCGTCACAGGTAAGAGGGATACGGAGCTAAAAATTCTCCTACGGCCTATCTAAGCCCAGGAGTTTGAAGGTTGGCCCACCGATAGATTCGACAACTGCTCCAGGCACTTTTAGAGTGAGGGGTGGAAAGGGATAGGCCCGCTAGCGGCTAGTACTCAAGCGCACAAGCGCCACGGGCGTCCCGGCCCACGTTCGAGCCTCAGACGGATACGACACATGGTTTTTCCTCGAAGAAAGGCAGAGAGCCCTCAGGACCGATCAAACGGACCTGAGAACTATATGGATTGACTGCTAAGAATCTAGAGTCGGTTACCAGCTGACCCAAGCTAGACCCCCGCGAACGGGATGCCGGGGCCCTACTTGGACTAGCTCGTTAACAACTCACCAAGCACCCTGGCTCGTCCATAGAGAAAAATCATTGCATGGCTCAGCCCCTCCATTTTTATCGGAAAAAACACTTGAGGGAAGACGAGCCGACCCTCGACCGGACCCCTGCTACGTGCAGGGGCTCGAGGAAAGTTGGAATCGCAAGGAGATCGAACGTACGGTCACAGAACGACAGACCCCCATAGGGGTCAAAATCAGGAAAGACCTTTTTTGACCCACCAAATCTCATGGCTATACCCCCAAGAGGACCAATCACGACGAAAGGGCTATACCCCCGACACGCCATGGGTGACAATGAAAGGCTAAGGCCCTTAGAGTCCTCCTATTAGGAAAAGCCTCTGAACCAGTATTCTACTCCTCCGTAGGCTCGGGGGCTACTATCGGGGACCAATACTAGGGTACACGAAGAGGAGGAGCTAATGGTCATCAACATTGATTCAACCGAGCAGTCAAGAGCGCGCCTACAGATCCAACCGACCCCCAGGTGCGCGGGCTCCGCCTCACCCGACCTCCGGGGATGGGCTTCGCCTCGCCCAACCCCGAGGCCATAATCTCTGCCTCGCCCGACCTTCGGGGGTGGGCTCCGCCTCACCCAACCCTGAGGCCATGATCTCTGCCTCGCCTGACCCGAGGCCGCGATCTCCGCCTCGCCTGACCTATGGGGGCGGGCTCCGCCTCGGCCCACCCTAAGGCCGCGATCTCCGTCTCGCCCGACCTCAGAGGGTGGGCTCTGCCTCACCTGACCCTGAGGCCACAGGCTCCACCTCGCCCGACCCCGAGGCCGCGATCTTCGCCTAGCCCGACCCTTGGGTTTGTGCTCTGCCTCGCCGGACCCCAAGACCGCGGGCTCCACCTTGCCAGACCCCTTGGGTGTGGGCTCCGTCTCACATGACGGGGACCCATACCGCCGCCAACCACTCCAGGTCCAAGCGTATGGGCCTGGGTCAAAACTCTAACACCAAGGAAGAGATCGGCACACCCCGATGTAACCCACGGCTACGACGGGCCATACCTGAGGATTCACATCAAGAACAGCGCCGGGCGTACCGGTGTTGTTCTGCCTAACCCTCGTACAAACACTGACAGGCACGTCAGTTCACCATGACGTCCGCTAGGACGGAGTGGAGCGACATGACCGGCGGATGACACCTGCGCATGGCACCAGTGACGGATAGGACCGCGACGTGGAGCCGTCCCTATTGACATCGATAGGGTCGGTGGGACCCGCATGAAGGAGAAGAAGGACCCAGCGATCCTGGAGGCCTTCCTCTCTCTCGTTCTTCTCCTTTTCCTCCGCTATAACCCGTGCTTTCCCTTGGCCTATAAAAGGGAAAGCAGGATGCCCCATGAAGAGGATCCCAAACAGATCTGCACAAGAGCACGACACGAATGCATAGCTGAGCAGTGATCGAACTCTCAGCACCCACTCACTCCTTTCACCAGAGACTTGGGATCCTTTCCCTTTTTCGCCCGTTTGTAACCCCTACTACAAACTTTCGGTGCTAGTAACACGAGCAGTAGTGATAAACTGGACATAGGGACTTTCTGCCCGAACCAATATAAACCTCGTGTCCTCCAAGCACACCATCCGAGCCAGATCCGCAATAATACAAATTTACTCGTCGGTGGTAACTCGAAACACCGACAGTTTCAGTTGTCAGTTGTAACATAAACAAACATAAGTTACCTAACAAAGATGCAAGAGAGTGGATACAATTTTTCAGCTCCTAAATTGTGGATAGCCACTTGCTACTAATCATCTACTAGTTTGATTAATGCAATGATGTCCTTGATACACTTGTTCAGCACAATATTGTCATGAACAGATTCAACCATGCTAAAATCCGGCAACCATCAAGTAACATGTATTTTAAAAATAATAAAAATAAGGAACAGAAATGGATCATCTTAAATCTTAATAACACTAATCTATCAGGAGCCTTGCTCACCTAGTTGCCCTCTCCTCGCTCGCATGCAGGCCTCCAGAGCCGCAGTTGCCTCCTATGCAGTCGGCCATCAGAGCAGCTCTCGAGGTGCTCGCGTGGGTCGTTGGAGCCGCCCTCGCCATGCTCGCATGGGTCGCCGGAGATGCGCGTAACCTTGGAGGGGCGCCCGCCAGGGCCGCCGCGGGGGCGTGCTCGCCCGCCGCCTGGGAGCTCGCCTGTCGTGGGGGCCGATCCCGCCCGCCAGGGAAGATGGGGCATCTGGATCGAGTCTGACCAAGGTCACGTGTGTCTCATCCTCCACAGGGCTGTGGTCCACAACCGCCGTCTTGCTACAAAGACGAAGGTGGAGGCAACACCCTAGGGTTCGGGGAGGTGAGTTAGGGAAGGGATCTGGAGGGATGCTGGGTGCGGGGAGAGCATGGGGCTGCCGGACGGCGTGATAAGCGATGGGGAGGGCGGCACATCGACGCGGGGCGAGGCAGGGGCGGGTCGGCGACGTACTGGGTGGACGCCGCCGCGAGGAGCAAGACAGGTAGCCTCAGCTTCTGTTTTTTTTATTGACGAGGGTCGAGGGCCAAGCGGCCGAGTGAGGAGGCACGTGCGAGGAGATGGCATGGGCCCACACGTCGGTGCCAAAATTTTACAGGGAGGCGTGAGGTGGCCGGCTTCACCGTGGTAGCGGTAAACGGGTCCTGGTGACTCTTTTTAGAGTAGAGATAGAGATGTCGCGTGAGAATACGACTGAGGTGATCTCTCCACTCTGGTCGCTGCAGCAATAGTAAAAGATGCAGTATCTCTTAGGACGATATAGATTGTACTAGTACAACTGACGCTTATCCAGCAGTCAGGCTGTGTTTAGGCCCTGTTTAGTTCCGTTCTAAAATGCCAAATTTTTCAAGATTTCTCGTCACATCGAATCTTTGGACGCATGCATAAAGCATTAAATATAAATAAAAAATAAAATTAATTACACAGTTTAGACGAAATCCACAGACGAATCTTTTAAGTCTAATTAGACTATGATTGGACACTAATTGTCAAATAACAACGAAAACGCTACCGTGTCATTTTGCCAAAAATTTGGGCAACCAAACTGGCCCTTAGTTGGGTGAAATTTGAGAATTTGACTACTGTAGCACTTTCGTTTTTATTTGACAATTAGTGTTCAATCATGGACTAATTAGGCTTAAAACATTCGTTTCGCGATTTCCAACCAAACTGTGTAATTAGTTTTTTTCGTCTATATTTAATACTCCATGCACGTATCACAAGATTCAATATGATAACGACTGTAACACTTTTTGAAAATTTAGTTTTGGAACTAAACGTGGCCTCAGCATGTAATTGGTGTCTCGGTGAGAATCAAACTCTGGTCCGTTGCTCGAAAACTTGGGATGCAATGCAACATCAGCTAGACTACCTGCCATCTGAGCCGTTACCAAGCACGTCTGCATTTTTGCACTCTCTTCACCTGCACTTTACTTTTTTTAATAGCCTGCCACGCACTGTAGCAGCGCGTGACGGTGGAATCTCGAATCTATGCCTTGTGATATCTGCCGGTGAAGGCCAAAGCAGACGGCCTCTTCAGCTACTGGGGTGTCAGTCTGAAGCTCAGATTTTGTATGGCTGAGGCCTTCTTTAAATTCAGGACGGGTGTTACATCGTATCATATTCGAATATTAATAAAAAAATAAATTATAGAATCCGTCAGTCAGTAATCTATGGTGTGGATTTATTAAGCCTAATTAATCTGTTATTAGCACATATGTTATTGTAGCACGACATTGTCAAATCATATACTAATTAGACTTAAAAGATTTGTCTCCCAAATTAATCATAAACTGTATAATTAGTTATTTTTATCTATATTTAATACTAAATGCATATATCAAATATTCGATGGAGATAGATAGTAAACTTTAGGAGAGAACTAAGCAAGGCCCACTCTCCTCCGTGTCCATGCAGCTGCAAAGATGAAAGAGATCGATCTGTACTAGTACAAATAGCTGAAAAAGCTTTATTGCTGTCTTTAAGTAATCCACATTGACGTAATGAAATCGAATGACCCGCAACAATGACAGAACGTCTCGAGTAATCGATCCGTTTCACAGCAGAGTCTCGCGAAACCTCCCCTCTTTACCCAGTGCCATCGCCGCCGTCTTTTGGAGAAGCACGCAACGAATCCGGCCGGGGCCATCCTCGTCGTGGCACATAACGTCTGTGGCCTGGCGTGCACCTGCGACCTGACCTGCAACTCGCCGCCAAATCTAGAGAGGATACTAATATAGTTGTTGCCGAATCGAGCATACGATTCATGATCGGCGTGTCAATCTGTACACATATGGCCCCCTACTGCTGCTCCTCTTGCCATTGGCTGGTATGGAAGGACGGCTGCTGAATTCTGCAGCTATAGCTGCAGGTCGATCTCCCAAGAAGGCAAGAAACGGTACAATACGTATGTCTCGACCTTCAATCAACTAAAATAAAACAGTAAAATTCTAGGTTGGCGTCACTGTGTGAGAGACTAATATAGCCGTAGAGTGCTTGGTTTGTCGTATTGCGGATGAGCCAATTTGGCTAGGGTTGTACAATGCCTGTTTAGACGATCTCTTCTTTTTAATATAGCCGACAGCTCTTCTACAGGTTCGTTTAAAAAAAAGTTGGCGTCTCTCTGTCTGACCCTGACCCTGACCCTGTTCCTGAAAACGAGAGAAGTAAAACGTGTTCCGCTGGATCGCACATTGACTTTCTTTTAAGGGGGCAGGGGCACGTAGACGTAGAAGACGATGATGACTCGTCGTCGTCTGCGGATGGATACGGAGGATTAGCTGCTCAAACTCGGCCTCGTTCGGCTGTTACGGAGGATGTACCGTTCACGGCTGAATTTTACTGTTTATGGATTATTTTTTTTATAAATTTCTGCAGATTCATATTCCTCAAAATTTCTCCAAACACGGCGCAATAATTCACACTTCTTTCCTTTCGTTTCCTCTCGGCGTGCAAATATAATGCCAGTCAAATATCAGTTACCTGCAAAACTGAAACAGGCTCGGCGATCGGTGACCAGCACCCACGTCCAGCATGCAATCAGCTGACCGATTTGCCAGTCCACACCGCACTGAAAACTAAACAAATATAAACGCGCGCCTATGATCCATCCAACATTTCTCCCAATGCCATATATGCGCGCGTATGTACTGTATCTTTCTACGCTCCCATTCGGAACAGCGAGAAGAGGGCGTCAGAGAGCGGAGCATACAGTGAGGCAGCACTACGGGTGGGTATGGACCTCGAAACTCCGATGTGAAAGGGAGGCTAGGCCCGGCCGCACTACACGGCCCACCTGCCGCGCCGGCTCCCTTTCCTTTCGGCGTTCACCGTTCAGAAGCGGCGCTGGCGCTGCGTGCGTGCGTACGTGCGCGGCGCAGGCCGTGTGTAGCGGGTTACCGAGCAGCAGAGGCCAGCAGCAGCCCAATCACATGCGCGCCTGCCTCCTCACTCACTGCCATGTCGCCCTTCCTCCTCTATAAATAAAGCCCACCCATATGCTAGCTGACAATAACCTGCCATTGCCTGCGCAGCGGAGCTCGCTACCACCACCTACCACGCCCACACGGATTGCCTTGACTAGTTGTTGACTTCTGTCGGCCGGACGGACGGAGAGGGGGAAGAGAGCGAGCTGAGGAGATGGATGTGGAGATGAGCTGCGCAACAGCGCCGCCGGAGGCGGCGGTCTCCGTCGACTGGCGCGGCCGCCCGTGCCGACCGCGGCGGCACGGCGGCATGCGCGCCGCCGTCTTCGTCCTAGGTGCGTGCACGAACGGCTGTTGGTGTTGGCAATCTTCGTTCATGGCACATTGGTCGCGTGGCCGGGCGCGTGCTGAGTCTGCTGGTTATATTGCAGGCATCCAGGCGTTTGAGATCATGGCGATCGCGGCGGTGGGGAACAACCTCATCACGTACGTGTTCGGGGAGATGCACTTCCCGCTGTCGCAGGCGGCCAACGTGGTGACCGACTTCGTCGGCACCATCTTCCTCCTCGCCCTCCTCGGGGGGTTCCTCTCCGACTCCTACCTCGGCTGCTTCTGGACCATGCTCATCTTCGGCTTCGTCGAGCTCTCGGTACGTACGTACGTTGTTCTATCTACCTCTGGGCTCTGGGCTCTGGCTGCTGCTGGGTATAGGCGTATAGTCGGTTTCACGCACCAGCCGCTTATTGCAGTAGTGGGCATGCGTCTCACGGAATTGATAGCTACACGCCGGTGGCCGCCATCACTTCCTTTTTTAGTGGTTTTGTGGCAACAAATTTGTTTTTTTTTGAATAAAACTTGAACGAGAATGTGCCAAGTTTCGTTGCATAAGGAAGGAAAGAATACAACTACTAATAAGCAGGCCCTGCAAGAACAAAAATGGATGTATACCAGACCAATCCAAAGGGTTATCCATCCCCTTCGTTCATTCGTTGTTGACCATTGTTCTCTCACCTAAAAAGCGAGGTTGGGTTATGGCGGATGGAGCTGAAAAGGCGCCAATCTCCATTCATGGATGGACCAGAGATTTGGTTCCCGGCCTGTTTGGTTTCCACAAGCTCTTGGGACCAGGTTGAATTCAACGCACAATGGCGAAATGGCATATGGCCACCACTAGCAAAGCGACTCTCTCCATGTAGAAGCAAGTAGATCGAGCAACTACACGTGCGAAAAGGCAACTTGTTGTTGGCTACTTGAAAGCACCGTGGCCACAAGCTACTTTTGCAATAGACTTTTTTTTAATTCACTTTTCCTGATGATGAATCATTTACAGTGTACGTATGATTTAGCAGGGCTTCATACTACTGTCACTGCAAGCGCACCTGCCGCAGCTGAAGCCGCCGCCGTGCAACATGGCATCCACGGACGGCAGCTGCGAGAAGGCCAGCGGCTTCAAGTCCACCGTCTTCTTCCTCGCGCTGTACCTGGTGGCGCTGGGCAGCGGCTGCCTGAAGCCCAACATGATCGCGCACGGCGCGGACCAGTTCGACGGCGCCACCCCGGGCGGCGCCCGGAGGCTGCCGACCTACTTCAACTCGGCCTACTTCAGCTTCTGCGCGGGCGAGCTGGTCGCGCTCACGGCGCTGGTCTGGGTGCAGACGCACTCCGGCATGGACGTCGGCTTCGGCGTCTCCGCAGTCGCCATGGCGGCCGGGCTCGTCTGCCTCGTGTCCGGCGCCGCCTTCTACCGGAATAAGCCTCCGCGGGGCAGCATCTTCACACCCATTGCAAGGGTGAGTACAGTAGCAACCTGCTCTGAACTTTGAAACTGATATTATACTACAGTGAGTTCACTTTCAGAGTTTCAGTGTGGTAAGCAGTCACGTTAATTGAGGGTTCAAATGATAGGAAAACCCTGCATGATGAATCCTGACAAAACAGGATTCATCAATCTAAAAGATTTTTTTGTCGTGCACTTTGGACAGTTTGCAGGATCTTTTTTCATGATCCTTGCTACGGCCACATTTTTATATCCATCACCCAAGTGCTTCAGGATCAGATTAGATAGCCTTGAAATAGTAGGTACATGTTCGTTGTCACCATTCAGTCTGAACTCTGAACGGGTCCCCTGCGTGCTATATTCCGCAGCTCGATCAGTGCTTGGGAATTGGAATGATATGCTAGGTACAAGGGCCTTGTATAATTTTTTGTCCCTCAGATCTAATGAGATACTAGCGTCAACTGACAGTCTGACACCCCATCGGCAAGCTGCAGACTGAAGTTATTTAAACGGATCTAATGATTTGTGTACTGTTAAACTGTCAGTCCTTAGCAGCTGACCAGCTGTGATTTTGATCTGAACGGTAACGACACAACTGTCTGCATGTTTGTTTAAGCTGTCACGAGCAATATCTGCACCTCAAGATTCAGTGGCGCGTATGGGATGACGCGCTTTCTTTGTGCAAACAATGTAAAAAATATAGTATTAACATTGGGCCTGTTTGTTGATTGGTTTTTTTTTTTTTGATGATAAGCTCGACTGGTGTTGGTTTGTTGTAAGAGAAAAACACTATTGGTTGACTGATAAGTCCTGGCTGAAACCAATAAGCGAACAGGTTGATTGTCTCAGTTCAGATTGCAAAACTGCTATTTTTAACCGTGCAAAATTCATCAGGTTTTCGTCGCTGCCTTCACCAAGAGGAAGCAAGTCTGCCCCTCGAACTCCAATGCTGTCAATGCCGGAGCTTGCGAGCCGGCACGCCTCGCTGGCAACTTCCGCCACAACAACAAATTCAGGTCAGCATCAGATCAATCTAGCGTTGATGCAGCAAACAGCGATCTGTTGCTGTCAATGCACCCTGCTCCAATTTGATTCTGATCTCTGACAGGGGAGAACGAAAATGACGAATTTTGTAGGTTCCTGGACAAGGCGTGCATCCCGGTAGCGCCGCAGGGGCCGAACACGAAGCCGGAGAGGGCGTGGCGGCTGTGCACGGCGGCCGAGGTGCGGCAGGCGAAGACGCTCCTCGCCGTGACGCCCATCTTCGCGTGCACCATCGTCTTCAACACCGTGCTCGCGCAGCTGCAGACCTTCTCGGTGCAGCAGGGCAGCGCCATGGACACCGCGCTCCCGCCGGGGTCCGGCTCCTTCCGCATCCCGCCGGCGTCGCTCCAGGCCATCCCCTACGCCATGCTGCTGGCGCTCGTCCCGGCCTACGAGCTCCTCCTCGTCCCGTTCATGAAGCGCCTCACGGGCACCCGGTCCGGGATCACCCCGCTCCAGCGCATCGGCGTCGGCCTCGGCACCGTCGCGTTCTCGATGGTCGCGGCGGCCGACATCGAGCGCAGGCGCCGGGACGCCGCTGCGGAGGGCCGCCAGATGTCCGTGCTGTGGATCGTGCCGCAGTTCCTCGTCTTCGGCGTGTCCGAGATGTTCACCGCCGTGGGGCTCATCGAGTTCTTCTACAAGCAGGCGTGCGCCGGCGGCATGCAGGCCTTCCTCACGGCGCTCACGTACTGCTCCTACGCGTTCGGGTTCTACCTCAGCTCGGTGCTCGTCTCGCTGGTGAACAGGGTCACGGCGAGGCACGGCGGCGGTGGCTGGCTCGGAGACAACGACCTGAACAAGGATAGGCTGGACCTCTTCTACTGGATGCTCGCCGCGCTCAGCGTGCTCAACTTCTGCTGCTACCTGCTCTGTGCGAGGTGGTACAATGCTGGCGCAGATGGTTCCGATGCACCTGCCTCTGCTGGTCAGGTGGCGTCAGAGGTTGATGATGGCAAGGAGATCATCTGAACAACTCAAGAAGAGATTCAAAGTGTATATCTGTAATTCCGTCTATAGATGTATATGTATACATGCATGAGAAATAGTGACCAGAAAATGAGCACTAGGATAAATTTAAGAGCTGTCATTTGGCAAGGAACAGATCAATAGGTTGTACAATATTTTAGGCAACTTTTCTAATGGGCAAAACCTCTTTCTATTACTAATTAATTGAGGTTCAAAGGCTCTCCACGTTAATTCTCAGATGAGTTGGAAGAAAAAGAATCCTAAAATTCTCACTAAAATCAGAAAGATCTAGCCATGGTAATCTTTAGTCACTATCTTAATCTTAGTTGATCCTCGTGACATGCGTTAGAAAAAAGTAAATTCTAGAAATTCTCATAATAGCTAGAAAAATATCCAGCCACTAATTCGTTAGATTCTAATCACCATCGATATTAACAACAACTGAATCTTTTTTGTCTAAATAATAATCTAACACTATTATAATACCATTATGAGAAAATAAGAGCGCTAAATTTGCATCTAAATTACCTACTTGCTATTATACGATAGATAATATAAGTAACCCATTAAATTAGCATATAATTTACCACTTATGTCATTATTAAAAGAATATCATCTCAAATCTACATCTAAATTATCAACATATACTACATGAAGAAAAATTATTACTATATATGTTTCTAAATTACCATCTTATATAAAAGTTGGCTTACATATGTATGTTATGTTTCAACTAGCTTAAAAATTTTCACCTTACCGAATTGTATACCAATAACACTATTAAAATATTTAAAATTATACCAATATTTATGATAATAGTTTGTGTAAACTGTTACTTTAAATAAATTTATATGTTTCAACTGAAATGTTATAACATATCTATTGACATACAGTACAACTGTAATTTGTAACATATCAACTGAATGTGATGAAAAAAAAGGGAAAAGGGAAAAGAAACACGACAAGACACAGGCAGAGCAATTGCACGCCCACCGTGTTCAGATTTCAGACCTGTACACATACTCCACGTCGCCGGCGCCCGACGCCCAACCAGCCAACCCAAGCGCCCCCACGCCGCCGCCACCGACGCCGTGTTCCAGCTCTACGCTTATACAGTCACATCCTCCAGCACTCGCGGCTCCGCCCACCCGTAAGCTGCTCTGCTTCATCGATCCCGGGGGCGGACGCCGGCACGCCGCGCGCCCGCGCTGTCCGTTCCTCTCCGCGCCGGTCCAGTAGCCGCGCGCGCGCCCTCCGTTGGCATGTCCCGCCGCGCGAGCGCTGCTCGCGACCGGTGCTTGGAGCTGGAGCGCGTCATCGCGGGACAAGCAAGGTCGGGGAGCCTCGGCCTCGAGACGCGCTCAAGCTGTTCGAGGAATTGCTGCCGAACGCCAGGCCCACCTCGGTTCGTGCTTTCAACAGCCTGCTTAACGTCATCTCTCGCGCCCAATGCTCTTCAGCCTCCGAGCTCGCTGCTGTCTCCCTCTTCAATAGGATGGCCCGTGCTGCTCCAACAAGGTGCGTCCAGACCTGTACACATACAGCATCCTCATTGGTTGTTTCTGTCGCATGGGTCGCCTGGAGCATGGCTTCTCTGTCTTTGGCCTCATCATTAAGACGGGATGGAGGGTGGATGACGTAGTCATCAATCAACTGCTCAAGGGCCTCTGTGATGTGAAGAGGGTGGGCGAGGCCATGGACATATTGCTCCGAAGAATGCCTGAGTTTGGCTGCAGGCCAGACGTAGTTTCCTACAACACACTTCTCAAGGGTTTCTGCAATGAAAAGAGAGTTAAGAGGCACTTGATCTGCTGCAGACGATGGCTGATGATGGAGATGGAAGCTGCACACCAGATGTTGTGACATACAACACGATCATTGATGGCATGTGCAAAGCTCATGCAGTTGACAGGGCTGAGGGTGTCCTTCAGCAGATGATTGATAAAGGTGTTAAGCCAGACATCCAGACATATACCTGTCTGATCCATGGATACCTCTCTACAGGACAATGGAAAGAAGTGGTTCAAAGGCTCAAAGAAATGTACGCACGTGGTCTTCACCCAAATGTTGTGACATACAACACGGTCATTGATGGCCTGTGCAAAGCTCATGCAGTTAACAGGGCTGAGGGTGTCCTTCAGCAGATGATTGATAAAGGTGTTAAGCCAGACATCCAAACATATACCTGTCTGATCCATGGATACCTCTCTACAGGACAGTGGAAAGAAGTGGTTCAAAGGCTCGAAGAAATGTACGCACGTGGTCTTCACCCAAATGTTGTTACTTATGGTTTGTTATTGGACTATCTATGCAAGAATGGAAAATGCACAGAAGCGAGGAAGATTTTTGATGTTATGATTAGGAAGGGCATAAAACCTAATGTAACTATCTACGGCATTCTTCTTCACGGGTATGCTGCTAAAGAAGCCCTTGCTGATTTGCCTGATCTCCTAGATTTGATGGTAGCAAATGGTATTTCACCTGATCATTACATCTTCAACACTATGTTCTGTGCATATGCTAAAAAGGCAATGATAGATGAGGCGATGCATATACTTAGCAAAATGAGGCAGCAAGGATTGAGTCCTAATGTAGTCACTTATGGAACATTAATAGATGCACTTTGTAAGTTGGGAAGAGTGGATGATGCTGTGCTTAAATTCAATCAGATGATCGATGAAGGAGTGACTCCTAACATTGTTGTTTTTAACTCCCTGATTTATGGACTCTGCACCGTTGACAGATGGGAGAAGGCTGAGGAATTATTTTTTGAAATGTTGGATCAAGAAATCGGTCCCGACATCGTGTCCTTCAACACCATAATGTCTAACTTATGCAAAGAAGGACGGGTCATGGAAGCCCAGAATGTCATTGACTTGATGGAACGTGTAGGCGTGAGGCCTGATGTTATCTCATATAGTACATTAATAGGTGGCCACTGCTTAGCTGGTAGAACTGATGAAGCAGCAAAGTTACTAGATAGTATGGTCTCAGTTGGCTTGAAACCGGACATTTTGTGCTATGATGCATTGCTTCGTGGCTACTATAAAACTGGCAGGATGGACAATGCATATTGTCTTGTCCGAGAAATGTTGAGGAAGCAAGTTATGCCTGGTGCTGTGACTTACAGTACTATACTGCATGGTTTATTTCAGACTCGGATATTTTCTGAAGCAAAGGAACTCTACCACAATATGATTAAAACTAGGAAACAGTGGGGCATTTACACATACAACATAATTCTAAATGGGCTTTGCAAAAATAATTGTGTTGATGAAGCATTTGAAATGTTCCAGAGTCTGTGTTCTAAGGATATTCGTCCTGACATTATTACTTTCAATATTATGATTGGTTGTTTGCTCAAAAGTGGTAGAAAGAAAGATGCCATGGATTTGTTCGCTGCTATCCCTGCCCATGGTTTAGTTCCGGATGTGGTGACCTATTGCTTAATGATGGAAAATCTCATACAAGAAGGGCTGCTAGATGAGTTTGACAATTTGTTTTTAGCAATGGAAAAGAGTGGATGCACTCCAAACTCATACATGCTAAATGGTATAGTTAGGAGGCTGCTGGGTGGAGTGGAGATAATGAGGGCTGGGGCTTACCTCTCCAAAATTGATGAAATGAACTTCTCACTTGAGGCTTCCACTACTTCCTTGCTAATATCACTTTTCTTGAGGGAGGAATATAAGAACCATGCAAAGTCCCTACCTGAAAAGTACCATTTTCTTGAGGAGGTCAACAAATGAGCATTATGAGAAACAAAATAAATCCTCAGCTGAGTGGTAATGTCTACCTCATGCTCTAATTTGCTTGCCAGCATCCTCAGTTGTGTTGTCACATTTGTTTGATGAAATTTTCTAGGGAAGTTTTGTACTGTCAGTGCATGTCAGCATCCTGTTAATCTCGTATAAAGTTGTCTTCAGCCCTAGTTATCTTTACAGTGGGAATCAATTTTCAAACTGTTGGGAGCACATAAGTTTCTTCAATATGTTGCTTAGTTTGTAAGATATCCATAATTAATCAAAGTTAAATATTAGTAGTAGTATTTTGTTCCTTTTATTTATTATATATATAATTATTTATTGCTAATCCATTTCCAAACCTATGTTTCAGCTTTGTGTTCAACACTTTGTTTGGACTGAGTGTGAAGTATTTGCTACAAGGTTTCTTCTGGGTGCTCTGAACAGATTCCCTGCACCAGTAAAGGTACTCTGTTATGTTAAAAGTGGCAATTCCTAAGAAGAGACAAAGGAAATATGTCACTGTCAGTTTGCTGTGCCCTGATTCGAGCAAAAGTCTAGTCAATAATGTAATGGAATTATTGCTTTCTATGACAGGCCTACTCCATTGAAGTTTGTCGACCTGACCAACAAGCTTTGGGTATATCAGTTGTAAGCTCCAACTCTACACATAAGCTCATAACACTTACTGCATATAACATAATTATTGACTACAATAGGTTCCTTCTGATCCATTTCATCTAATTTAATTGAGGTCAGCAGAGCATGGGGAATGGGTGTTATAATTGGGCCCGGCAATTGGGGGCTATGTAGCACAGGTATGACTGACAAAGATCATTGTTTATCAACCATTTGGTTTACTTACTTTTCACCTGCTCTGTCTTCCTTCCTCATTACCAGCCTGTCAAACAATATCCACATCTGTTTCATGAGAAATCAGTGTTTGGAAGGTAGCATTCCTTTCAACCAAGATTAAATTCTTCTAACACTAAGTCGGAATGATTTTTTTTTTTCATTTTATCTTCTTGTTCCAACACGATGCAGGTTCCCATATTTATTTCCATGTCTGTGTATATCATTTTTCGTTACCTTGGTTTTCATAAGCTTTTTTTCTCGAATACGCAAAAGATTTACGTATCATTTTAATTAAGAAGAAGAGGGGTTCAACCATACACACGACACGCATCTAATGAGCGCCCTAGGAGGTCTAATAGTTTGACTGGACCTTCCTAGCAGATTGTTTCAAACTTCGATATTACATAAAAATAAACAACAAAGGAATATGTCTGACTGCGCGTCTCAGCTAATTTGCTGACTGCTCCGCCATCCCTGATTCGAACAGCTCGTCGCCCGCTTTTCCACTTCGCCGACGCCCAGTTCCTCGCGAAAAAGTCGTCGTAAGCTCTCTTGACGCGGATGAGATTGGACACGCCGGCGGTGCAAAGCCCATCCTCGCATGAGGAGCACCTGCCCGCTTGGAGATCGGAATGTGCGCCAGCCGGTAGCGGCGATCCGCTCGCTCTGGCAGGCCCTCGGTTGCCACCTTCCAGGTTTGGCGATTAGAGGAAGATTTTGCACCTCGAACCTGACCAACAAGTCGCTTTGGGGGTGGTGGAACCCTCGACGCCGGTGCTCCCGCCGTCGTGGTGGCGTGAGTTGTGGCGCTTCTGGCGATATCGAGACCACCGTCGTCTCGACGTCGTCGGGGAATCCGCCACCGGTGCCTCAACCTCTAACAGCGGCGAGACATTCCGGTGTTCTTTGCTCATTGGCCGGCTCACGAGCATATCGGGTCGAAGAGATGACCAATATTGACTACCTTGGCCAGCCACCGGTTCTTCGGTCTGATCCATAGGTTCATCTAATTTAATCGCCGCCGGCTTAGTCTTGCGTCGCCCGATGTTGTCGTCGTCTCCCCACCGGCGCCAAGCATGGGGAATGGGTGTTATAATTGGACGCGAAAGCGAGAATATCGTGGCGGTGTCGGCAATTGACGAGGTGCCCGGGCAGTAACGCTATGTAGCGACACGGGTATGACTGACAAAGAGAGTTCATTGTTTATCAACCATTTGTTGTTTACTTACTTTTCACCTGCTCTGTCTTCCTTGCGCTTCCTCCTTACTCTGGCCATGTCCCTGTCGGCCCCGTTCAGCCATCGAGTGTCAAATGCCCGTGGCGCCCCAAAACCGCTGGTGCACGAACGACATCTGTTGTATGTCGCGATTGGAAATCAGCCGATCACGGCTTCAACGCCCGCCAAGAGCATCTGGAAGAATGGTGCCGCGCGGCGGCGAGTGGAGGAGGTTGAGGCACCCATCGACGTCGTGGCGGCACCCAGGTGCTGGTGCGGTCGTGGCTTTCAAGCCCCAAGATAGGTTAAATTCCGCGCCTTGATTTAACACCCCGGCCGGCGTCGCGGAATGATGGCGCAATTTTTTTCATTTATCTTCTTGTTCCAACATGATGCAGGTTCTGGCCATATTTATTTCCATGTCTGCAATCACGGGCGTGCCACGGATCCATGGGCGGCGCCAGAATGCCAGATCCAGCGATATCCGTGGTGGAGAGGGTAGGGGAGGTGGAGGGGAGGAGGAGGGGGAGGGGAGGGGCAGGGTGTTACCTTGGTTTTCATAAGGGTGGGAGGCCGAAATCGCCCTCACACGGGTGGGAGCAGTTCTTTATGACTTTTCTCTTTTCATAAGCTATGGATGCCGGTAAGTATAACCTGCTCTGTATATCAGTGTATGCTTTCAAATTTATTGTTGTATTAATAATCTTTTCAATTCATGAAGGGTTTCTTTATGCGTTTTATTATTTTTTTGCACATAAATATGTCTTGTTGTTGGCACACTAAATAGGCAAGTCCATGTGAATATCATATCCTACCTTATTAAGTTACAGAAAATTCTGTTAGATAACTTTGCACTTTGATGTCGGCTTATTTCTACTTCATCAGCTACTAAACCAAACAGGAGACCCTACATAAGCACAAAGGCCTTGAGACAGCAGTTGAAATGGTAGAAGGTACTACAACTCAAGAAAGTACAGAGCCACCTAAGAAGAGCTTACTCAAAAATTGGCCATTGATGTTAACATAATGTGTCTTCTCCCTTCATGACACCGCATACGTTGAGGTACCACCTGCCGATTCCAACAGCTTCTACATTGAAATGAATTGTTCTAAAAGTTAGATAATGTTGCAATTCAACATCAGATATTTTCTGTATGGACCGTGAGTGACAGAAAATATGGTGGGCTTAGCTTTGCGTCTAAAGATGTGGGCCAAGTTCTTACAGTCGCAGGTAATTCCACTCCAACCGATTACTTTCCCAATTAACTTTAAAAAAATCCAAGGCATCCACATGATCAGTTGCTTGTGTTTTATTGTTATAAAGTCTGTGCACTGTAGTAGTAAATGCAATTTCTGGATTGCCAATACTTATCCTCTGTTCAACTGTAGGTGCCAGTCTTCTAGTATATCAAATCTTTGCTTACTGTTGGATCGATAAAGTCCTTGGTCTAATCAATTCAACCCGAGTTTCATCAGTGGGTTATTACAGTGACCGTTATTATTGTTTGACATTTTGCAGTGTGTCCATTACTCATTGTTCCCTATTTTCTGTTAAAAATTGGTTTTAATTCTATCAATTGACCATAAGCATCGCAGGTACTATCTATACCAATAATTGCTGCTTATCCCTTCATGACACACATGTCAGGAATAAGACTTGATGTGCCGCTCTACATTGCGGCAATGCTCAAAAGCGTTTTTGCAGTAAGTAGTTCACTATGAGTAAATTGAGATTCAACCCATAAATCACATCACCACTAAATGGTTACATACATACACTCCTGTATAGAATTAGAAATTCAGGACATGTGTTTTGGTTTATGCCTTTGTGCTTCATTCAAACGTTCAACTTTGCCTGCTTTGGGATACTAATGCTTGAGTATGTTGATCAGATCACTAGAGTTACCGGCACTTTACTTCTGCGAAACAATTCTGTGGTACATGACCAACTTATGCCAGTTCTATCGATTATCATCTGACTCCCTACCAAGAACTGATCAATAATTGTTATCAGTGCTGATGTCAATATGTATAATAAACCTAAACATTTGAATCGGATGCTATTTGCAGCCACAAGAACAAAGGGGCGCTGCAAACGGAATAGCTACAACGGCAATGTCTCTGTCCAAGGCTTTCACTCCAGCTGGAGCAGGCATCTTGTATGTACAAAAGCTAGTAGTGCTGCCTGACCACCCTGTTATTCGTATGATGTTCATCGTGGTCTTGAAAATGTTGCTAGTTTAGTCTATCACATTGTGTGATAAGCATGAAAGCATGGGCCAGCCAGCCAGGACAAGCTTAGAGTATGTGCATGTACATATTTTTTGAACAAGAAACTCACAGATGAAATGCCTCTGGTTGTAGGTTCTCATGGGCACAGAAGTGCCCTCATGCCGCCATCTTTCCAGGTAAACCCTATATATACGAAGTTTTACAGCACTACCATCCTAATTGTTACAGTGTAATCTTACAAGTAGTTACTGCAATAAAACCATATATAGAGGATGCGGATTTGAATGAAAGGTTAAAAATGGCTTTCGATTAATCCCCACATTTTGTTTTCATATATATGTACATGTAGGACCAGATGGTGTTTCTTCTCCTGAATCTGACAGAGGTCATCGGGCTTGTGCTTACCTTCAAGCCTTTCCTTGCTGTTCCCCAGCAGAACAAGCATATAGAGGTAACTAGCTACTATGTGGGCGAGACGAGGGAGATGAACATGTACATCTCTTCTATCTCTATCTCTACAACTAAAATATTCATAAGAGAATCGTTGACAGGCGTGCAAAACAAATCATCGCTCGCCCCCGCTCCCTTCGTGCGAAAAAATTGCGCTCCCCACCCCGTCTCCACCGCTCGCCCTGCTCGGCTTCTGCTCTGCACGCCGCCGCCGCTGCCGCCGGCTTCTCTCCCCACCCCCACCGTCAGCTGCGCATCTCGCCGGCGCCGAGGGCACTGCCCAGCGCCGTCTACCCCTCCCCCACCTCCACCACGAGGTTACGCCGCCGCTCCGACCTCGCCGGCTTGGATTCGCGCTGTGCTCCGCCTCTCCCAGCGCCGTGCGGTCCACCCTTCCCTCTTCTCGGCGCTGGCGGCATGCCGCTGTGTCGCGCCAGCATGGGAGCCCCCCCGCGGTCAAACCCTATCGGTGCAGCCCTGCTGCCGGTGCGCGCAAGGCCTCCGGCGACAGCAGATCCAGGTACCAGCGTCTCTCCATTGCTCGGGCCTCCGTCTATGCTGCTAATTGGTACGATGACTAATAAACAAAAAAAAAACATACCGCCAAATTTGATTTGATTTGTCCATTGTTTGGTTTGAGTTGTGACATAATGATTAAAAGACATGTCGTCCACCTGCAAGATACCTCTATCCATGAATCATAGTTGGATGCATTCATGCAAGACTATACCTCAGGATTTCATCTTCCATTGCAACGAATAATTAACAGCAGACTTTTGTCTATGCCTGACGTCGCATCCACATCAGCTAATGCCCCTGTTTGTTACAATGATGAAAGTTTGTCATGGAGGTGGTACGAGGGGGCTTGAGCCCCACCCACCCCACTGCTAGATCCACCCCTGAAAGAGGGCCTTATTGATGAATTTCAGCTAGTGATGAAGAACACAACAGCAAGTGATACTGAATGTATTAGAGCAGTGCCTTATTGTTGAATGTACATATATACTATTGCCGGCCCATAATAAAAAATGCAATTTGTTGACAATGACATCCATCGTGACAACATGTGGTGCACAACTTCTGTTATCGGGGAAAAGTGCTCAACAAAGATCAAGTCGTCATCAGGTGGCGTTGATGTGTGTCGCACTGCAAACATGTGGTGCACAACTTCTGTTGCCCCATGCATGCATGATGCATGCATAATATATGGATGCATCGTCATCAACACCTAGGTCTTGTTTAGATCACCTCCAAATTTCAAGTTTTTTCACTCTCTCTCCATCACATCAATTTTTAGCCGTTTGCATGGAGCATTAAATATAGGTAAAAAAATAACTAATTGCACAGTTTAGTTGGAAATCACGAGATGAATCTTTTGAGCTTAGTTGGTCCACGATTGGACAATATTTACCAAATAAAACGAAAGTGCTATTATTCATCGGGTTGAAATTTTTTCCAATCTAAACATGGCCCTAGGTTGACACAATGATAGACGATGTGGAATGTGTGTGTTGATCGCATGCATATGCTATTATTGCCACATGCACACGTGAGTGAAGCCAGACGTCGTACAACAGCACAGAGGAGAAAGTCGTCGGCACAAGCCACAAATTCCTTATTCAAAAGAAAAGGAAAAAAATACACATACAAAGACATTGTCCAACGTTTCATACCATTTGTTTAGGTCCGTCTCAGCGGGAATGGCTGTTTCATCAAAGTTTCATTTCATTCTACTCCGTATATGACACGGCAGTCTTGGACTGTTATATATGCCGCATATCATACTACAAATTAATCACGCGCAGGCTTTTGGTGCCTTTAATTTATGTAGTAACTAGTTTCATGCAGTTTCTTCAGCGCTATTGCAGCGGCGCTTTGCTGGTGCACTAATATGCCGCAGCAGACTTGAGTCTGCCAAGGATCTCCTCCGCCGCGACTGTGAAGCCTTCGTCCACCTAATAAAACAGAGCAGTTAATTAGTTCATGTGATTCATGCACGCATCTTGTCATTAGCTAGAGTCTTAGGTAGTAGTAACACGCTACCCTCAGAGCATAAAAATCTGACACATAATCTTAACAAGATACATAAGCTGTGCACCGTACCTTTTGCGTTGCTCGACCTATGGGGGATTTGAAAGCTAGATTTTGAAATACTAAGAAGGCATCCATATTCCATGATCCTATGAATCTATGATTGGCCGATCATATTGGCCAGCTTGGTGCATGTTCATGTGCATGTGAGCATCTATATTGCATTTTGCGAAGACAACACCGCCAAATAGTATTGCTGTCCTTATTACTATCAGGTGCTTTAGAACCGGCAGTGATATATATGGTATACGGACGATTCATAAGGGAAAGAGCCATCACTGCAGGCGCGTGGAGCAACATGAGTACTATGTTGTATCTTTTTTTTCTTTTTTTTTTGGAAATGGGACCCAATAGTATTGCCATCTTTATTACCATTGGGTGCTTTAGAACTAGCAGTGATATGGTATACCTGACTCATAAGAGAAAGAGCCGTCCACACTGCAGATGCGTCGAGCAACATGAGTATATGTTGTATCTTTTTTTCCCGTTTTGGAAATGGGAACACCGCTGATTATTCACTTGACAGTGACGTACAACCAATGCTACCACTACCAATTGTCCATTGTCGGCTCTGAAAACGTACTGGCAGTGAGGTGCATGGTTTCCTAACTAGCAGTGCTCGATGGTTCTGTTGTAGTGTGCTATACATAAAACCATTTGAGTTAATTGGCATAACTGGAGCATAACTGAAGATTCAATGGTTAATAGCACATTGATAGAGTGCTTATAAATAATGTACTGTATATTGTTTAGATAGATATGATGCATGGTTGCACTTGGGTTGTACTTGAAATATTTTCCCTTCACAAAACCTAGAAGAAAGAAATTAAAATGCTGGCCACGACTGCCAAATAGCAGGTGGCAGGTTACAACACATTAAATCAAAACTGTATCGAGGATACAAAGATCCCCAAATGAAAATAAGAACAAAGCAAATTTATAATTGACCTGTTTAATTGGAACAAGTAAATACTCCTTTAAGTTAAATACAACCTTCTAATTAAATGACCTCCTTTAAAACAAAAATTTCCCTCAAATGTTGGAAGTGTCGATGGAAACACATGTACAATAATAATGGAACAACCTGTTTTTAACTCTTTGATTAGTAGTTAGACGACAACTAGCTACCGAGAATTAATCCATGATTATGTACTTTAATATTTGAAGCTACAATTAAGTTTTCTATCTAACATCAGTGCAACGAAACCATCATGTAGGGGCACTTTTGTGTAAATCTGTCTTGTCTAGTTTTTACATGCATATTGACATTGTATGGTTGCTTATTATCGTAGGATCCATTAAATGTATATGTAAGGACATTTTTATATGTTTTTGGATGGGGAATGTGTAACATGGACCTTTAAGACCCTTTTAACTATTGAACTTATCTTGTAGAGACATTATTTGTTTATTATTCACTATATGAAAACAACATTTTAGATGTTTGAGATGACATGATCTAGAACGAATGATGTGAGATTCAGACATTTAGTTCGATAGTGAGGCATGTCTAGTGATTGTTTATCTATATGATATATGAGGTCTTGAGTTCAAGGATGCTTCCCCCCAAAAGCATCAAATTTTTAGTGTACTACATATTTTCTATATATTGGAATATGTAGAGTGACTTTGACTCCATGTGCATTTTGAAGAAATTGATAGTTGAGACATCAAATGTAGGAGCACACATTCTTCAAGTGCCCTCTAGAATTTACTCTCACATGTAAGGCCAATAGAGCTTTTCTCTCTCATCATGAAAGTAAAAAGTCCACTTATTACTCCACTTAATAACTATTGGTGTTAGTCTATTTCACCCTCTCATCTTTCGTCTATTTCATTCTCTCACCTAGAAAACCAAGTCAGCAAAACCATCTCCACAGGGTTATCCAACGGTTTTCAATACTTTAGGGGTAAAATATCTGGTTTCCTAGGTTAGAGAGTGAAGTAGACAAATAACAATAGTTGAGAGGGCTAAGTAGACTTTTTACAATCATAAAATAAAAAGTTAAACAGTGCGGTTTGTCTTTTATTTGTGCTGCAAAAGGTGGCTCAGATATGATAACATGCATGGTAATATACATAGTGAAATAGATGAGTTATAAACAGTATTTACCTAAATGCTAAACACAGTCGGTCATTTACTATTTAACCATTACTCAGGCTAAACAATCGGTTAAACAGAAACAACCTATCATTGTGCACAGCACCACAACTATAGTATAATATCAATATGCTTAATGGTACTGGCAGTTTGTATTTTGACTATATTATTCTTCCCCACTTAATTTAATATGCATCACAGTGTTCTTCACCAAATTAATTAAGGACCATGACAACATTATTCACCAAATCAAGGAACATCACAATATTCCTAACAAGAAATACAACATTATATTATTGTTATGGAAAATGAATAAAAAAAACTTGCCTTCGCCGTGATGGTTATGATCAAAGTGCAAGCCTGGAACGGCATGACATTGGCGTGGACGATGCTGAGGTGGAGCTCCTCCAACTGAGCGAGCACCCTCACGGCCACTCCCTTGCCATCCACGCAGTGGATCCTCACCATCACGTTCTTGTTCAAGAATCGGGCTTCTATCTCCGGCAGTGGATTCCTCGCCGGCGACGTCCCCGACGATTTCCACGACGGGGAGGAGCCAGCAGCATCCTCGTCGGGCACTGCGATGCACGGCTTCTTGACGAGCACCCAGGATTCGATGATGCTCCTGTCGTTACTGCCACTGCCGCCGTCTTCAAGCGCCTTGAGCTTTTCTTGGAGCTCCTTCACGTATCTCGTCGCGTCAGAAAGGATCGTAGCCTTGTCCATCTGATCCCAGTCCCAGCGCGTTGCACGGTGCAATTTTCTTTTCGTCAGGAACAGAACAGAATAACAGATGCAGTAGACGAAGAATTGCAGGCGGTTCAGTTAGTAAATTGGATCGCAGGACCTTCTTGAGGCCGGGGATGACGGTGGAGAGCTCGATGAAGCGCTGGTTGATCTTCTCCCGCCGCTTCCTCTCTGCGATGATGTGGTCCTGCGCATAGATGGACCCCACGCTCTTCCAGACGACGGCCCTCCTCGTCGGCGGTGACCCGTACACCAGATCTGGCAGCAGGCTGCCTGTGGCAGCGCCGGCCTCAGGCACGCCGCCGTCGCGGCCAGGCGGTGCGGGGGCGGCGCCAAAATTCCAGCTCACGGGCTGGGTGGTGGCACTACCGCTGTTGCTTCTTCTTGGCGCGGTTCCTGAGATATTGCCTGCGGTGCCACCATCGGTGGTGTTGGTGTCCCCGTCGCCGCCGGAGCAGCGGCGGCTGTTTGCCGCGCGAGGTTCCCCGATCAGCTCCTGGATCATTTCTGCAGCTTGCGAGGCCTCGCGGAGTGCTCGGAGCGAGGGGAAGGTAGCCCCTCCGCCGCGGCCATCGTCGATGGGGGCCACCGCCAGGTCCTCATCGTGCTGCAGCGTAGTCATCGCCCACTGCATGAACAGGCCGGAGTCCTCCGTGTTGCCAGATGGGTGTGCTAGCTATGTACCTGCAGGCTGACGGTATTCTGATTACTTCCACGGCGAGAAACATTTTTTTTTCTGGAACAAAAATGGAACTTCGGATTTGGCTAGAGTACGTGTATGTACTGGCCTATTGTAGATTTGTAGGATCATTTAGTCAAGGGCTAATGCATGGTTTAAGACAACAGGAAATTAATGGCTCAAAACTTTTTTTAATCCATTTAAATGAAAGATATATATATGTGCATGTGATAGACCATCTTGCTACAAAATGTATTAGTGCAGTAATGCTAGTGAGAAGCTTGGTTACCTCAAATCCTTGCAAATGATTTGCTTAATGCTGGCTTAATGGTACTAATTGCCTGTGCTAAACAATACCCTTTTATAGCTAGACTAGATGAAGATGAGCCACCACTCACAATGCTCCTCTAGTCTCTCTATATATAATGTTTCTCGCATGAGGCCTTTATCTAGCTAGTGAGAATGATATTTAGTACACCTCGAATGTGATTCATGAGGCAAATAATTCTCATTCGACCTCCTATCCAAGTCAAGATCTCATGTGGGTTGTACTATGCTGGGAACAGGGTTTGTGCGATTGATTATATTGATCTGCAGTAAATAGTTATGTTTTTGTCGAGATGGTCACGCTGCTTAAGTGCTTATCCATCTAGATAGCGGTGTTAGAGCATCTCCAGAGTTTTTCTAAAATTCACTCCCTAAATCATCATTTATTTGGAGAGCCATTTACACAAAAGTCACTTACTATATCTTTTTACTCTCTAACAGTTTTTTTATACCTTGTTAGCACTCTAGAAAGTCATTCTCGTTTTCTATATTTGGTTAGCGAGAAATCCAGAACAAAAGAAGGCTATATTTGGATAACTAATTAAAAAAGTCGTTGGAGGGTATTTTTCATCAAAATCTCTATTCCTAGCAATTATAAAGGATATAAAGAGTCTCTTGAAGTTACTCTTAGTCTCAAACTTACGATTTATGAGCCATGCTACATGCATGAGAGCATATGAGTCTCGTGAATTTTAAGAGTTCCACGCAAGGTCTCCACTTCCGCAAATAAAATGTTTCCGCGTTAATGTATACTCCCTGCCAGAGGCTGAGCTTCATTAGTACCAAGGTAGGTTATGGCTCCCCCTATATATGTTTGCAAACTTCATAGTAGGGGTTAGCTAGAGCTAGCTGAATGAAATTTTAATCACTAAATAGTACTCAAAGCAAGAGACTAGCATGCATGGATTTATTAAGAGATAGTCTCATATATTTCACGAATCACGATGCATCCATGATATGTTTAAGGCTAAAAAAAACTTAGGCCGTTGAGAGGGCCGGTCCATGGCGAGGTTTTTTTTTTCACACCGCCAACCATAAATTCACTTGACCAAGGATTCAAACTTTGATCACGGGGACGCCACCTAGAGGTTTGACCAACTGTTTTTTAGTTCTTGTTATTTCTCTCTCGTCTATATTTATTGTCTTAAAGCTGGTACTAGCTCTTGAGAGTAGTATGCTTATGTGATTTACTTATCAATTTTCAAAGTGACCACTTTTTTCATTGTTGTTTGCCTCTCCTGAAGTTGTGTCCAAGCTCCGGCACTACTCCCCTCAGTAAAAAACCATCGTATTGTTTAACGGTAATGCTGGGAGTCAGACGTCCGTCCGCGCCGGACGCCCCTGTTGGTGGACCCGATGTCCAGAAGCTACCGTTCCTATCCGCTCCATCCACTCCCCTCCAATCACCGCAAATCCAAAAAGATTCACGCATCCGCTCCGCGACCGGCCCCGCCGTGGTTCCCGCACGCCTCTCTCTATCTCTACCATGCCTCCTGCCGGCCTTCCTCTCCCCCACGACCACTACGGCGTGCTCGCCATGCGAGGCCGCACCACTCGATTGTTGTTGTCGCCTCCATCCCGGGCACCGCGTGCACCCTATCACTAAGGGCCGCACAGCCACCCGTCCGCTGTCATCCTCCTTCTCCACCGTGACCGCACAGCTGGGATCCCGCTGTGTGCCGTGCTCCGGCCGCTTGACTGCTATGTTTTGTTGAAAGCATATGTTGCAAGTGTATGTTTCAAGTGTTTCAAATGCTTCAGAGGTATGTTGCAAGTGTTTCAGATGGATATTGCAAAAGTAGACCGGGATGTTGCATATGTTGCAATGGTTGTACACATATGTTGCAAGGGTTCGTTACCAATGTTTCATCTGTGTTTTTCGGACGTGTTTTCCGTACGCATGTTGCAAGTGTGTTTATCTGTATGTTGCATATGTTTCATACATACATTGCATGTGTTTTATCTGGATGTTGCGTATGGTTGCAATGGTTTTCAAGTGTTTTCAGATGTTTTTTTTCAAGTGTTTCAGAAGCATGTTTCAAGTGTTTCATCTGCCTTCAGACGTATGTTGCAACTGTTGTATTTGGATGTTTTAAAAGCAGATCGGGTGTTGCATCTCTCCTCCTCGGTTTCTGTTGCGTCGTCTCATTGTGTCCTCTCCCCGGTGCCGGCAGGATATTCGTAAGAGGCCGTGGCTGGGTCTTTCCGAATTGGAGGTGCTGCCCCCTTCCCCTCTTGTTGCTCGGGCGGTGTGGGCCCCGCATGAAGCACGCGAAACGTAGTGCAGCGCATAGGCGTCCGTCCGGAGTCCGGACGCTAGCACTGCCGATTGTTTAAGACAAGGTTTTAATCATCAATAACACACATTTTATACTTTGACCTTTCACATATATCCGTGTAGTCTTTGTATGTAAAGCGACAGCCGCCGTGAGAGTTTAGCAATCCAACTTTCAGCTGTGCGCGCGGGGCGCGTGTCTGTTTACTTTAATCGACTATGCTGGGAACGAATCTTGTAACCAATTTACAGTGCCCTTAGAAGTGTTCGTCAGTTGTGCTTATCTACTAGACACACCGTATACCCAGCCCACGTGGTTCGTCGGTCTATCTGCGGCACGCACTGCACGTGTAGCAACAACATAAATAGAGGACTAAAGAAGTGTTCATCAGTTTACTAATATATTTAAACATGTGGATCGATGTATGTACTACGCCGGGTGAATAATCACGTGATTATTCTTGCTTTTCTATAGTACTCACAATAATACTATGGAATGAGCTGTGCAAGACGCAGCTCAGCCCTGTTTGGCAGAACTCTAGCAGGAGCTCTGCCAAACAATTGTTCAGAGAGAGTAATTTTCCGCTGGTTCCGTGAAGTGATTCTATGAAATGAATTAAAAGGATAAAGTTGAAAAAGGTAGCTTCTCCTGATTTTGTAAAGTGATTTTCCATCGTAATTTTGAGAGTTTATGCTAAAGAATCAAAGAGAATTATTTTCAGACATAGAATCACTTCTTTCACAAAATCAGCATCCATAGAGAATCAGAATCAGAATCAGATGGATAACAAACCAACTCTAAGGAGTTGGAGAAAGGGATACACATGGCTGCTCGACTACAAATAGAATCAGCATCCATATATTGAATTTGTTTTACTGGTCCCATCAACCCATACTACCACCCGCGGGTAAGTAATTTTAAGAGATACAGATATTAAATAATATTTGATTTTCGCTAATTCTATGATTTTTACTATTCTTTTGTATTAAATTATGTAATTTCAATCATCTTACAGAAACACCTCCAATTCGACTTAATATTTAAGATTTTTGACAACCTTGATAAATATTAGAAAATTTAAGGTCCATGACTAATCAAATTTGCTTATTTTTATCTCTTTTACTCATATTTTAACATAATTCTCATATAATACTTTCTTATTTAATTTGTATATATCTAGTCGTTATCTTAGACTTTACTTACCCAATTGTCTATATACTTTTTTCGCCAATTAAGCATTATCCACTTTGCATCGCACTCGGTCATATGTGTTAGATTATATTTAGTGAACTATATGGCCAAATTAGAGGCGTCATACCCCACCTTGCGGATGATGGGTTATCTATATTGCAATATGTAGATGATATAATCCTTCTTATGGACCATGATTTTGAGCAAGCTAAAATATAAAGCTTCTCCTCAGCTTTTAGAACAATTATTAGGTTTGAAAATTAATTTACACATGAGTGCGATTTTTTTGAGAAGCTAACAATACAAGCAAGAGTACACTGAACTGTTTGGTTTGACTTAGGAACATACCCCTTGAGGTACATGGAAAGACAAACACTTATCCTATAAGGGCAGACTAGTTTTCTGAAGTCGGTTCTAGTCTACCCATGTTCTTGATGTCTTTCTTTGAAATTCCCAAAGGTGTTCTTAAAAGATTGAATTTTTATCGATCAAGATTCTTTTGGCAAGGCAACAATGCATGATAAACAAAAATATCGTCTTGTTAAGTAGGACATTCTATGTCGCCCTAAAGACCAAGGTGGGTTAGGCTTAACACCTACCTTATAGTTAAAAACAAATGTCTTCTAAGTAAATGGTTATTTAGATGCTGAATGAAGAAGGAAACTAGTAGACCGTACTCAGGAATAAATACCTGAGCTCAAAATTTTTGACCCAGGTTCAAATTAAATCTAGGGATTCTCAATTTTGGAAAGGTCTTTTAAAGGTCAGTGATGATTTTGTAGGATGTGGGACATTTAGGATAAGAGATGGCTCACAAACCAGCTACACCCCGAGGACAATTTTCTAGCCTATATAATATTGTCTATTATCCTCATGCTACCGGTGAGAATGTCATGAGTAAATTAGGCTTCTTTATATCTCTTTTCCTCTCTTTTCCAAGTGCCCTAGCTAGCCAGAGACAAGTTAATTGCATGGCATAACCTGGTAGTAAGAATAGCCAACATTCATATTTCTAAGGGTAAGAATTGTTTTAACTAGGATTTACATAATCATGGTCAATTATCTTCGGTCGATGTACTAGTTCCTGTAAACTAGGTCATCCTTCTTACCAAGAAAATTATTTTGAAGCTGAAACTCCCTCTTAAAATAAAGATGATGTTCCTTTGGTACTTTCAACAAGGTGAAATCTTAACAAAGGATAATTTAGCCATAAGAAATTGGAAGGGTGGCCAAAAGTGTTGTTCTATAATTGAAATAAAACAATTAACAATTTGTTTTTTTATTGTAAAAATGCAAAGACAATCTGGAACACAGTTCATATAGCTACTGGGTTATACCCACCTAGATCCAAATCTCATATCACTACGTGAAAAACAGTTTATAGCAACGGAGCTTTTTTTAGGGGCGGCTGGCATTGGAGCAGCCCCTACAGTGGCGTACTCGGGCTCTAACATAGCAGCCATCCCTACAAATGGCACAGTAGGGGCGGCTGGTAATAAGAGCCGCCCCTACAATTGCATCGATTTGTAGGTAATTTGGTATGTAGAGGCGGCTATTACCAGCCGCCCCTGCCGTATCCATTTGTAGGGGCGGCTGAATCACCAGCCGCCCCTACAAATGCCCATTGTATATATAGCAGCCACCATCTTCCATCTCGGGACACTCTCTCCAACCTGAGCAAAAAAGGTTGGAAGGCTTTGGGCTCCTCCCAAAAATTGCTCTACTAAGGGGCAGGTTTTAATCTCAAATACTTTGGTAGAGAGCTTGTACAAGGTAAGAAAATGCTATTCCAAGCCTTTATTTAAAGTTTTAATGGTTGGTTAGTGATCGTAACTAGAGTTTTATTTTTCTCTCTCTTCTATAGTGCTTGAGCTTTGTATGAAGCTAATTAGACTCTAGTTTTGAAGCTATTAGTGTAAATTAGTTACATAAATGAGATTACACCATTTATTAGTCGATCTTGCTTGATTTTAGTTGAGATTACACCCTAGTTTCATGTATGTTTCATGTACATGTAGATTTAGATCTAGATCTAGGGTTTGTTTTTTTTAATTTTAATTTTGTAAATTTATGTTTCATGAAATTGGAATAGGGTTTGCATGAAAGGTAGTGGGTAAAATATTAATTGTTGCAAATTGTTGTCTTTGAAATTATTTATTTTAATTAATAAATATATATTTTTAATTATTTATTGATAAATAGGCCATTAATTAATTACCCTCTACCATGGTGTGTGTTTGATATGCTTCATGTAATTTTATTTTATATTTATATTTATATATATCTAAAGTATATAGAATTATTGTCAAGTAATTAATTATTAATTTGATTCCTTTACATATATATCTGAATTAGTAGTCCTTTAATGTATTTTCTTTGATTGTTGTGATTTAAAAGATGGAGTACAAGAAGTCTTTGATGTATGGTTTGTTAAGGTTCAAGGTAGGTTTCCGTGAAGAGGTGGACAAATTTATTGAAGCCGCAGAGAAGCATGTAGCGACATTGATAGAGAATAAGGATACAATTATTTATCCCTGCAAAGATTGCAAGAACCTTATGCCATGAACAGATGTGAGTATCATCAGAGAACATTTGATTGTGCGAGGATTTGTTGAGGACTACACAGTGTGGATTCATCATGGTGAAACAATGGTTGTTGATAATGACGACGATGATGAAGAAGATGACACCGAAACCCTAGAATATCTGTCCCAATACTCAGAAGAGCTTGATGTACAAATGGATCCTGAGTTTGGCAATGAACAAGGTGGTGATGCTAGTGGTTGGGATGGTAATGATGAAGGTGGTGCCAATAATGATGGGGGAGCACGTGTTGGTGATAAAGATGATTTTGATGATTTGGAGGATATGATTCGGGTCATGACTAAGTTTTAGTCGTCACCACATGGCAATGAACAAGTATGAGTGAATGTTTTAGTCGTCATGACTAAGTTTTCGTATAGATGTATCCCGCATGGGGAGAAGTTTTGATATAGTACTTATGCTAATCAATCCTGCATGGCGGGAGAAGTTTTGTGATGATTCACATGTTTTGTATCCCGCATAGCGAGAGAAGTTTGGGTAGCTCTTATGATGTCCTAGTATTGATCGTGGCACAATAGAAATACATCGTCATTGTCAATACTAACCAAATGATAAGAAAAGATGCAAGCGTGACTTACAAAAGTACGGCTAATAAAAGACCTTGTTGAGTTCTTGAAGTGAAATAAGAAAAGTGTACTCCTAAAAGGATCAAGAAATAATTTTGTTTACATGACATAATCATGTGAATGAAGTAATTTATAAGTATCACCTAGTTCACAGGTTTTCTAAATAGTTCTCGAAATTATGGCAGTAAAGTTTATGCCATATTTCGAGGGGGAGAATATTAAGATCAATTAAAAAAATATTCTTCATTAAGAGTGAGATAAAGATCAATTAAGAAAGATACTCTTCATTAAGAGTGAGATAAAGATTAATTAAGATGAATATGACCGTCGGAGGAGTATAACGGTCACAACAATGATACCCCTAAGCAGAAAAATAGCTAAATTCATGGATCTTTTAAAGTTTTGATAGGAAGATAGCGTAGTCAGCCTCAAAGATGTTGAGGTGGTGCTTAAAGCGCCATATGAGGTTTTAACAGATTAAACCCAAAATAAGATATTTGAAGATACATCATCTTTAGAAAAGATGAAAAGATCTGGGGGAGCATGGTATGTAGAGGTATGTAGAGACCTAAGACTTGAAGAGAAGATGGACTACATGCCCACTCCAGTAAATCAGGAGCAACAAGTTTCTCAATACCTATTGATGTTGTATGACTAATACAACACCTGTTGTTAGCTCTTCGAAGAAGATGAATAATGTAAATAAGGATCTTGTAATACAGGAGCATGTAGAATCAATTGTCTCTTGGCAATGAAGAGCAACAACAACCCATATGAAAGTGCCAGTAGCTAAGGCCTCAGAAGGTCTCAAAGAATTAGCAAACCAGTTTTTCTGGTGACTATGAAGTCTATGTTAGTAAAGAAATTCAAATGGAGGGTGATCCCACCTCATTTGAAAAAGCCATGAGAAGCGTTTACTCTTTTAAATGGCAAGAAGCTATGGAAGTTGAAATGAATTCGATGAATCCCAACGATGTTTGGGACTTAGAATATATTCCTGATGAGCCAAAATGGTAGGCTATAAAAGGGTCTACAACACAAAACGTGACTCCAAAGGAAATGTAAAAGATATAAAGCACAACTTGTAACAAAGGCTTTACTCAAAGAGAATGAATAGGTTACAATGAGAGTTTTCTCTCTAGTCTCATGCAAGAATTATTTTAGAATCATAATAGTGTTCATGGCACATTATGATTTAGAGTTACATCAGATGGATATAAAGACGGCATTCTTCAATGGGGATTTGTATGAAAATGTTTACATGGCATAACCCAAAAGGTTTTATTTTGAAAGAAAAGAATATATGGGATGCCGCCTATAGAAATCCATTTATGGGTTAAAAGTAAGTCTCTAGACAATTGTATTTGAAGTTGATGAAACGATAAGAAAGTTTAGGTTTTAAAAAAATAAGAAGGACAATAGCGTTTATGCGAAGTTCAAGAATGGAAAATTTATTTTCCACATTCCTATGAATAGATGACATTCTACTCACTAGTAGTGATGTTAATCTATCATTAGAGAAGAAGTTTTGTCCTCAAGTTTTCATGTGAATGATCTTGATGAAGCATCATTGGTTCTAGGAATCGAAACTCACTAAGATAGAAGAAAATAGGGTATTAAAACTATCGTAAAGGCATACTTAGAAAACATTCTAAAGAAATAAATGTATGCATGCAAGTAAACCTTTGCCTGCTCCTATAGTTAAGGGTAATAGATTTATTAACTTTAAGTGTTCTAGGAACCAATATGAGATTGATCAAATGAATATGGTTCTATATGCTTCAGCTGTTGAAAGCTTGATGAGTGTACAAGTACAAGTAAGAACTTATCCTGACGTAGTTTTACGTATCCGGGATATTTTGGCAGAAGTCCAGTCCAGATATAGTCACTGGAATAGAGTTGAGAATGTCTTGTAATTTTATAAAATATCATAGGCCTCATGCTGAGTAAGAAAGAATAAGTACTCTCAAATAGTTGAGGGTACAAATGTTAAGTCTTGCCGAGATGTGTAGTGAAATCCACAGTAGTTGCTAACACTCGTAGTTAGAGTATTATTGTGGAAAAACTCTAAAAAAATAGTTGTGGTGTCATCAGAGATGCATACCATAGTATAGCTTGACATGAGGCTTGAGGAACAAACAAAAAGAGATCAAGAGAATTAGTACCCGGATTTAACAATGGTAGACAACAACAATAATCATTTATAGTAAGTTAACTCCTAAGACAACAGGTCAAGTATGCTGTCAAACACATTGACACTAAGTTATATGTTTTGAAGGAGAAAATCCAGAATCATTTTGAAAGCATTGAGCACATAAGTACCGGGTAAGTACTTATGGATTCGATTACCAAAGGCTGACCACCCAGTGCATTCAGAAAACACATAGTCGACATGGGTTTACAGGAAAACCTATGATTTCTGGATAGTAAGGGTCTAGTTGAGTATCTATTTCAAAACAGAGAGGTGCATTGTAGCTGTTAAATCTAATGGTAACTGACCATGACGATGAGGCACGCTCTATGCACTGATCTGTGATAGAAAGAAAAAAAAATGAGGTTAAGTTTAAGTCATAAGGTGGGATCAAGGGAGAGAATGTTAGGTTGATCTCCACCAATTAGCCCAACTGGGCTCTTGATCCACACCCTGATTAGGGCGCTCGGCCTTTCTACTGGCTGATGGGCCCCATCGCGCAGCGCCATAAAAGAATGATGGGGGCTGGGACATAAGACACGAGGTTCACCAGTAGCCGCTAGCGCCTCACCGAAGTTTCTAACCCTAGATTGATCGAGAGGGATGCTGTGAGTGACGGAAAGCTACATCGCCTTCACCGCCGCCACAGCACCGCGTCTCCATGTCGTTGCTACCCCATCGGTAGCGCCATGGCCACGACTGCGCTCGACATGAGAAGTTCTATCAGGTAGTGCTGGCAAGTACTGTGCCACCAAGACTAAGCTAGGTTTTCTCCCGGAAAACGATCCTAACGATTTATTTATTTATTCGTCGTCTGCAGCACCGACGAGCTGCCGGCGGTGGACATGTTCGTGACGACGGCGGACCCGAAGCTGGAGCCGCCGGTGGTGACGGTGAACACGGTGCTGTCGCTGCTGGCGCTGGACTATACCCGGCGGGCAAGCTGACGTGCTACGTCTCCGACGATGGGTGCTCGCCGGTGACCAGCTACGCGCTGCACGAGGCCGCCGAGTTTGCCAAGCTCTGGGTGCCGTTCTGCAAGGAGCACGGTGTCTGGGGTCCGGGCTCCCTTCGTGTACTTCTCCTCCGGCGCTGCCGGGGCCGCCGCCGACGACTCTGAGTTCCTACGCGCTTGGACGTTCATGAAGGTAAAGCTGCTAGCAACTGTACATTTTTTCTTGCTGTCAGTAACATCCGCCGTGCACGTACACTTACGTGCCAGTGTCTGGTCGTGTTCTTGCATATAGAACGAGTACGAGGAGTTGGTCCGCCGGATCGAGAACGCGGAAGAGGAATCTCTAGTCCGGCGCGGCGACGGCGAGTTCGCTGAGTTCGTGGGCGCTGACCACCGGAACCATCCGTCCATAGTCAAGGTAGAGACGAACTGATAGATGGCAAACAAAGCAATGAGATGTGGGCACGCGTTTCACACGAGTACCATTTCGGCTATGTTCGGTTCGCTGAAAAAACTAAGCCGAAACACTATTCCGACTGATTTATTGATAGAGAAAAATACTGTTTCGACTGAAAAAAAACAAGTCGAATTCGGCGTGCCCACATCTCGTTGCTTTGTTTTCTTGCTAACAAACACGGCCCACGTTCTTGTCGTGCCGGCGAGTGTTCAGGTGCTGTGGGACAACAGCAGCAAGAGCAATCAGGCTGCAGGCGATGGAATCCCAAGCCTCATATACGTCTCCTGGGAGAAGAGCGCCACACAGCACCACCACTTCAAGGCCGGGGCCATGAACGTCCTGGTACGTACAGTCATGAGCGTTCGGTCCCGTCTCACGGGCAGTCCGTGCCGCATATTGCCATGGGTGGCAACTGGCAAGGCAACGGCATGGCATGCAGCAGGATAAGCTCACCGTCCGTAGTGCAACTGATGAGTGGAGAGGTGCCTCCTGAGCCTGAACATGCATTTGCCTGTGCACTGACTGCAGACGAGGGTGTCCGGCGTGGTGACCAACTCTCCCATCATGCTAAACGTGGACTGCGACATGTTTGCCAACAACCCGCAGGTCGCCCTCCACGCCACGTGCCTCCTCGTGGGCTTCGACGACGACGTCCACAGCGGCTTCGTCCACGCGCCGCTGAAGTTAATATAGCTACTGGGTTATACCCACCCAGATCATAATCTCATATCACTACGTGAAAAATAGTTTATAGCAATGGATTTTTTTTAGGGACGGCTAACATTAGATCAGTCTCTACAATGACGTGCTCGGACTCCACCACAGCAGCCGCCCCTATAAATGGCACAGTAGGGATGGCTGGTAATACGAGCCGTCCCTACAAATGCGTTGATTTGTAGGCGCGGCTGATATGTAGAGGCGGTCCATCACCAGCCGCCCCTATAAATGCCCGCTGTATATATAACAGCCACCTTCTTTCACCTCGGGCCACTCTCTCCAACCTGAGAAAAAAGGTTGAGGGGCCTTGGGCTCCTCCCAAAAATTGCTCTTCTAAGGGATGATGTTTTGATCTTAAATACTTTGATGGAGAGGTTGTACGAGATAAGAAAATACTATTCCAAGCCTTTATTTGAAGTTTTAATGGTTGGTTAGTGATCATAATTAGAGTTTTGTTTTTCTCTCTCTTCTATGGTGCTTGAGCTTTGTATGAAGCAAATTAGACTCTAGTTTTGAAGCTATTAATGTAAATTAGTTAGATAAATGAGATTACACCATTTATTAGTCGATCTTGCTTGATTTTAGTTGAGATTACACCCTATTTTCATGTATGTTTCATGTACATGTAGATTTAGTTCTAGATCTAGTGTTTCTTTTTTTAATTTTAATTTTATAAATTTATGTTTCATGAAATTAGAATAGGGTTTGCATGAAAGGTAGTGGGTAAAATATTAATTGATGTAAATTATTGTCTTTGAAATTATTTATTTTAATTAATAAATATATTTTTAATTATTTATTGATAAATAGGCAATTAATTAATTACCCTCTACCATGGTGTGTTTTTGATATGCTTCAAGTAATTTTATTTTATATTTATATATATCTGAAGTATATAGAATTATTGTCAAGTAGTTAATTATGAATTTGATTCCTTTACATATATATCTGAATTAGTAATCCTTTAATGTATTTTCTTTGATTGTTATGTTTTAAAAGATGGAGTATAGGAAGTCTTAGATGTATGGTTCGTTAAGGTTCAAGGTAGGTTTCCGTGAAGAGGTGGACAAATTTATTGAAGCCGCAGAGAAGCTTGCAGCGACGTTGATAGAGAATAATGATATAATTATTTGTTCCTGCAAAGATTGCAAGAACCTTATGTCATGGACAGATGTGAGTATCATCAGAGAATATTTGATTGTGCGAGGATTTGTTAAGGACTACACAGTGTGGATTCATCATGGTGAAACAATGGTTATTGATAATGACGACGATGATGAAGAAGACGACGTCGAAACCCTAGAATACCTATCCCAATACTTAGAAGAGCTTAATGTATAAATGGATCCTGAGTTTGACAATGAACAAGGTGGTGATGTTGGTGGTTGGGATGGTAACGACGAAGGTGGTGCCAATAATGATGGGGAGCACGTGTTGGTGATGAAGATGATTTTGATGATTTGGAGGAAATAATTTGGGTCATTGGACTAGAGATTTTTCTAAAGAGCCTGAAAGATCTAGAAAATTTGGAAAGAGTGACAAAAGCATAGAAGGAGACTATGTATGGTGTTGAAAATGGTTGTCCGACACATTGGACATTGCTACGTTTTATGCTTGAGCTACTCATCCTGAAAGCTAAGTACGGCTGATCAGACTGTAGTTTCAATGATCTATTACGTCTTCTGTCATGGGTGCTGCCACAACCAAACTCAGTTCCCACTAACACATACCAAGCGAAGAAGGTCATAAGTTCATTGACAATGAGGGTTGAAAAAAATCCATGCATGCCCCGACCACTATATCCTTTTTCATGGCAAAACGTTTAAGTCATTGGATAAATGTCCCCGGTGTGGGGCCAGTCGGTACAAGAATAATGACCTTTACGGTAGGGACGAAGCCTCCATGAAAAAAGAGGAATAAGAAGGATAAAAAAAGGTGGTACAAGAATCTTAGCCTCTAGAGGACACTCCATTAGGCAATGATGCAAAGCAGAGAAGAATTCCTGCCTTAGTAATGTGGTACCTGCCGGTGACTGACTGCTTGAGACGTATCTTCCTAAACCCTAAAGAAGCCGCACTCATGACATGGTGGGATGATGAGCGCAAGGTGGATGATGATAAAATTGCACACCTGGCTGATTGTAGTTAGTGGCAAAGGATCGATGAGAAGCACAAAGAATTGAACGATGACCTAAGGAATGTACGGTTTGGCTTGAGCACCGATGGAATGAATCCCTTCAATGAGAAGATGAGCAACCACAGTACTTGGCCAGTGATCTTGACCATGTACAACATCCCAACGTGGTTGTGTCAGAAGAGAAAGTACCTTCTCTTCACTATTCTTATTTCTGGCCCTAAACAACCAGGCATTGATATAGACGTGTTCCTCGAGCCTTTGATGCAATAAATGAAGAGGCTATGGAGGCATGGGGAGCCGATGTACGATGCGTTCCGAAAAGAGGATTTCATATGTAGAGCAATAATATTTGTTACTACCAATGATTACCCCATGTTGTTTGCTTTGTCTGGATGGATCAAAGGGAAGATGGGATGCTTAGTTTGCTTGGATGGTACTACATGGGTGTTCCTGGATGCATCCAAGAAGATAGTTTACCTAAGGAATCGGTGCTTCTTAAAGATAAGTTACAAGTACCGCAACAATTGTTCTTTAGATTTTATGACAACACCCCGAAGATTGAACACCCTCCGGAGAGACGTCATAACAGAGAACACGTGTACAGAATAGTGAAAAACATACGTGTCATCTATGAAAAGAAGAATCCAGATGGGACGAACAGAGATAGAAGCACACCTCCTGTCGAAGATGTACCTTTCAAGAAACAATCGATCTTCTTTCAGTATCTGCCTTATTGGACAGACTTAGAGGGCCCTCATGCCATTGATGCTATGCACGTGCAGAAAAATGTCTTTAAGAGTCTCATTAGTACCTTGATGGACACAGACAAGTCAAAAGATGGTCTAAAATCATGAAAAGACATGGTGCAGCTAAATGTGATGCCACAGCTTCACCCAGTATCTGAGGGTAATAGAAAATACACTCTGCCCGCGGCGTGCTTCAACCTAACACCAGAAGAGGAGAGCTATATACACTTTGCTAAGGGGGGTCAAAGCCCCGACTAGGTTTTTAGCGAATGTGAAGAAGTTAGTGTCGATGAAGGACTTGTCAATAACACACTGCAAGGCTCACGATTGTCATGTGATGCTGATAGTGTTTCTACCTATTGCAATCAGGGCTATAAAGCCAGAGTTCTTGAAAATGGCCATCACCCGCAAGTGCTACTTCTTTTCGAAGATCTCACAGAAGATGATTGGCAAGAAAGAGCTGAGTGACCTACATGAATTTGTGGTGAAGACACAAAACCAATTAGAGATGTGTCTACCTCCTGCTTTTTTTGATATAATGCCACATCTCATGATTCACATGGTTCATTAGATACAGGCGTTGGGCCCTTGCTACTTGTATGAAATGTGGTCCTACAAGTAGTTCATGTCAGTTCTAAGCCGATACGTGCATAATTGAGCATACCCAGAGGGCTCCATGAGGGTTAGAGGGTTTTAGTCTTTTGAAGAAGTACCTAAAAAAGTACGAAAAGGATTCGTAAAGTCGTTGTGGCTAGGAAGGGCACTAGTATAGAAAAATCGACCATGATTACAAAGAAAGGGTATTGTGTAAACACCGATTCTCACATTGATGAACACTTGGCCATCATTATAGGCGGAGAGAAATGGTCATTCGGATGATTGGGTCATGAAACAACATAAGAACGACTAACTACATGGTTGAAGGACTAAAACAAAAGAAACCATAGACTCTATTACCATCGTATGGCGGAGGGGCCATCGAGACCATGATTACAAAGAGGTGGTACACGTCTGTACTCCACATAAAGCGATAGTATATATGTGTCAAAATAGCGGAGAATACATGAAACGATGAAAGATACTTTGGCATCATTGCTATTCATGAGAACTTTTCTAAGAAGATCTTGGTGGTGTTGTGGAAAACAACACCAGCTGAGCGAGATCAGATTGAGAAAGACATATTGCCATGGGAACAAAAAGGTGTCAAGGGAAAAAATCCCAGAAGAAGAAGACAAAGCAAGTGCTTGCTAGTTGTTGAGTTGATGGCGGAGTGATGTTGTGTAAGTGTGTGTGATTTGTAAGACTTCATTTATGGTGTGTGTGTGGAAAAGAGACTATATTGCAAATAAAAAGGTGTATGTGTATGAGAGTTATTATATTTATGTAGTGTGTGTGTGTGAGACTTCATTTATGCATGTGTTTGACTATATATTTATCTATGATGAAACTACCTTTTGCAGATGAATCCACTACACTACTATTACTACTAAAACAGTTGTAACATGAAAACACTTGAAACATATACTTATTACTACTACAACATGTTAAGACTACTATTGAAACACTTAAAACAAGCACTTAACACTTTATAAAATGAAGAAATGACCAAAATAAAAGTTAGAGATCTTGACGAGTTATACAACTTTTATATTCATCCCCTTTACAGCTGAAATCATTGAAGTTGTCATTTTCTGAAATTAAAAATTTGAATTTTTTAAAATTAGTGACAAAGATAGAGGACCAGACTAAAATGATATGGCATGATTTTAGAAAATTTTAGAAAAAACCCCATCACATTTGGACTTAATATGAGGGAGAAAAACTAGTTCCAAATTTCAGCCATAAATTAAAAAGATAAATCACACTTGTTCATCATTGATCATCATGAACAATTGTGATTTTTTTTAATCTCTGGGTAAAATTTGTAACTAGTCTTTCTCACTCATATTAACTCCAAATGTGATGATTTTTTCCCTAAAATTTTCTAAAATCATGCCCTATCAAGTTACTGTGTTGGTTTAGTCATTCTTTTCGTTCGATAAAGTTTGAGCAATTTAAATTATCAAATTTAAAAGAATGACAAGTTCTACCAAGATTTTGAAATACCAAATGATTTCAGCTGAAAAAGTGATGAATATCAAAGATGTATAACTCGTCAAGATCTACAACTTTTATTTGGGTTATTTCTTCATCTGATAAAGTGATAGTAAACATTGTTCACAAATCAACATGTCTCCCATATAGTTCATGAAACTATGAGTGATATGTGAATTTATGAACAATATTTACTAATACTTTGTCAAATAAAGAAGTGACCAAAATAAAAGTTGCAGATAATGATGAGTACAATAACTTTTATGTTCATGACTTTTATAGTTGAAATCATTTAAGGTTTCAAAATCTTGTTTAAAGTTGTTATTTATTGAAATTCAAAATTTAAACTGTTTAAATTTTATCAAATGAAAAGATGACCAAAATAAAAGTTGTAGATAGTGATGTATTGAATAAATTTTGTGTTCATAGCTTTCTTATTTGAAATCATTTAAGCTTTTAAAATCTTATTTGAAGTTGACATTTATTGAAATTTAAAATTTGAACTGTCCAATTTGGTCAAATGAAAAGATGACCAAAATATAAGTTGTACATCTTGATGAGTTCAACAACTTTGATGTTTACAAAATTTTCATTTGAGGTCATTTAGTGGAGATGAAATTGTTTTAGTTGTTTTAAATTTCAAATTTTCAATTTTTAAAATATTCTTTTTGTGAAGAACAAAATATAGAATTATATATTTTCTATATCAAAAAATATATATATAGATACATTTATATATATAGAATAATCAGAAAACAAATATATACATTTATATATAAAGAAAAATGAATATATAGAAAAAGTAATAAAAATAAATTGAAAAATATTTGTAGGGGCGGCTCACTCACCAGCCGCCCCTACAAATAATCCCCAGTATAAATATAGGGCGCGTTTGGAGGCCAAAATTTAGCTAAGTCTGGGCGTTCTTCTTCCTTGTGGACGCGTCAGGCTGCCCCCGCCGCCGCCGCCGCCTCGGTGCCGTAGCGCCGCTTCCTCTCACCTCCGCCGGCCCGTGCGTGCCCAGCCGTGCGCTCTAGCAGTCGTCCCCACTCTTCCGCTTTGTCCTTCGTGCCTTGGAGCTCCGTGGGGTCCTGCTGCTAACCCTAGCACCGTCGCTGTTCGTGGGGGCGAGAAGCTCCGCCGCCGCCTCTGCTGGGGCTCGACCATCTTCCTTGGCTCCGTCCACCACTGGGACCCAGCTGTGGAACCCTAGCCGTGGGCGAGGACATCCGCCACCGTATGTCGTCTTCCCTTGAGTGCCACCACCGCCGTCGGTGTACGCCGTCGCCGTCGCCCACGCCGAGGATAGCCCGCGCTCCATTTGTCCCCAAGCTCATCTTCGGTCCTCCTCCCTGAGCTCATCCCAGGTTTGCTTGTGATCTTGCCTGTGCACTATCTCATCCTAGGTTTGTGCTCCATTTGCCTGTGATGTTTGCTATTTCTTGACATGGTTGGCTTGACTTGATTGATCCTATGAGGTAGCCTTTTAGATGAACAAGAACAACTAAATAGAAATCACGGTAATTAACCCTTGCTTGTGAAATTGCCAAGCTATTTCTTCTAAGTTTTAGATTGGATCTCTCAATGGTAACCATAAGAATGAGCATTACTGTAGCAATGCAGTTTTTACGTTGTTTGCAATTCTCTTGGCGTGATTGGCTTGACTAGATCTGCATTCAACCAGTACTCACTGGTCCCAACAGTTATTAGGCTGGGTATTCAGTAATTGTTGACTGACTTGATTGGGTCCCAAAGCCAGGAGGGGAATCTTTTGGATAAACACAAACAACTTTATCAACCTTTGCATGTACGTTTTAGATGACACGATTGGGATTTTCCAATGGAAAATAGAACATGAAGCTTGTGCGAACATTCATGGTACAATCACATGGGGTACAAGGCACAAAAAATTGGGATGCAAAGACTTAATTTTGTGCTCTTGTTAGCTATTCCTTGGCATGATTGATTAGACTAGATTTTCATACAATCAGTGCTGACTGGTCGAAAGAGTTTGGTAGGGTATTTTGGCATTGTTGACTGACCTGATTGGATCCTATGAGGGAAGTTTTTTAGATGAACAAGAACAACTAAATGGAAGCATGGTAGTCAACCCTTGCTTGTGAAATTGCCAAGCTATTTCTTCTAAGATTTAGATTGGAATTTCTCAATTGTAACCATATGAATGAACTTTTAATGTAGCAATGCAGTTTGTAGATTGAGATTTTCACAATGATATTCAGGAGCCTGTACTATAGCAAATCTGGACAGTCATGGTAAAATCACATGGTGGGGAAAGTGGAGTGTATGAAGCATAAGAAACCAAATTGATAGGAATTGTTAGCTCATTTGCTGTGTTGTTTTGCTTTCTCAAACAAAGGCAATACTATTAGTGTTGCTACCAAGGTCCTCTGATTCAAGAGACTGGAAGGAACCTGCATTGACATGCTGTAGAGTAAGATGAAGGATAAGGGAGTCTAAAAATACTAAAAGATTGGAGATGATACATGTAGCGAGGGACCAAGCTTATAATGCGAAAAATAATAATCAAACTTCCATCCCAAATATCGAAAATAAAGGATATGCTCCATGTAAGGTGACTTGCATCTTACAAATATGTATTTTTTACCAGCTAGCTTGACTTGGACCAAAGGCTTTGTCGATGCGGGACCCACGGGATACCCCGCAAGGAAGAGAGGAGATCTAGTTTGATTAGGATTCCTCCCATGTAATCCTAGTAGTAATATTACCCTATAATCCTACTAGGACTCTACATTGTAAACCGACTAGGACTTTGGCCTCCTGACTATATAAAGGAGGGCAGGGCTCCTTAGATCGGGAGAGACAACTACTGACAATCAATCCAACGCAAAGGCTAACGCCAACTGGACGTAGGGCTATTACTCGATCACGGTCGAGGGCCTGAACCAGGAAAAATCGACTGCCTCTTGCGTTTACCGTCGAGTTCTGCATACGCCGAAGCCCAAACAAACTGCCCCGAGTACCCCCGTGGCAGGCTATCGGTGGTGAAACATCGACAGTTGGCGCGCCAGGTAGGGGCTTTCGGCGCAATTGCGTTCGAGAGCTCGACGGACCTTACGCTCAAGATTTGCCGTGGCTTCATCGGCCCCGTCGACAACTCACTGCAGCTCTCATCGGCCCTGGTCGACAATTCGCCATGTTCGCGACAGCGCCGTCCGTGGTAGCTAAGGTTCCTCGTGATGGAATCTACCGCCAGCCTAAATGATGGGAAGCGACGTCCCTTGGCGACTGGCGACGATGGATCAAAGCTCTGGCTCCCTGTACTTCCATCAAAAGCAAGACCAGGAGCGCCCTCGTGAAGACGGAGGACAAATTCACCTTGCCGTGTCTCCCCCGCAACCACACGTGTCGAGATCGGAATATCCAAGCCAACAGATGCAAGCCAGATCGGAAGTTTCATTTATTCCGGACTGCATCAAGGAGTCAACCAAACAGCACATGAATCGGTTACATGCTTCCATCAGCAAATAAAGAAAGCACCACGACACAAGCAAGCTTGCTATTGGGAACTACGTACATCAATTCGAAGATACACATACGCAGACCTCAACGGCAGCGTTAAGCGGCTCCTGCACAAGAATCCGAGTTCGAGTGGAACGTTGATGTACCGGTCCGTTAGAAGCAAGGAAGGTCTCGGACTACGCCTCGTCTCAGTCGGACACGCCCGAGAGCTTCCCTCCCCACGTGGATTGACTCCGTCTGGCCAGGACTCCGCGCGCTCGTCCAACTGTGACTCGGCACCCTCGTCCGACTACGACTCTGGGCACCCATCTGTGCGCTCGTCCGACCATGGCTCCATGCACCCATCCAACTGCATCAAAGCATCAAGCTGAAAGTAAGCTGTCCGACTGCTACCGGTCTGCATCAAGCTGTCCGGCTACGTTAAGCCACGAGCAAGCCGTCCGACTACTCGACCGCGGGTGTCCGGCTACTCATCCGTGGTGATTGACTACTCGGCCACAAATGTCAAGATGATGTCTGGGGGCTCTCAAGCCCAACACACCAAGATCGCACGCCGACTACTCCACGCGGCCGTCAATCAAGCTAAGTCATGGTTTAATATTTTTTCAAATATTCTTTAATCATCATATATCTTCGAATATTATCCATATGCCTCCGCGGCTCTACTACAATTACATCCCCGACTACTCAAGTCTTCTCTTAACGGTTGTTAATTTACCTGGGTTGCTGAAGCCTTAATCCGTGAAGCCTACTCGCCGGAAAGGTGCGAGAGGTATTTAAACGTAACAGGCTACCTACCTAGGAAAATTACATGGCCTTGTAAGAGCAAGACCTGAAAAAATTTAATATGCATTTTACAATGGCTTCTCGTAACGGTTGTTAATTTACCTGGGTTACTGAGGCTTTAATCCGTGAAGCCTACTTGCCGGTAAGGTGCGAGAGATGTTTAAACGTAACAGGCTACCTACCTAGGGAAATTACATAGCCTAGTAAGAGCAAGACACGAAAAAATTTAATATGCATTTTATAATACTGGGACATACTTCCAATTTGATATCTTGTATATCAATTATTACATACTTTCGTATGATTACTTTGCAGGGAACCATTTTCTGGACCACGTCATCAAGTAAGGAGCTCGCCCACCGCGGGCTGCCTTACTTGGCCACAACTTCGTTGGGTGAGGCACACTCTCCACGCTGTCTTACTCAGTTGCTGCTCTACAAGTTGCCAGGACATTCGACTACTCGACCAGATGTCTGAGCACGATCAACTACTCGACAACTAAGGTCGTCCTTGTTGCGGTGATTTGGAAATTCTAAGGTGGGGTGATATGGGGTCTCCGGTGAGGGGACTACCCACCCGAAGCCTTTTGATGGATTATCTTGGTTGCCTTACTCGGATCGGATCATGGTTGAACGAGAAGATTTTGTGTCAGCAAGATGAGCACGAATATGAGGATGCACGTGCATATTTATATGTACTTTCATTACTCTTCTTCAAGACAGGAGTTTTCAAACAACATAAGATTCAAGACCCTCTAGCTCCTTGGTCCAAATAGCAAGAGGCTCGGGGGCTACACCCAGCTGGGTGTGCTTTTTTCTTCACCACTCGAAGATCTCAAGAAGCGCTACATGGTTTCACTCCAGAAAGCACTCGGGCGATGCTTGATAATGTTTCTAGAGTTCAACCATGAAGTGCTCGGGGGCTTATCGATGCGGGACCCACAGGATACCCCGTAAGGAAGAGAGGAGATCTAGTTTGATTAGGATTCCTCCCATGTAATCCTAGTAGTAATATTACCATATAATCCTACTATGACTCTACATTGTAAACCGACTAGGACTCTTGCCTCCTGACTATATAAAGGAGGGCAGGACTCCTTAGATCGGGAGAGACAACAGCTGACAATCAATGCAACACAAAGGCTAACGCCGACTGGACATAGGGCTATTACTCGATCACGGTCGAGGGCCCAAACCAGGATAAATCGACTGTCTCTTGCGTTTATCGTTGAGTTCTGCATACGCCGAAGCCCAAACAAACTGCCCCGAGTACCCCCGTGGCAGGCTATCGGTGGTGAAACATCGACAGGCTAAATTTTGTGTTCTTGCCTGCTCTTGCTTGGCATGATTGAATCGACTACGCCTGCATGCAGCTAGTATTGACTGGTTCGCGCAATGTTAGGTTGGAGATTTTTGGAATTGTTGACTGACCTGATTGCGTCCCAAGAGGGGAATCTTATGGATGAACAAGAACTAGATGGAAGCATGGTAACCAACAGTTGCATGTGAAACAACCAAATTATTCTTGTAGGATAAATTAAATTAGGTGGTTGGGATTTCTCAATCAGAAGGTGCATGTATACTGCAGTATCTCTTAGGTAGTCATGGTAAAGTTACATGGTGGGGAAAGTGAGAGTATAAGGAACATGGAACCAAACTGGTTTTCTTAGTTCCTTTGCTGCGCTATATCTGGTTTCTGGGACAAAGGAAATAACTTTTTAGTGTTGCTAGCTCTATCATCTGATTTGAGATATCGGAAGGCACCTGCATTGGCATGATGTAGAGTAAGATGAAGAATGGGGAATCTTAAAATGCTCAGACATGGGAGAGGTAAAGAGAGAAAAATAAGATACAACAAGCTTATCTTATACTTGTATGTCACATATATTTCCACTATTCCATACTAAATCGATTGAAGAAAGAAAAAAAAGAATTGCCTTCTCTTGGGTTTGAAATTTGTCCTGTTTCTAGAACTTTTTGATTGGATGTGCTTAGTTCTGTTTCTTTGGGTAACTGGGATATGAAGGATTTAGCATTCCAAAGGCTTTCTGGCAAGGTGGTGAAAGGATATGTTGATACCAAGTTCTATTTCTAGATCAACTATTTGATTGTCTAGGTTTTACTTCATATGATGAAACAGTGGGAGCATCTTGATTTGATTGCCCGTTCCATTATTCTTCTTCTAGTTAATGCCAAACTAGCTGAAGTTAAGTGTTGATTGGAAATGCGTATAGGTTCTTAGGAGTACTTTTTAGTGTATATGATGATGATTGCTCAGCAAAGTTTGCTCAAGTATAAGCAAATCCCCATTCTGCCCCTGTTTTTATTAAGACACATATGGTCTGCATTTTGTTTTTATGTCTGGATCTGAACAAATTAAGTAAACAGCTTGCACCTGTAGTTTCTAGATTCCCTGTACTCTACTATTCTTCTCTCTATGTTTGTTAACAGTGAGCATATATATGTTTGTTAAGTAGCTCTTGCTTGGTGGATCTGCAGGGGTCTTCCAACCATGTGGCAGCAGTCTGTTATATGCTCAGTAATATATATGGTCACTAGTTCATCGATTTTCTGCTAATAATGAGACCAATGCTGCTGTTTTTTGGCTATTTTTGCCATCAGCTATTGCTCTATGTTTGCTAAGCAGCTGTTGCTTTTTTTTGCCAAATCTCCCCTCTCCTCTCCTCTCATTTGTTTTGTCGATGATGAAATTGTCCAAGTCCATACATTATATGGAATATTAGCTGATGATCAAGAACTTATGAGGAACTTGGCATCATTACCAGTCGTCCCTACATTACATTCTCTCTTCTCTGTTATGATGCCTTGATGCTCCAAGTTCATGATCAAATGATGATTGATATATTTTTGAAGCCTCTACTACTGCTACTACTCGTTTTTTTGATATATTGTTGTTTTATAGGACTACTTTGGTTTATAGACCTTTTTGATTTCTTATACCTTCTCGTGTACCTAAAGTATACTTTCTTGCATCTATTATGAAAGGATCAAGATGCCCAAGAGGGGGGGGTGAATTAGGCTAATTCTAAATTTCTTTGCAATAATTAAATCCTACGGTTAGCCCAATTAACCCCTTGTGCCTAAAAGGTGTTTCTAGTTGTTCTACCACACAAATGACTTGCAACCTAAGTTCCAATCCTACTCTAGCATGGCAATTCCATGAATTGTAAAGACAAGAATTGAATTTCTGAATGTAAATACTCAAAGTAATTACTCAAAGGAAATACTCAAAGTAAATGCTCAAAGTAAATAGAGAATGAGGAACGTGGCGATGTTTTGCCGAGGTATCGGAGAGTTGCCACTCCCCACTAGTCCTCGTTGGAGCACCCGCGCAAGGGTGTAGCTCCCCCTTGATCCGCGCAAGGATCAAGTGCTCTCTACAGGTTGATTCTTCGACACTCCGTCGCGGTGAATCACCCACAACCGCTCACAACTTGAGTTGGGTCATCCACAAGCTCTCTGAATGATCACCAAGCTCTCCAATCACCACCAAGCCGTCTAGGTGATGGCGATCACCAAGAGTAACAAGCACGAACTCTCACTTGACCACGATAAGCCTAGGGAGAAGGGTGGATGCACACTTTGCTACTCTTGATCTCACTAATGAGGGCACTCTTTGGGATTCTCAAATCTCAATCACCTCATTAGAACCTTGCTCTTCTTGGCACTCTCTAAGGTGTGTTTCAGCTGTTGGAATGAGCAAAAGTAACTCCACACACAAGTGGAGCTTCTATTTATAACAAGGGCTGAAAAACGAACCGTTATGTGCCTCTGCGGGGTGATCGGACGCTCCGGTCATGTTGACCGGATGCTCCGGTCATATTGACCGGACGCTCCGGTCAGTACACCCCGAACTCCAGTGATTACAGTGTGATCGGACACTGCCAGCATCCGATCAGCACTGACCAGACATGTCCGGTCACGATTTTCCCTCTCTGGACCCTTACTGGAAACGACCGGACGCTGGTCCTCAGCGTCCGATCACATGACCTTCCAGCGTCCGGTCACACCGAACAATTTCACCTCTGTCAAATGAACTGACCGGACTCTGTGCCAGCATCCGGTCACACCGAACCCAGCGTTCGGTCAGTATTTGACCCTCCATTCACTTCCAACTCTCGATCATACGTGAATGAAGTTTGCTCCAATGGATCTTAGGCATATGTAGGAGCTACCTAGCTCTAGTTTTAACAAGTGTGCACCACACCTAACTCACTAGACTCACCTAGGTCAAGCTACCCATCCATACCCCCCTTAATAGTACGACCAAAGGAAAAACAAAGTCCTAAACTACTGTAAGTGTCTCTCCAACTCAAATCGACACTTAGAACTAGTCATCCTTAACCTTGTCGTCCATCCTTTGAAAACCAAAATGATTTCCATCATAGGGGCATGACCTCCATGATTGCCCAATCGATCTCTATTACCATGACCTAACTTAATTGCCTTTGCAAAACACACGTTAGTCACAGTAATCTTGTATTGTCATTAATCACCGAAACCCAACTAGGGGCCTAGATGCTTTCATATTAGAACAAAGCGTGAAATAATGTCGCGGACACCAGACAGTATAGCCCAATGCCCCAAGCATGATGAGCAGCCAACCTATAAGGAGCAAGCACTAGAGGACCAGCTTACTCATGTGCAGTTTGATAACGAGTTAGAAAAAGGTCTAGAAGTGATGCTTACTCAGGAGCAGTGTGACGAGGAGGAAGGGAGAGCAGAAGGAAGAGCAGGAGAGGCTGCTGAAGGCGAAGAAGAAGAGGATGAGGAGGAGGACTCAGAAGAGGGATATGTAGGTCCCGAGGATCCTTTCCCATGTGAAGCCAGAAGGAGGCTAACGGAGGAAAATTTGGACAAGGATTTTTGACCCAAACAAGGAGGTAGGGATAAAGCCTTAGCTTATAAATTTTGCTAAAGCTTTGGCTGTGTTACCTCTGCTAACACTTTGACCTGTCATATAAACAGGTCCCTCCTAAAACTCAGAAAAGACGACGTCGATGTCCGTGACATCTCGTCGGACAAGGCGGAGTAGAGGAAAGGAGAGTAGAGGCAACAGCCACAGAGACGGACATTGAGGCCTCTGCTCCACAACCACGAACACGACTACCAAGCCAAAGAGGAAACAAGGGGATAGAAAAGCAAACCAATTTCCATATAAGGCATGCTATGTGATAATGGAGGTCGGGCCAGCAGGGGAGATCCTTGAGCCGAAGGAATTCAAAGGATGATTTCATAATGCGATCGGGGCCCTAGTAAGAGATAAATTGAACCTAGCAATCCCTAACTAGAAAGAGGTACCAGAGAAGAAAAAGGATGAACTATGGGATAAGCAGCTGAAGCTCAATTTTAGATTTCTAGAGGGAAGGCAAAAACTGGTAAAAAAATGCTTTCAAGATCATGGGAGAGTCATTCTGATGTTGGAGGTAGGAGCTCAACAAGAAGTATATCCAAACGGGGTTAACTCCCTTCAATGAGTTTGGCAACATAACTCCTAGTCAATGGGAGGAGCTCGTGGCTCAGAAGACTTCACCGGAGGCATTGGAGCTCAGTGCCCGTAACATCGAGCTGGCGAAGAGGAACAAACACCACCATCATCTAGGCCCCGATGGCTACTATGCAAAGGAAGAGCAGTTTAGGAACATGGACAAAGAGGCTGCATCTTCTACGAATATCGATGTGAAGAATTTGAAGGTACACTTAAGGAATTGGATATATGCAAGGAGTACAGAATCATCCAGCGGTAATCTTAAGTTTGATAAGCCAAAGACCCAAGAGGCAGTATCAAGGATACTGAAATATGCTAAAGACAAGGAGAATGGCTCATTCAATCCTTCCATAGAGAGGGACGAGCTTAGTCTTGGCTTGGGAAACAACGAGCACATAGGCCGCACTAGGGGGTAGGGAAAAGGACGACCTGGAAGCATGGATTCGAAGAGGACGTGCACATGTACAAGAAACATGGCAGAGACCAGGAGGCTAATCTTGAGCTCCAAGTGAAGGCTCTAGTTGCGAAGGCACTGGAGGAGCAAGGACTGTATACGGAGCCACGGACATTAATGGCGCCGGCGGGAGAACTGGCATTAGTTGGCAGCCCTCCGGAAGTTCCTAACAGCCAAGGTTCCACTTCAGCCGCAACCCCCATCGATCACGTACTGGAACCAACTAGTTGCACCTTGGTGTTTCTCAGTGGCCGACAGAACATTGTGATGGAGGTGGCAATGGGTGTTTCACATCCTCCCGGTGGCTTACACCACAATAATAAGATACCGCCGGACTACATTAGGGTCGAGGTGCATATCGTGAAGCCTGAGTTCATGCAGTAGAGGATAGACTACACAACTCCCGAGGGGCTGGTGTTACTTGGAGACATAATGGGCAGTTCATCCTCCGGCATAAACGAGACATTATATTGACTGCTTCTTCGCCGCCTCCCCCTCTCTCAAATTTGGAGCGAGTTGTTGAGGACGGGGATATATTTTCACCGTCTCGTGACCACCACATTCCTGAGATGCCACATTCTTCCCCGCCTCCTAGCGAGCATGTGCCTGATAAGCCACAACCTTCTCTAGCTCGTACCGAGTAAGTGCATGATGAGATGCCACAGTCTTCTCAACAAGCGCAGTCGATACATGAACAATGAGTGCCTCTTGAAGAAGGTGATGCACAAGATAAGGGCGTGCCTGAATTGGAACTTCGAAAGCAGCATCCAATCACCATAAGGCCAATTTATGTTCCGATGAAAGACGTCTTGTCGGTGCACAAGTTTTATGCCCATGACCAGTTCAAGCCTGAGAACCAAGTTAAAAAAGTCCCAACACGGGCTTCTGAGGAGGCCGTCACTAGCAAAGTCCACCAAACAACAAAGAAGTATCCAAATGTTGATGCCATCAAATGATCAAAGGATTGCCCGAAAACATATGAAAGAGGCAAGCCCTTCCTATCAAACCGGGACATCCAGCGCCTACCACTTGAAATGAGAAGGTTCCATGATTGGTACTTGCATGTTCTACTAACGAGCATAGACCTCATACAAGCATGCTTCCCCACTGGCACATTTGGAAGCCCAGCTGGGAAAATTATCTTTGACTTCAATGACATGCAGACATGCTTTCACCTTGGAGCAATGGAAATGAATCTAATTCACATGTGGTGCCTGTAAGTCCTTGCCCTCTCGATATGATATAAATGTAATCTTTGGATTTTGTTGTAACTAACCCACGCCGTGATTTGTAGAATGCAAGTGCACATTATAAAACAAATGCCAAGTGTGAAAGCCGGGTATATAGACCCTCAAGCTATAGCACAAATAAATTTTAATTATCCTAGATAGTGGAAACTAGTAGCCAAAGAGCTAGCTGCTGGAAAGACCCTTCGGGAGAAAGAGGACATCTGTACGAAGAAACTAAGGCAAGAGTCCCTTAAGGTTTCGGCATACATTACCTTGGCTTTCAAAAATCTTCAACAACACTCTACTATATGGCTACCATACAACTTCGAGTAAGTTCAACTCTATACTTAAAGCTTTGTTCGATATATTTTATTTGATGCAAAAGAGCTTATCTAGTTCTATGATTAAATTCATGCAGCAACCACTAGATTTGTATAGGCGTCAATGTCGGGAGGAGCATGGCATGGGTCTTTGATTCAATAGATAGGGACCCGATGACATACAAAGACTTCATATCGATTCTCAAGACGTATACATATCGACAATCCTCATTAGCTTATATGTTTGTATACATACTTGTAACGTTCACTTTTGGATACTAACAAGTTGTATTTGCTAAAATAATTCGAACAGGGCATTTAGATTCTATGTTAATGAACATCACGGAAGGCATGATCTAGTAAGGAAGGAAAGGCTGGCTATAAAAACACTATGTGCGATAAGTGTAACTTACTTTAGTACTCCATTACATGGCTGTCAAAAGCATTACTTAACATTTTCATATGCAAAAACACACAGTGCCCCAACCAGAAGCCTGGGAGTGTACATTGTGGATACTATGTATGTTTTATGATGAGTAACACCGATACCTATAGGAGACATCCCTTAAGGGTAAGTTTGAACCTCTTCACCTGTAGTATAAAAACTTCGCACATGATATAAAATACTAAACCGAAACTTGTTCTCTTGTAGTGGAAAGAAGAGAAAGAAATGAAAAGAGGCCCATATAAGGATGACCAACTCTTAGAGCTCGTCGGTGACCTTTGCAACTTCATATTGGACCAGATTATACACGTCAAAGGCACCTACCATGATCGAGATTCTGACTTAGGTAGAAATCCTCAGTACCAACACCTTCGTGAGACTGAAAGGCTAGATCTAGGCTGTTGATAACAATATGTATGGAATTTGACATTGGTCTTACCTTGTGGAATGAATTAGACTTATAAATTATGTCTATTTAATGATTGATTGTATATATTCTTATGAATTGAACTTGTAATGGTAGTTTATTTAATGCTCTTGTGCTTGTGGTCAGATTTGAATTTATATGTTTTGGTCAGATTTGAAATATATATAGAATAACTTATTATGTGGCCACTTTGAGTTACGATAGTTACTATGCTAATTTACGAGACTACAGTAACTCCTTACTAAGTTATTTACTATAACATTATGGTACATATCACCGTGAGTTGTAGTAACACAAGTATCGTAAATGCATATTCATATTATCGTAAATTGGTATAAACATTATCGTAAATCAAGGTGGCTATAGAATAAGTTATTCTATGGTCAGCTGCAGAATAACCTTACCATATATATATATATATATATATATATATGTTCTGGTCGAATTTGAATTCTAAATTTAAATTTTTTTGGCGAAAAAATGTACCCCTACGAACAGGTATTATAGGGGCGGCTGGTACTACAGCCGCCCCTACAAATCAATTTTGTAGAGGCGGCTAGAACAGCCGCCTCTACAAAATTGATTTGTAGGGACGGCTGATAACACCAGCCACCTCTACAAATCTATTTGTATGAGCGGTCTGGGAACCGCCCCTACAAATATATGATTTGTAGAGACGGTATGGTAGGGGTGGTTCCCAGACCGCTCATACAAATAGATTTATAGAGGTGGCTGGTGTTATCAGCCGTCCCTACAAATCGATTTTGTAGAGGCGGCTGCTCCTAGAAACCATTCCTGTAGTAGTATGCTGGGGAATTGGCTAACAAGCTATAAACATAGATAAAAGGTAGATAAAGTAATCATGAACATTATGGTCCCCTTCGGCTTACCTTAAAAATGGTACTATTTAGCTTGTTTTTTTCAGCTGGAACAGTGTTTTCTCTCACAACAATTCAGTCGGAACAGTGTTTTTCAGCCAATTTAGCCAAAATTCAGCAAGCCGAACGGGGCCATACGAAGAAAAAGATACTTTCTAACGTATATGATTACATAAAGAAAGTTTATGTATGTATATATTTATATGATAAATACTTTCAAAATGTTGATATGGAAATATGTATGTTTATATGATAAATACTTTTTTTTTCTTTTTCTTCATATAACGTTTGTGATTACTTTATCTACTTTTCCATCCTTATTCATATTTTCCCCTATCTGCATCACACTTCTATGTGTATTTAATGCATGTTCAGTTGGTACTCTCATGTATTTGTATTTGGCTCGGAAATCCACATTCTCATTCCATAAATACGTGAATAGGGTTGCATAAGACCATGTAACAGAACCGACCAATTATACGAGATTAAGTAAGAAAATCTTTCGCCGTAGCAGATAATTTAGCAAACTTAAACCCGTATAACCCGGTAGTCCGTGAAACCACGAAGGATTTCAAACCAATCGACATACAAACCAAGATCGTACAAGTTTAGCAAGTACCGTCACACGTTACATAAAGTTCGCAACGGCAGTTGATACATTAGAGTTTCGAACATAAAGTTATTACATACCAAGTTCAAACTCAAATAGCGGAAGCAATTAGTTTTAAAGCCATACACACACTTTGGATTCAGATACAGTGCCAGTAGGTAGTCATCTCCAACAAAAGCATCAGATGAGAAATACAGAGTGACCATTTGCCCTTGGTCCTAGTTGTTACCCATCGCCGGATACAGGCAGTTAATGCAATAGCCGTAGTACATTTGACCATCTGCAACAACAATGGGAACAACATACGAGTACGAGAAGGTACTCACTAGACTTACCGCCTTTAAACCAAAATAAAACGACACCAAGGATTATGCAAGGCTTTCTTTAGTGGGCTAGCTGACTCTTTTGCGAAAGCATAAGTTATCATGAATAAACCCTTTTAAGTACTTTGCATCATCTTTATTATAACCTACCCATCTAGGTAAGCACCTGTACTATAGCAATCACATGATTAACCAATAACATCTAGTTACCAATTTAGCTTAGCATAACTCACATCATCCAGATAACCATCATTGTTCCATAGTAATTACTACAATCCCGTAGCTCGAGTCAAGTGCTCACTATCCAGGAGCGATGGCGATTCGAATCGATTTCTAACCAGCTGGTGATTTATTCCTCACACAAACCATGCTTCCCCTGTTAGGGTAGCTTAGATCACAAATGACACTTTTCAGGTAGCCGCGGGATAATCTGGAGCCATAGTACCCAGGGACCGCCCGACTGCCAGGAACCAGGTCACACCTGCCCCTGGGCTCACTCTTTGCGCCCCTGTCATACCCCCATCAGCACCAATACGCGCACTCGTGTAGATCCCGGCCCGAATAGTGCCACTAGCTTCGCGGTCGAAAGGTACTTTATTCGGCCAGCTAAATGTGAGGCATGCGTTCAACATGACAAGAGGGACGAGCAACGATCGGTCCTTAATCGACATAGATGGAAACTAACAGCACCCCAGAACCCTATCTGGTTGCCTCCAACTATTCCGTCCGGTCTTCAATTCTCCATCACATATAGTTAATACCAGGATATCATTCTTTCCATAGCCAATCTCTTTCAGTAACCACCTATAATGTAGGTGACTGGGTATCACCGATCGCTACCGATCTAAGCAAGGCTAAGCAGTTATTCGATCCTGACCTAACAGGGTAAAAGGTAATAAGTTAGGTAAGGAGAGTAATAAATGCATCAACGGTTTCAATCAACTCCTACAACTTAATGCAACAATATATAAACTCATATATATAGAAAGAATTGCTTTTATAAAGTAGGAGACTTAGAATGCTCCGGGGCTCGCCTCATTCGAACAAACTAGGTTGATGATCCACGCACTCCGGCAAGTCCTCTCCTTGCTCCTCTTCCTCTGGCACCTCCTGTGTCTGGACTTCTTGTGGATCTGTCCCGGTCTGCTCTTCCTGAACTGCTACTAGCAACTCCTCCTGCGATCCTGTATGATGCAGATGTATAAGTGCTAATGCATAGGTGCATCGGAGAGATGACATGTAATGATCATGATGCATGAAATGTAGATGACCATGTTTAACTTTATTGAACATAGTAGTAGCAAAGCTCGTCTACAAGGTAGTCAACATCAACCAAGAACATGTACTACTATCTACTACGACAACCACTGTACTAACATGTCAAATCACCACAACAAGTTAAGATGCTTCAAAGATACACCAAATCAAACATTATTAACTAAACATGCATTAAAGAAGATTATTTTATTTCATTTTAAACTAGGGCTACACAGCAACATATATTTCTAGTGCTCATAAAAATCTGAGAAAATTACAGTAGCATAGTACTACTCTAAGTAGATTGCCATAAAATTTTCATGGCATTTGGATAAGTAAAATAGCCTACACAAAAATGACAAGCTATGGTTGATAATTAAGCATGAAAATACTTTGTACTATGAAAAGTGTCAAACAACAGATTTGGTATTTTTCCTATGTTCTACACAGTAAACAATCACTGCACAAAAATTATCATACACATGTTTTATACAATTTTTGCTCTCTATCAAAATAACAAAAATCATCAATTAAAGGCACTTGAACTACACATCAATATTTCTCTACAGAACATGCATGACATATATTTTTCCTACAAAGTACATCACTAAAGGAGATTAACAAAACTAGAACCATATTTTTCTGATGTATATTCTATTTACTAGACATTTTCTAAGAAATCAGCATTTATTCAATTTAAATAAAGCTACACAGAAAAGTTTCACAAATTTGACATGCAATATTTTTAGCAGATAGATCTAGTCACAAGAAACCTAGCAAAACTTATTTCAACAAATTTGGAGCCATTTTGAGCAAGTTATAAATTTCCAAAGCCTTTAAACAAAATCTGTAAATCATTTCTTTTATTCTTTTCTGAAAATCCCGGTTCAAAAATGCTAGATCCACCCGGATCTCTACCCAGGCTTGCACCCCAGCGGCTGACAGTGGGTCCCCTGGCCCCACCGGTCAGTCACTAAGGCAGGGGAGGCGCTCGGCCGCGGCGGTTCTCGCCGCCGGTGAACTTGCCGGCGGTGAGGTCACCACCGGAGGCTTCCCCGAGACAAGGCGGACCTAACGGTACCCCTACCGCGGCCAGTGGAGCTCGGGAGCAAGCTCACCGGCGTCCATGGCGGCACGGTGGCGTGGCTCAACGTCGGTCGGCCAGCTCCGGCTGAGAGGTGGCGCGGGGAGTGGCTGGCGAGCTACCCCGTGTTCGTGCGGTGCTCGTGTGCGCAAAAAGGAGGCGAGAAGGAGGACGGAGGGGCGAGGTCCATGGAGCGACGCATCTCCGGTGAACTCGACCAAGCTCCGGTGAGCGATTGCCGGCGACTCATAGCTTACCACGATGATAAGGTGCTAGCACGGGATGAACGAGGTGAAGGAGGAACACAGGGCGAGATGGGGCGGTCGACGGCGAGCTAGAGCGGCCGGAACTGCCAACTCCGGCGAGGCGCTGGTGCGGGCGGTGCTGGAGGCGAGCGCGTGTGCTGCTGCTGCTGTCCGAGTGAGAAGCAAATGAGATGGAGGAGAGGGAGGCAGATGTGGCGCGGCGGGTGTAGGCGCGACAGGAGGGGCGCGGGGGCCACCGGTGTCCACGCGGTGAGCGACGACGACGGCGTACGGACACGCGGCCGCCGAGCTCTGCGGCTGGTCGGGCGTGGCACGGCGCGGCGCGCGGGAGCGAACAGCGGGCGCGGAGGCAGGCTGGGCCAGCCTGTGCTGTTGGGCCGAAAAGGAAGCGGCGGCCCGCTAAGGTAAATAAAAGGATTTTTCTTTTTATTTCTTAATAAACAAAAACTAAAATTCCATTTTGAGCCATTTCAAAAGCATTTTCACAAGTTGGTGTAAAAATGAAAGTTGTTCAGAAAAAAGTACTCTACAACTTTGCCAAAAAGAGTAAGGCCAAAATCCAATTAGATTTTGAACTATATATTGAAAGTTAATTTAAATCAAAAACCTAATTTCAGAAGTTTATTTTTAAAAGCAAAATTTGAGAAAACTTTGAATAAACACCTTGCTCCAAATTGCATCTTAGCTACTTCTAATTGGTCTAAGTGATCAACCAAGATACACACATGGCAAAACAAACATAGCATCCAATCTATCCAAACAAAACTATGCAACATACATGATTCAAAAGTATGCTTCCATTCTATATTTCATGTCATGTGTATGCATGCAAATTAATGATTATGCTGATGATTTGCCAAATGCTAATGCATGCTTAACACCGAGGTGTTACAGCCTTCCCCCCTTATAAGAATCTCGTCCCGAGATTTTGAGTTACGAACCATTTGTTATAAAAATCCTTAGAAGCATTTTGCAGATATTCCCCTGTTTCCCACGTCGCATCACCATCATCGTGATGACTCCACTGTATCTTATATGTTCTCACCACTTTATTCCGAGTGACTCGCTCCTTAGTGTCCAAAACTCGAACCGGTTGTTCATGGTATTCCAAGTCTGATTTGAGCTGAATGCTCTGAGGTTCTATTCTCTCTTCCGAAATACGCAAGCACTTCTTCAACTGTGATACATGGAAGACTGGAAAGATCGAACCCATCACTTCTGGTAACTGTAACTTATAAGCCACGGGACCCTTCTTCTCTATGATCTTGTACGGTCCTACAAATCTAGGAGCAAGTTTTCTCTTTACTCCAAACCTTGGTACTTTCTTCATTGGAGTAACCTTCAGATAAATGTAGTCACCTACCTCAAACTCAAGCGGTCTCCTTCTCTTATCGGCATAACTCTTCTGGCGTGACTGTGCCGCTTTCATGTTTTGTTGGATAATATGGACCTTTTTCTCAGCCTCGTCAACAAAATCAATTCCGTAAAACCTTCTCTCTCCAGGCTCAACCCAATTCAATGGTGTCCTACATTTCCTGCCATACAATGCTTCAAATAGAGCCATCTTGATACTTTCTTGGTAACTATTGTTGTAAGCGAACTCTGCCAAAGGTAACCATGATTCCCATGAACCCTTAGACGATAACACACAAGCTCTAAGCATATCTTCTAGAACAACATTAACTCACTCTGTCTGCCCATCTGTCTGTGGGTGGTAAGCTGTACTACGAATCAAGCTAGTACCCAAACCTTTATGAAGATGCTCCCAAAAATGAGCAGTAAATTGGGACCCACGGTCAGACACGATAGTCTTTGGTATACCATGTAATCGGACAATCTCTGCAATATACTTCTCAGCATACTGAGGTGGTCGGAAAGTTGTTTTGACTGGTAAAAAGTGAGCTGATTTGGTAAGACGATCTACGATTACCCAAATCGAATCATTCCCCTTTTGTGTGGTAGGGAATCCGGTGATAAAATCCATACTTATATCATCCCATTTCCAATCTGGTATTGACAAAGGTTGCAACATTCCTGCGGGTCTCATGTGAAGAGCCTTCACTCTACAACACATGTCACAACGAGCAACATAAGCTGCAATCTCCTTCTTCATTTTTGTCCACCAATAACGAGGTCTCAATTCTTGGTACATTTTGTTACTTCCAGGATGGATAGATAACTTAGAGTGATGAACTTCATCCATCAATTTGTTCTTGAGCTCTCGATCTTTAGGTACAACTAGACGGTCCTTAAACCATAGCACTCCGTGTTCATCTACTCTAAAGTGCTTAGTCGGTTCTTTCTTCATTTTCTCCTTGATATGAAATATTCCCTTATCTGTTTTCTGACCCTCAATGATCTTGCTCTCCAAGGAACAACTAACCTTGATATTATGCAACACAGCAGGATGCAACAAATTGAACCCATCCTCAAACAGTGGTTGCACAACAAGAGAATGTGACTTCCTACTTAAGGCATCCGCTACTACATTTTCCTTTCCTGGATGATAGTGCACATTCAGATTATAATCCTTTATCAGCTCTAACCATCTTCTCTGTCGCATATTCAACTCAGACTGAGTAAATATGTACTTGAGACTCTTATGATCTGTAAAGATATTGCACACATTCCCAAGCAAGTAGTGTCTCCAAATCTTTAGAGCATGCACAACAGCTGCAAGCTCTAAATCATGCGTAGGATAGTTAACCCCATGCTTCCTCAACTGACGTGAGGCATATGCAATAACTCTTCCATCTTGCATCAGGACACATCCTAAACCATTCTTTGATGCATCGCAAAACACATCAAACGGCTTCTCTATATCTGGTTGCGCCAGAACAGGAGCAGTGGTTAGCAATTTCCGCAAGGTGCAGAAAGCTGCCTCACACTCCTCTGTCCAAACGAACCTATGATCCTTTTGTAATAAACTTGTCATCGGCTTGGCAATCTTCGAGAAGTCCGGTATAAAACGACGATAGTAACCGGCTAATCCAAGAAAACTCCAAACCTCATGAACTGTACTTGGTGCCTTCCAGTCCATAACCTCTTGTATTTTACTAGGATCCACTGAGATTCCATTTTCAGATAACACATGGCCGAGAAAAGGAACTATCTTCAGCTAGAACTCACATTTACTAAACTTAGCATACAACTGGTGGTCTCTAAGTCTAGTCAAGACAACCCTCAGGTGCTCGACATGATCCTGTTCGTTCTCAGAGTATATCAGAATGTCATCAATGAACACAATCACAAACTGATCCAATTCCGGCATAAAGACTGAATTCATCAGATACATAAAGTATGCAGGAGCATTTGTCAAACCAAAGGACATGACAAGATACTCGTACAAACCATATCTAGTGGAGAACGTGGTTTTGGGTATATCTTGTGGTCTAATCTTGATCTGATGGTACCCGGATCTCAAATCTATCTTGGAGAACACTTTGGCTTTTGACAATTGATCAAACAAGATATCAATCTGAGGTAAAGGATACTTGTTTTTAATTGTCACCGCATTCAGTGGCCGGTAGTCCATGCACATCCGTAAGGAGTTATCCTTCTTCTTCTTCACGAACAGTGTGGGACATCCCCATTCCGATGAACTTGGCCGAATTAAACCCTTAGTCAACAGATCCTGGAGTTGTTTGTTCAACTCGGCTAATTCATTTGGAGGCATCCGATAAGGCCTTCTTGAGATCGGTGGTGTTCCAGGGATTAACTCAATGGCAAACTCAACATCTCTGTCTGGTGGAAGACTAGGTAACTCATCTGGAAACACGTCCGAAAACTCGCACACTACTGGAATCTTGGCGAGAAGAGTAGTTTCGACTGCACAAGTTGTACTGGCCAGATCTATTCTCCGAGGTAAGGTTACTTGAAATGTACCTTCTCCAACAGGTTCCTTGAGAGAAATGTTTCTTCCCCCAACATCAATTACTACACCCATCTTAGTCATCCAGTTCATTCCTATAATCACGTCCAGAACTAGCCCTGGCATAACTATCAAGTTAAGCTTATACTGCCTGTTTGCTATGCACAGGGTTACTCCCCGGATTATCTGATTAGTTAACAGATCAGCCCCGGCTGAACTAATCCGATAAGCACATTCCAATTCAACTATCTTTTGCTCATACTTTCTTGCAAATGCTTGACTTATGAATGAATGAGATGATCCAAAATCAAACAAAACGACAGCAGGGTGATTGTTGATAGAAAACATACCGGCTGTCATGGGTTCTCCTTCCGGGATGTCATCAATGGTGGTGTGGTGCACACAAGCTTGGTACTGATTCTACGGCTTCTTAGGATATGGGCAAAACTTCGCAAAGTGCCCAGATTGATTGCAGTTGTAACACGGTCCTCTTACTTGAGTAGCAGCTCCTGATGAACTGCCTTGTCCGGTCTTGGCTTGTGGCACTGCCATCTTGAATGGCTTCTGATTCCTCTGAGGTTGCTGGGCATTCTGATTCCTCCGTTGGGGTGGCCTGAACCTTGCAACAGGGGCAGGCGAACGATACGCAGAACGGTTTGCCATTGGGGCCCTTGGCTGGGACGGACCTGACTCAAAAGCTCTCTTGCGAGTCTTGGAAGTAGCATATACATTGTTGTTCTTCTCTTGCTTTAAGCAGTCACTAACAAAGTCATTGAAACCCGTTCTCGTGCTGGTACCCACGTGCTTCATCATCTTGGTATTCAGACCTCTCTTGAAACTAGCGATCTTTTTGGCATCGGTATTCACCATGTCAGAGGCATAGCGACTTAGATTGTTGAATGCATGTAGATACTGTGTCACAGTCTTGGTACCTTGGGTTAGTGCGAGAAACTCTCCAAACTTCATTTTTGTCAACCCAGGGGGAATGTAAGTTCCACGAAAAGCCTCCGTGAATTCCCTCCAAGTAATGTGGGCATTGGGGGGGAAAGTGGTGCGGTGGTGCTTCCACCACATTCCTACAGGGCCTTGCAGCTGATGAGCTGCATACTCAGTTTTCAATACTTCTGTCATCCTGAGAACACGAAACTTATCTTCCATGGTGTTTATTCACTCTTCTGCATCCAATGGCTCTGCAGTTTCTTTGAAAATTGGTGGTCTAGTGTCCATAAAGTCCTTGAAACTACTATGCTGATTCGCTTCATGTCCACCTGGGTTTAACCCATGGCGGGTGTTGTCAGCAATATGGTGCAATGCAGCTTCCATATTCTGCTGCATGCCCTCCATGTTGTGTTGACTTCCAAGGAACTATGCGAAGAACTATTCCGCGGTGTACGGTGGAGCAGGAGGTGGCGGCGGTTCACGGTTCTCATTCCTAGCTACACTGTCACCTGCCTCAGCAGCATCATACACGGTACGGCGAGTGTTCGGCATCTGCATATTTCAGCAACAGTAATTATTAGGCGATGTTGTAGAGATCGTAAGCGAATGAAAAATTTTGCCGTACTAAATTCACTGGAGAGAATAAATTCATACAATAAAACAGGGGCACAACAAGGCATTCCAAATAACACAACCTCACTAATTAGATTACTTAAGCACACACATCGCGTCCATTCCCACCAAATTGCCAGCATAGATACACTGGACTTTTATGCGTTCAGATATCACATTACTAGCCAAGTTCCAATCACATGCCAAGCCTCAGAAGTTCGAAGCAAGATACATTAGGTTACATGCCGACAAAAGAAAAGTCATCGTGACAGAACCTAAACACTAGCGCAAGACAACTAGCCTACTCCTCGGGGCCGTCGTCGGGGTCAGAGACATCACCATCGCCCCCAGGTGAAACTACAGGCTCGTCCTCATCGTCGATGTCCATGCCAGCGGCATCTGGAGGAGCATATGGGCCAACCCCATTGTAGAGCGCATGAAACTCCTCGTGCAGAGTTAACGTTGTACTCCTCTAGCTCTCATCGACCTCTCACAAAGCAGCGGGTCCCTCGCGTTCCGTGCTTCATTCCTTTCTGAACCAACTATCCAATCATGCGGTCCGCATTGTTGTTGCTTTCGAGTCAACGTATGCACCATTGCATAGCTCTATCACCTCTCTCTACCGCTTTGGTCTCTGCTATAAGCTCATATCGCCCAACCGCTCCTACAAACTAGCTATAGAACGCGCTGCTGTTGCTTCTTCTGCTTTCTTGCCTTGAGCTTATCATCACCACGCAAGCCAGCCAAAGTCTAGTAGGTACACTCAAGACCCTGATACGCTCTGATAGCGGCAAACATAGCACTCATAGCATGGTTGTCACTAGCTTGTCCCTCCGCTGGACCTCGACCAAAGCACTTCCCTGAGGTGAACCCAAATAGCATCATGAGGATCATCCCTAGGAAAGGGTGACTAGAGCTGCTTTGCAAGCTCTGGGAAATCTGCTCATGATGTCCCTGATGACGCTGAAGGCTGCTCCCTCTACACCCTCACCAGGAGTGCGACCCTCAAACTCCAAGTGCCAACCGTCCCACTCTGGAGCATCACCAAGAGCAGGAACGGTGATCTCTACCACTACGAGTCCCTCCTCTGCTAACTGACTCTCATTCCAAGAGTACACCGGCTCTTGACCCTCTGGGTACCCCACATCATGGAGCACTCTCCAAAGCAAGGTCGGCATGCCAAACTCGCTCAAGAAGGTGTCTGTGGTGCGGTGCTCCCTCAGGGCCAACTGACGTCGAGGTGCCCTTCCTCCGGTGGACTTACGGGCAGTCTGCTTCGTGCGAGCCATCTGTAGCAAATTGTTGTTTTATTACCCACGTGAGAACAAGGTTAAGTTGTCATTTTTATCAAAATGAGATAATCAACTTATAAGGGGAGGAACAATGCCATGAATGATATGTAACAACATGATGCATGCACGTTCCATACGTTCTCACAAACTTAGGAAAAATAACAATTGCTAGCGGCATAGACGGTGGCATACAACGATCTCTCATAACGTAGCTAATACGTACTACATGATAGTGCTGTTATGTACCTACAAAAGATCCACTTCAGCCCAACCCTTGACAGTATGAAAATTATGCATGAAAGCAGTAAAATAATCTACTCGCTCTACACGCATCCCTAGATACGCGTACAACGGTAGCAACTACCCGAACCATCGTTCGATCGACGGCATTGTCACCACAGGATGGAATTTCCCACACATTGGATACCTTCATACAAACACGCGTATGGCATGTAAATAATCCGGCATCATACAAGCACTTCCCTAGATCGGCAGTGTATCCGATCATGCTCTCACAACTCTCACTTACCGAGGCGTCGAGGCAACGGATCCATACATTACCACTCAAGTAAATGGGACTCATACAATAGCACGCCGTATGAGCGACGAAATAGAAACATGATGCAAAGGCCCCCAAGTTAGTACTTAAATAAGCCACCTAGAGTCCTTAACTGGGCATAAAGGATATGACCACTGGCACACGCTTAAGTTTCAAATTAGAGGTTGAAACACCTATATACTATAAGTTCATAATTAGTTTTGTAACACAAAACCCGTTTGTTTTAAATATACGCATGAACAGTAACCTGCTAAACCTTTCTCTGATACCAGCTGTAACAGAACCAACCAATTATACGAGATTAAGTAAGAAAATCTTCCGTCAAAGCAGATAATTTAGCAAACTTAAACCCGTATAACCCGGTAGTCCGTGAAACCATGAAGGATTTCAAACCAATTGACATACAAACCAAGATCATACAAGTTTAGCAAGTACCGTCACACGTTACATCAAGTTCGCAACGACAGTTGATACATTAGAGTTTGGAACATAAAGTTATTACATACCAAGTTCGAACTGAAATAGCAGAAGCAATTAGTTTTAAAGCCATACACACACTTTGGATTCAGATACAGTGCCAGTAGGTAGTCATCTCCAACAAAAGCATCAGATGAGAAATACGGAGTGACCATTTGCCCTTGGTCCTAGTTGTTACCCATCGCCGGATACAGGCAGTTAATGCAATAGCCGTAGTACATTTGACCATCTGCAACAACAATGGGAACAACGCCCTGAGTACGAGAAGGTACTCAGCTAGACTTACCCGCCTTAAACCAAAATAAAACGACACCAAGGATTATGCAAGGCTTTCTTTAGTAGGCTAGTTGACTCTTTTGCGAAAGCATAAGTTATCATGAATAAACCCTTTTAAGTACTTTGCATCATCTTTATTATAACCTACCCATCTAGGTAAGCACCTGTACTATAGCAATCACATGATTAACCAATAACATCCAGTTACCAATTTAGCTTAGCATAACTCACATCATCCAGATAACCATCATTGTTCCATAGTAATTACTACAATGCCGTAGCTCGAGTCAAGTGCTCACTATCTAGGAGCGATGGCGATTCGAATCGATTTCTAACCAGCTGGTGATTTATTCCTCACACAAACCATGCTTCCCCTGCCAGCGTAGCTTAGATCACAAATGACACTTTTCAGGTAGCCGCGGTATAATTTGGAGCCGCAGTACCCAGGGGCCGCCCGACTGCCAGGAATCAGGTCACACCTGCCCTTGGGCTCACTCTTCGCGCCCCTGTCATACCCCCATCAGCACCAATACACGCACTCGTGTAGATCCCGGCCTGAATAGTGCCACTAGCTTCACGGTCGAAAGGTACTTTATTCGGCCAGCTAAATGTGAGGCATGCGTTCAACATGACAAGAGGGACGAGCAACGATCGGTCCTTAATCGACACAGATGGAAACTACCAGCACCCCAGAACCCTGTCTGGTTGCCTCCAACTATTCCGTCCGGTCTCCAATTCTCCATCACATATGGTTAATTCCAGGATATCATTCTTTCCATAGCCAATCTCTTCCAGTAACCACCTATAATGTAGGTGATCGGGTATCACCGATCGCTACCGGTCTAAGCAAGGCTAAGCAGTTATTCGATCCTGACCTAACAGGGTAAAAGGTAATAAGATAGGCAAGGAGAGTAATAATGCATCAACGGTTTCAATCAACTCCTACAACTTAATGCAACAATATATAAACTCATATATATAGAAAGAATTACTTTTATAAAGTAGGAGACTTAGAATGCTTCGGGGCTTACCTCGTTCGAACAAACTAGGTTGATGATCCACACACTTCGGCAAGTCCTCTCCTTGCTCCTCTTCCTCTAGCACCTCCTGTGCCTAGACTTCTTGTGGATCTGTCCCGGTCTGCTCTTCCTGAACTGCTACTAGCAACTCATCCTGTGATCCTGTATGATGCAGATGTATAAGTGCTAATGCATAGGTGCATCGGAGAGATGACATGTAATGATCATGATGCATGAAATGTAGATGACCATGTTTAACTTTATTGAACATAGTAGTAGCAAAGCTCGTCTATAAGGTAGTCAACATCAACCAAGAACATGTACTACTATCTACTACAACAACCACTGTACTAACATGTCAAATCACCACAGCAAGTTAAGATGCTTCAAAGATACACCAAATCAAACATTATTAACTAAACATGCATTAAAGAAGATTATTTTATTTCATTTTAAACTAGGGCTACACAGCAACATATATTTCTAGTGCTCATAAAAATCTGAGAAAATTACAGTAGCATAGTACTACTCTAAGTAGACTGCCATAAAATTTTCATGGCATTTGGATAAGTAAAATAGCCTACACAAAAATGACAAGCTATGGTTGATAATTAAGCATGAAAATACTTTGTACTATGAAAAGTGTCAAACAACAGATTTGCTATTTTTCCTATGTTCTACACAGTAAACAATCACTGCACAAAAATTATCATACACATGTTTTATACAATTTTTGCTCTCTATCAAAATAACAAAAATCATCAATTAAAGACACTTGAACTACACATCAATATTTCTCTACAGAACATGCATGACATATATTTTTCCTACAAAGTACATCACTAGAGGAGATTTACAAAACTAGAACCATATTTTTCTGATGTATATTCTATTTACTAGACATTTTCTAAGAAATCGGCATTTATTCAATTTAAATAAAGCTACACAGAAAAGTATCACAAATTTGACATGCAATATTTTTAGCAGATAGATCTAGTCACAAGAAACCTAGCAAAACTTATTTCAACAAATTTGGAGCCATTTTGAGCAAGTTAAAAATTTCCAAAGCCTTTAAACAAAATCTGTAAATCATTTCTTTTATTCTTTTCTGAAAATCCCGGTTTAAAAATGCTAGATCCTCCCGGATCTCTACCCTGGCTTGCACCCCAGCGGCTGACAGTGGCCCCTCTGGCCCCACCGGTTAGTCACTAAGGCAGGGGAGGCGCTCGGCCGCGGCGGTTCTCGCCGCCGGTGAACTTACCGACGGTGAGGTCACCACCGGAGGCTTCCCCGAGACAAGGCGGACCTAATGGTACCCCTACCGTGGCCAGTGGAGCTCGGGAGCAAGCTCACCGACGTCCATGGCGACGCGGTGGCGTGGCTCAATGTCGGCCGGCCAGCTCCAGCTGAGAGGTGGCGTGAGGAGTGGCTGGCGAGCTACCCCATGTTCGTGCGGTGCTCGTGTGCGCAAAAAGGAGGCGAGAAGGAGGACGGAGGGGTGAGGTCCACGGAGCGACGCATCTCTGGTGAACTCGACCAAGCTCCGGTGAGCGATTATCGGCGACTCATAGCTTACCACGGTGATAAGGTGCTAGCACGGGATGAACGAGGTGAAGGAGGAACACAGGGCGAGATGGGGCGGTCGACGGCGAGCTGGAGCGGCCGGAACGGCCAACTCCGACAAGGCGCTGGTGTGGGTGGTGCTGGAGGCGAGCGCATGCGCTGCTGCTGCTGCTGTCTGAGCGAGAAGCAAATGAGATGGAGGAGAGGGAGGAGGCAGATGGCTTGGTATGGCGGGTGTAAGCCTTGACGACAGAGGGCCTTGGGGGCCACCGGTGTCACGCTGGTGAGCGGCGACGATGACAGACTGGACACGACCCGCCGAGCTCTGTGGGTGGTTGCCAAGGCTTGGGAGCGGACAGTGCGGAGAGGAGGTCGTCGGGCCGGCCTGTGCTGTTGGGCAAAAGGAAGCGGCGGCCCGCTAAGGAAAATAAAAGGATTTTTCTTTTTATTTCTTAATAAACAGAACTAAAATTCCATTTTGAGCCATTTTAAAAGCATTTTCACAAGTTGGTGTAAAAATGAAAGTTGTTCAGAAAAAAGTACTCTACAACTTTGCCAAAAAGAGTAAGGCCAAAATCCAATTAGATTTTGAACTATATATTGAAAGTTAATTTAAATCAAAAACCCGATTTCAGAAGTTTATTTTTAAAAGCAAAATTTGAGAAAACTTTGAATAAACACCTTACTCCAAATTGCATCTTAGCTACTTCTAATTGGTCTAAGTGATCAACCAAGGTACACACATGGCAAAACAAACATAGCATCCAATCTATCCAAACAAAACTATGCAACATACATGATTCAAAAGTATGCTTCCATTCTATATTTCATGTCATGTGTATGCATGCAAATTAATGATTATGCTCATGATTTTCCAAATGCTAATGCATGCTTAACACCGAGGTGTTACAGACTATCTCCAACAGCCGACGCATCACGGTACCCAAACGCAAAATGCCTGCTCTTCGTCGCTTTATGGCAAAAACATACGGTCCAACGGATCACGCAAACGGCGAACCCATTTTGGGTGGGAGGTGATGGAGAACGCAAATCTGTGTCGTCTCTCTCTCGACCCAAATCTCCGGCGCCGTGGACGCTGACGACGGGGCAAGCGGGACATGACGGAAGCGCCGGCCAGTGCCAGTGGGAACACGGCGGGAGCGGCCAGCGGGCGAGGTGGACCCGGCTCGATGAGGCGGGTCCATGGTCGGGCGGGCGAGGCGAGCTGGAGATCGCCGAGAAGATCCTCGCGGCCATGCGACCTCGTCGGCCGCAAGCGCTTCGCAGAGCGGGCGGTGGAGGCGGACCCGCTCCTCCCCGGGGCCGACGAGCTCCTCGCCCGAGGATGGCCGGCGCCGCTCCCTCGCGCCCACGGTGGAGGACGTCGCCGGTGCCGGGCGCTTCCTCCTGCAGGTCCAGCAGGTCGTAGTCGTCGGCGGGGGGCACGAGAAGAGGACTCCCATGGCGACGCGGCGGCCTTGTTTCCCTTCCTTGTTGTAGCGACTGCAAGAGACCGCGTGCAGCAACCGATTGAAATGCCAGGAAATGTCGCGAGGCAGAGAAGACAGCAACAGCTAGTACTCGTACTAGTAAACCGCAAGAAGATTGGAGTGCGAGCGAGAGAAGAAAATGCAAGAGGCAAGAAAGGAGCAGAGCAGCCTCCCAAGCTCTCTCACCTGTCACAATGTACGTATGGGGTGGTTGTTGGCTGGAGCTGGGTTCGTCTTCCCCTCCGGCCTTGTTGGTTCCTTCTTCCTTCTCCTTCTTGTCAAACAGAACAGAGGGCTGGCTGCTGAGCACTGGTGGTGGTGGCTGGAGTTCTAGACGGCGTGCCCCTTCTGCCGGAGCTCGTACGAGCGGGCGGAGGAGCACGGCGAGGCGGGCGGCGCGTGTCTTCTCGTTTGTGTCGCCTGTTGGAAAAGGGTAGTTTTTGGGTCCGGGTTCCTTTCACTGTGCCGGTACCCAAACCATCTAATGCCTATTGACGTTAGGTCCGCTCGTTGGAGACAGTCTAACGGTACATGTTATGCGTACATACCTTGAGCTAGTGTTTCTATAATAACGATAATAGAAGTCAGTAACTTAGAAGCATTATATAAAAGTATTTTGAGATTTTGTTATAATGACAAACATAGATAATTTATATCATGGGTTACTTTGTGAAGGTGGGTAATTTGGATGGAAATTTAGGAATTGCCTTTATTATATTTCGTTCTGGACATTATATGGTAATTTAGATGAACATTAGGAGATTAATTACTTAGGTCATTTACACAATACCATTGGTGGATAATTTTAGATAAAGATTTATTTTTTGCAAATGCTTAGGATCAAGATTTAGGAGGTCACTCTAGACAATTTTTGTAATGGTAGACAATTTTTAGTAAACAAAACAAATCTAATAGCCATTATTGTTAACGATGATAAGAGTTTGCCAAATATATGGCCCTTTGTTACAAATAATAATTAATTTACTTTAGCTTTGAGAAGTTAATCTTCTCTATCTTTGATAATGTTTTTCCAAAAGATAGTGAAATAAATATACTATCAAGATATATTTTAAGGAGAATTTAATAAGTGATTTTGGAGTAAATTTCACCGGTGGTCCTCGAACTTGTCTCACGTTCTTAAATAGGTCCTAGTACTTTGAAAATGCAGTTTAGGGTTACTAAACTTGCCTTACTATTTCAACCCGGACCAAAACGCTGGAAAACTCCCACCCAGTCCACCAAGGCAGGCCACATTTGTATCCTGGCGCCCGCAAAGTTAATTTGGACCATGTTGAAACACTAGGGGCAAGTATTTAGTGACGCAAACTACGTTCTCAAAGTACTCGGACCAATTTATGAATACGGGACAAGTTTGAGGACCAAAAGTGAAATTTACTCATGAATTTGACATTGCAAATGTTTTTAAAGTTAGCAAATTATTATTTCATTAAAGTGAATTATAATTTAGCATGATTGCAGTAAATGAGCACATGGTTGTACTGTCGCGGGGAGTTCCATCATATCTCTGACCTCTTGGTTGCTCAGGTGTCGTGAAATCCTAATATCCTACGTGCTGATCACTGGGTGCGATTGAGACCCTTAAAATATAGTATATAGGCAAAGACGTAGTTTTCAGTGTATCGCAGCAAATCTACTCGAGCTGGGCCTGATGGCATCCACGGATCCTTTTTCGATTGTGGCTAAGCCGATGAATAATCAAGTGGATTCAAATATTTACAGGGATTGGTTGGTGGCCTGTGGGTGGGCCAGGACGTATGACTGTGACGTCCAGTGCATTTTTTTTTCTAAATTATTTTAATATTATAAATGTTGGTTTATATTTTCTCCTCTATTAGTATATATTTGCCTGATGATTTTCGATAAAAAACCATTAAATAAGTTTTGAATTTTTGATAGTATATGCATTTATTTGATATAATAGAATTCAATGTATTATTATATAAATTGGTAAACAAAGTTTAATTTTGACAAAACTAAATCTAAAGACAAGAAAGCGTAAAGAGTAGCTGGCCACCCAGCGTGCCACATCGTCTCGCTTTTTGCCATAGTGGCCGTTCGATTCGATCGGTGATGGACGCCCAGATCAAAGCGAGCAGCGGTCATTTTCAAAAAACCCTCTTTTTTCGGAAATCAACCAAGCGCTCCGAGTCCTTCTCAGGATATTTTGCAAAAACACCTCAGATTATTTTGAAATCAATCCGCAGTCCAGAACGGATGGCCTCCGGGTTTTTTTTTTCAAAAAACCCCTTATTTTTGTCGAAAATCAACCCGCGCTCCACAAACCCTCTCATCATTTTTTGCGAAAACCTCCTCGGATTTTTCTCAAATCAACATACAGGCCAACTTTGATTATATCTTTTTTTTTCCAAAAAAACATGTGGCCAGTGGCCCGCGCGCATGGGCGTGCCCGAAGGACTAGTTAATCTACATTTATCAAATGGGGAGAGTACCATGACAACTACTGATCAACAGCTTATATCTATTCTAGCATTTTTTTACGCTGATGGTACGGAATGCATGACTCAAAAGTTTTTATCATATCTAATAAGGATGGCAATAAATAAGCATTATTTTGTAGATCCAAACCAAAGATATAGTACTCCGTATAACCTACGCGTGATGGAGGCAAAGGAATCGCTGGCGACATTTCTGCAGTACTAGTAGTTATTAAGAAAATAAATAGGAGGTAGTTGTGGGGCATCAGGGGTGTTGGGAGGGAACAAGGACGGTTTAGATGAGATAAAACTAATTGTTAACTAGCTAAATTAGACGAGTGATATATGGACTAGTATGTACCTTTTTTTTGTGACAAAAGTTGGATTTGCTCAATTCTGGCAAAAGTTGTTCATAGAGAACGGAGAGAACGGAGGCGGCATGGGTAGGTGAGAGGATGAAAGCGACATTTTGCTAGTGATTGACTCCTTTTAGCCTAAATTAGTTAGGTGTATCTAGCTAATGGGCTAATAGTTATAGCTAGGTATTTTAGCTAACACTGATTTTAGTCCTAGCTAATGAGTAACTTTTGCTCCCAACTAATATAGTCGCCCTATGCAATCTTAATGAAATACATGCCAACATTATTGTCGAGTGAGATATACTACCATCCAAGGCAACTTGCTTATTGGTAAGTTTCTTTATAAAATTACAAGCCAAATTCGGCTGCGTCACTATCAGACTTGCTGCTACGATTGTAATCAGAGAGAGTATAGTGTGTATGCTAATTCTGCAGTGAGGTAAGCTCAAGCAAACTTTATCTGGAGTGAGCAACAAGGCAATGGCATGATGAATAATTAAGCCACTAACAGGAAACAAATACCACTGCCAAATGAAGAGACACCAAGTTTGGCTCAATAAAGTAGCAAGAACAGCTTTATCAAAAGAACATATGGTTCAAGTCTTCAACAACTAGTTAAGAGCATCAACATAGTTTTAGGCAAAAGTTCATCTGGTGATAACAATCCTGATCCATAAGGCCATGCTGAAAATTTCCCCGTCTGAAGATTGGTCACATAGTGGTGCACTTCTCGTAGAACCGTGGAGTTTTCTGTATGGATCCAAGTATCATACAGCTTATTTTGGGGGTTGCTTGTTGCAACCCGCAAAATTAAGCCATGCGGGTTCGTGGGCCAACCCACTTGCATCCTTAACGAAACATATACCGCTGTCCTGTTGAACCTTCTCTAAGCTCTCCCTGAGTTTCCGGATCTCCTCCTCTGGTCTCAACTTTGCTTCTGCTACCTCTTTCTCCAGATTTTGTCTTGCTTTATGTTCTTCCATTTCTCTAGGCTCTCCCGGAGTTCCCGGATCTCCTCCTCTGCTCTCAATTTCACTTCTGCAACCTCTTTCTCCACCTTGTGTCTTGCTTCCTGTTCTTCCATTAGCTGGATTTCCATCTTCTGAAATGTACTGTTTAGCTTGTCTTCTTCCACCTAATAATGATACAGTCAAGCTATATTGATTCAAGACAGTAATTCACTAAATCAGTTTAAAAAAGCAGAGAAAAAAATCCTAGAGAACTTCCCATTGATGGCAGAAAAGAGAAAGATAAGCTAAGTTGCTAACCATAGAAATTACAGTAAGTGAAACAAACCGAAATGCTCAGATCAAGCAGCTAGCCTGAATAATAGAAACCATACTAGTGGATTCAGATGTGCTAATTTTCAAAGAAAAACAGGCTGAGAACATAAGCAACTTCCCAAGTTTCTCACATTCTGAGTATAAGGAAGTTAACAAATCATGGTTCTGGAGAATAGGACTGGAGAGAAAATCATTTACATCTTGATGGACAAACATGCTCATTTGCAAAATGGAAATCCATTTCTTGTAATCACTTATCAGAGAAAGTGTCGGCTTTGGTTTCTTATAACTGATGATAGAAGACCATGGGTTGGTCTGGACATCCCTGTTAAGTCTCAAGCTCGGGCTGTGTTTGCTATATCATCCGTGACAGTTAAACACAATATTTTGCCATATCCGATCCTCTGCCCTTCACTTCTCATTGTATAGTGTTAACACAACATGAGTTACTAATAGAATCACAATTAGTAATGATGGTGGTGATGCTACACATTCCATCTACTAGCACTAGGCTTTGACATTTAACACTAGTAATGATAGTGGTGATGCTACACCTTCCATCTTCTTAGCACTAGGCTCTGTCATTAACATGCCCATTAACAGTGACCACCCAAGTTGGAAGTAGCACAAATACTCTACTTTGGTCTATTTTGGTCAGACCGGTGGTTACATGGCTGTTCCTTGACAAATTTAGCCCTTGCTGTTGTTGCCAGTGTGCCTAAAAGGTTCCTCAAGAGTCAACACTGTGGCTCAAGGACGACTTAATAACTGAGCAAGACATTCAAAGCTGCTACTGTGTTATTTGCAACTTTAGGACACCTAGAAAACATTATTCTAACACTAGAGCCAGATCATTCTCTTCCAAATCCACTAACAAAACCTTTTCCTATGGGGCTATAACCTTTGAGTTGTGGAAGCAGTCTTTGTAAGACGTGGGCACACCAAAATGCCATTTTTTTTTGCCTAGCCATCTGGAACAAATGCTAGACTCTGCTGATCGTGTCCTATGTGATCAAGAGGAGGAAATGGTGCAAGATATACTGAGTATTTGTGTCTCTGCCCGGCAGCTTTGGTTTACTCTTTTTTTTAATGAACCGGCCTGACGGTGCATGTTTCTATTGAGGGCAATGATACGGTACTCCCGTTAGCTGTCAGGAGGTAATAGCCCAAACAAATCCAAGCCATAGTAGAAGAAAATGCACACAGTTAACCCTGGAAGGCTACCTACAAGAGGGCAAAAAAAACAAGAAACAATAAAATTAACTTGGTGGCCGGTCGGGTAAACAACAACATAAGTTGCACACCACGAGCCACCAAAACTCCACACCACCACACATTACCCAAAGTCCCAAATAAATTATGGTTGCCAAACCTATGAGGCTCGAGATGACGGATTAGAGATGGGTGAATAATTATTTCTAAAATTAATCGTGTCGACTAACCGTAACAAATACGGAATTAAAACTATCAGTCTAGCTAAGACTACACCCTCTATCAAAGTTATTAAGCACCTTAAAAAGATCCTAAACAAGCAACTAAGGTGCCAGGCTAGCTAGAACTCACCTAACCAATTTTAGAAGAAAGGTCACACAAACATATGCCACTAATACTTCAAGCACGGAGAAGCTCCTACACAACTAGTAAGCAAAAGCATGAAGCTCGTAAGCTCACTAGCAATGCTCAATAACAAGGCAACTAATGTCAAATTAGAGAGCGCAAATTACTTAGCTACACAAACTAAGCAATGTGACGGTTACTAAAACCAAATTAGTCACGTAAAAGGAGCTACTTCTATACTACACAAGCAAGAAGGTAACTAGCAAGCTACACAAGCTAACTAATTACAAGAGTGTCACACCGATTTTAAGGATAAAATAAGATGCATAATCTTATGTGTGTCCAGAGATCAGTCACACACATAAGCCAACAAATTATAAATAGTATCATCACAAGTGTTTATTACACCACGAATAATAAGACATAGTCTTCACATAAATGTAGCGAAAGTATAAAGAATAATCTCTCGTGGAAGCTCCATTTCACAGGGACGTCAACTGGTTGACCACAAGTCTAGTAATCCTTATTACCATAACCATTTGTTACCCATCCAGAATTTTTATCCAAATAATGAAAATAAACAAGCGTAAGTACATTTCATACTCAACAAATGTAACATGTCGTACTCAACAAGTGTAACATGAGGTTCATGAGGCTCAAAAGGCTTGACACAGGTTTTACGGCATTCAGCTTTTAGTTGTCACAATTTTAGCATAAAAGTAGCAACAAGGTGTTTCAATCCTAAAGTAAAACACATGATCAATGTAAGCATAAATAATGAATAGCATAAACCAATAATTCTTAGTGATCATCTATTCCATAAATGTTCCAAGGCCACTCGTGACCGTGAGTACGGCTGATATACCAGTTTTACACTCTACAGAGGTTGTACACTTTCACTATGAGTCATGATTTATCCTTTTGCCCGAGGTCGCGAGTCTCTTAACCCACTACCAAGGAAGGTCGGCAGGGTTCACTATGAAGCCTTTCAAAGGTTCGTCTAACAAGTTAGGGCCATTAGATTCACTCGGCAAACAGATGTAGAGCCCCTTCCCGATGGCACGTTGACGCGCAGCCTATACTTATGGGGACAGAGGCCGCACTATATCCGATTTGTCAAGTAATTCTTACGCCAGTAAAGATAACAACTAATAAGCTAGAAAAGGTCCTCATACTGAGCTAAAGCCAGAGCCATTTAGCCCTCGTAGCTGTACTGTAAGTCCCGAATAATCATTTACAGATAAGTCCTTAGGGAGAGGAATCTAGAGCACCATAGAAACAGTCCATTGCTCTAGCCCCCTGGTTCCATGTTGCTAAAAAGTCATATTTTAATGTTTATTGCATATATCATTAGTCAAGTTATAAGATCATGGTTTAATTTAGCACTAGCAAAGCTACCCAATACATATCCCGTAGGTGACAAGATATAAGTTCAATTCTAGAAAATCCCTATCAAGGTGACACATGCAACATGAATTAAATGTATTAAAGTTGATAGGAAATAAGGATAATCCCATGCTATACTTGCCTTGAACAAAATGCTCCTGTTGATCCTGCTCGTCAAAGTAATACTCTTGGTCTCCCACGAATTGCTCACCGTCTATACTCGATAATCACAACAACATACAAGCATCCAAAAGCAATCATGCATAACAAACAAAAGCTATATATTAGAACAGTACACCAATCAACATAAAATCAAGATGAAAAGTTTGTAAAATGAATCTACGTCTCACTATGAACACACAGACGCGAAGATCACAGAAATCGGAGCTAAAATGCTTCTGTTTGTTCGTTAGATGAGAACCTAGATTTAGATGCTTTAAACCTCATTTGTGCTAAAATCTCCGAAGACCTAAGTGATGGGGGCTGTGACCCTATATGTCTATAGACCCCTATATCACATCTCAAGAAGTCTAGGTCCAAAAACAAAAAGAAAAAATTAAAAAACCACTCGAGATGAAAGAAATTTTCTGGAATAGCAACGGTTTTGCGGACACAAAAAATATAGATTCCTTTCTGATTTAACAAAAGAAAAGAACCTAGACTTTATAGTTGTATCGGAAACCGAGAGAGCCAATTTTCCGCAATCCACCTTGAATAATATCTGCGCTGGCAGAGATTTTCTTTGGCACGGCATGGCTCCAAGGGGTCAGTCCGGTGGCATGATTCTAGGGGTAAACCTTTTAACCTTTGACATTGGACAAATAGAAGAAGGAGACTTTTTTATTCGGTTTATGTTGAGACACAAAGAGGATGATTTCAAGTTCAATTTAATCTCAGTGTATGGCCCAGCTCAAGTGGATCTCAAATCACAATTCTTATCCGAATTAGTCCGAGTATGTTCAAAAGAAACATTACCTGTTATTATAGGTGGTGATTTTAACATTATTCATAGACCGGATGAGAAAAATAATGACAATTATAATGATAGATGGCCTTTTCTTTTCAATATTGTAATAGATACGTTAAATCTCAGAGAATTAGAGATGGTAGGAAGAAAGTTTACTTGGGCTAATCACTTACAAAATCAGACCTTCGAGAAATTAGATAGGATTCTTGTTTGTACGGATTTGGAGTCCAAGTATCTGGTTACAAGTGTCCAAGCTTTGAGCAGAGAGATTTCTGACCACACTCCACTATTATGTAGCACAAATAGCCCATCTCCGGCTTACCAGCCACAGTTCAAGTTTGAACTAGGATGGTTGCTCAGGGATGGATTTTGCGACATGGTGAGAGATGTTTGGCATAGTGTACTAGTCGAGGGTAGCCCCCTAGAGAGGTGGCAAGCGAAGATCAGAAGGCTTCGCCAGTACCTTAGAGGATGGGCAAAAAATGTGAGTGGCGCCTGCAAGAAAGAAAAGAAAACTTTGTTAAACAAACTCGATGAGCTAGATAAAAAGGCAGAAAACTCTTTGCTCGATGAGTCAGAATTAAATTTAAAACATGTGTTAAGCGAAAGACTTGCTGAATTACTTCACAAAGAGGAACTTAAATGGTACCAAAGGGCAAAGGTTAAGCATCTACTGGAGGGTGATGCTAATACAAAATATTACCATTTATTGGCTAACGAAAGACATCGAAAAACTCATATTTTCCTGTTGGAGGACGGTAACACTGTAATAGATGGTGATGCTCGGTTAAAGCAGCATATTACTAGCTATTATAAGAGCCTTTTTGGTCCTCCGGAGAATTCTTTTATTGAGTTAAATGAACACTATGTTCATGACATTCCACAAGTCTCCCAACTGGAAAATGAGTACTTGACAGATGCCTTCTTGGAATCAGAAGTAAGGGCAGCAGTTTTTCAAATGGAACATAATAAGGCACCAGGCCCGGATGGTTTTCCACCAGAGTTTTATCAGGTCTTCTGGGACTTAATAAAAAATGACCTGATGGCTATGTTCATGGAATTCCATGAGGGAACCTTGCCTTTGAATAGACTCAACTTTGGATCGATAATCTTGCTACCAAAAAAAGAAAGATGCGAAAGTGATTCAACAATACAGACCAATATGTTTGTTGAATGTCTCTTTCAAAATCTATACCTAAGTTGCAACTAATAGATTATCTACTGTTGCCCAGAAGATTATTAGACCAACACAAACAGCGTTCCTCCTAGGCAGAAACATTATGGAAGGCGCAGTAATACTCCATGAGACAATACATGAACTTCACTTGAAAAAACAAGATGGGATAATCTTTAAAATAGATTTTGAGAAGGCATATGATAAAGTAAAATGGAGTTTTCTACAGCAAACTTTAAGGATGAAAGGTTTCTCACAAAAATGGTGCTCTTGGGTGAAGCAGTTCACACAAGGAGGTAATGTAAATATTAAGGTGAATGATCAACTTGGCCCCTACCTCCAAACGAAAAAGGATCAAGGCAAGGTGACCCAATGTCTCCAATACTATTTAATATAGTGGTAGACATGCTGGCCATACTGATTGCTAGAGCCAAGGAAGCAGGTCAAGTAGAAGGGGTCATCCCCCACCTTGTACAAGATGGCTTATCCATTCTCCAATATGCGGATGACACAGTGTTATTTATCAGCCATGATTTTGAAAAAGTAAGAAACATGAAGTCAATTTTAAGTACTTTTGAGCAACTTTCAGGGCTTAAAATCAACTTTCACAAAAGTGAGATCTTCTATTTTGGTAAAGCATGGGATAATGAGGTGTTTTATTCGCAACTGTTTGGATGTGGGGTGGGTAAATTCCCTTTCTGCTACCTTTGTTTATCGATGCACACTAGGAAGTTGAGTAATAAAGATTGGCAGACAATTGAAAATAGAATTGAGAAGAAACTTAGTGGATGGAAAGGTAAATTGCTCTCGGTAGGAGGTCGCTTGGTCTTAATAAACTCGGTGCTCTCTAGCTTACCGATGTTTATGATGTCATTCTTTGAATTACCTAAAGGTGTATTAGAAAAGATTGACTGGTTTAGATCAAGATTCTACTGGCAAAATGATCAACATAAACGCAAATATAGATTTGCCAAATGGGAGATCTTGTGCCAACCAAAAGGCCAAGGAGGCTTAGGTATACACAATCTAGACCTACAAAACAAATGCTTGCTAAGTAAGTGGCTTTTTAAACTTTTGAATGAAGATGGCATGTGGCAAGAATTGTTGAGGAATAAATATATAAAAGACAAGACTATAGGGGGATGCACTAAAAAGCCAATAGATTCTCATTTTTGAAAAGGTCTGATGAATGTTAAAGATTCCTTCATGAGCTTTGGTTCATTCAAAGTGAAAGATGGGTCACAGACTCATTTTTGGATGGACACATGGTTGGGAAATCAGCCATTGAAGGATAGATTCCCTTCGTTGTTCAATATTGTGAGAAAAAAATAAGATTCGGTGGCAACAGTAATTGCTTCAGTTCCACTAAACATTTCCTTCCGACGCAACCTGGTGGGTATGAACCTAAGGGACTGGCATAGAATTGTTGCCTCATTACAAGATGTGAATTTACAGGGGGAAAGGGATGCTTTTGTTTGGGGACTACATTCATCAGGAGATATTCTGTAAAATCTATGTATGCTGCGTTAATCAACAATGGGGTCAAAGTGTCACAAGATTTATGGCAGATTAAAATACCTACAAGAATAAAAATATTTTTGTGGTACCTAAAAAGAGGTATGGTCCATACCAAAGATAACCTCGCTCGACGTAACAGGAATGGTGACACAAGGTGTAGCTTTTGTCACTCTCTAGAATCTATTCATCACCTTTTTTCGAATGCTTTTATGCCAAATTCCTATGGCGCGTTGTACACTTAGTGTTTAGGATATCACCTCCCCTCAGCATAGATGATTTATTTGTTAATTGGTCTAAAGTTGGTGGTACTATTCACAATTCATTGTTACTAACAGCAGCATCGGCTTTATGTTGGACAATTTGGATAACAAGAAATGAAGTGGTTTTTGACAAATGTAGACCGAATTTTTTTTGCAGGTACTCTTTAGAGGAACCCATTGGCTATGGCAATGGGCAAGACTGCAGCGGCGTGATGATCTATGGGACCAGCTGACATCTGCTGGGTGGCTGTTGGAGACATCAGCCTTGCATTTCTTTAGTTCCAATGGGTGGTTCTCAAATAGATTTATCGGTCTTTCTTAGTCAACACTTTACTTCACGCTTTGTGTTTCCAAAGTTTGGCTGTAAGCTTGTGAACTGTGTAAGTTGTGTGCTCACCGTTGGGTCAAACCTTGTAATAATTGGCCTGATTCTACCTCATGGTAGATGAAGCCGGATATAAACTATCCTTCATCTAAAAAAACAAGATTTTCTTTAGTAAAATAATAGATTAGAACTAACTTCGAATTTTAAAAGTTGAAAACATATTTAATAGTAGTATGAACATGTAGATTATAGAATTACGAACCTAACGCAAGTTGAACGGATCAAATCGGAGTTAAAACGAAAAAGTTATGGCCTAAACAAATCTAGTGGCAAAACTGTAAATAGCTAAAAACATATTTTAGATCTAACCAAAACAAAGTACGCTTTCAAAAGAAGAAAACAAAATCTGAAAAGACGCTATTGACTGTGGGTTACAAAATAAATACTTATAAGGGCTTTTTTGCAAAACTACAAGGAGAAGGGGTATCGGCCGATCTCCACCGTTGGATTAGATTTGAGCGGCCGAGATTGGTTTCGGAGGGGGAAGTGACCGACGGCGCCATGGCTAGAGCGAGCGGCGCTAGCTATTCACGGCTAATGGTCCACGACTGAGCGAATCAGAGGCACGGGGAGAGAGAGGAGATGATGGCAGACTCACCGAAGGGCTTTTCACAAACAAAGGCGGGACTACAGCGACGTGAGGCTCGTCAACGAAGCGGACATCATCGGCGGTGGCACCAGCTGCTAGGGTTCCACGGTGGCTAGAGCAAAAGCGAGGGTGGTGGCTAACATTATAGGATTTGGTGAGGACGGCACAGTGCGGGCCGACTTATATGAGGGCTAGAGGCGTGGGGGCGTACGCCATCCGAGCGCATCGGGGCAGAGGTGGACTCAGCGGCGCGGTGTCCATGCCGAACATGAGATGGAGGAAAGGGACGCGGCTGACAAGGCGGGCCCACCCATCGGTGAAGGAAGGCGTGGGACCGGCATGTCAGCGAGAGAAGGGAGAGGAGGGGCGCGGCGGCACAGCCGGCTGGGCCGCAGCTGGGCCGAGTGAGGGGAGAAAGAGTGAGGCCACGCTGGAGCGAAGGAGAGCAGGAAAGCGGGCCAGTGCCTGGGCCATCGGGCCAAAAGCAAGTGGAGGAGAAAAAAATTCCTTTTCCATTTTCTAAACTAATTTCCAAACGAATTTTGAATGCAAATTCAAATCAATTTGAAATCTGATTTCAAACCACACAATACAAAAAATAATATGCAGCAACATGAATGCATAAACATGTATGTGGACCTATATTTGGTTTTAATTACAACAAAGTTTTTATTTCTCTAAATTCAAATGTTCACAAAAAATGCATAATTAAATCATTTTCTCCTATTTTAAAATTATGTAAATTTTAGGGTGTTACAAAGAGCAACTACACAAGCACAATGTATAAAATATAAAGACAAGCTTGTGTAAAAGGGATGTAAACCAATGGGAAGACAAGGATGACACAATGATTTTATCCCGAGGTTCATGTGCTTGCCAACACGCTAGTCCCCGTTGTGTCGACCGCTCACTTGGTGGTTCAATGGCTAATTGGCATCACCCACCAAGCCCGCACGTTGGGTACCGCAAGAACCTACCCACAAGTGAGGGTAGCTTAATGACATGCTCTACTAGATTTGCTCTTTGCGATCCCCACGGGATGAGCACAATTCCCTTCATAAATTCTCCTCTGGAGCACCACACAATCTTCTCGCGTGCTTCAATATAGTCACAAGCCACCAAGCCATCTAAAAGGTGGCAACCTCCAAGAGTAACAAGCACCATCGGCTTCCAACTCGATCATCTAGTGCCACTCGATGCAACCTCATGATGCAATCGCACTAGAATCGCTTACTCGCTCGATCGGATGATCACTATCAAGCACAAGTGGGTTAGAGGGCTCCCAAATGCACCTACACAATCCACCAAGGCTCAAGGGTGCTTAGTAACCAGCCTAAGCCCGAGCTTCACCTCTATTTATAGCCCCTAAGCCAAATAGAGCCATTGGAGCAAAGCTGTTGGTTTCTACGAGGGCACCAGACACGACGGTGCCCCTCCCAATGGTCGAATTCCAACGGTTAGAAACTAGTTGTTTGTCACCGGACAGGGGTGGCGGTGACCACCTAGGCCAACTCCATAAAAACACCACTCTCTAGAGAAATGGGGCAGTGCACCGCCGCACCCATGGTGGTGACCATGGCGGTGCCCCCTAGGCTCAACACCGAACTCGCCATCCTCAGGAAGAAAGTGGCGGTGCACCGCCCTACACATGGTGGTGTACACCGTCATCGGCGGTGACCACCTCCATTTGTGTTGCTATGAACCGGGGCTAGGTGGGCACCGCCCTAGGGGTGGCGGTGCCACCAGACAAGGCATGGCGGTGCCAGCCCCAACACTCCTCGGCCGAAGCCATGTCGGCACCGCCCTAGGGGGGGTGGTGCCACCCAGGCAGCACCCAGAGCTCGGTTTTGCCTCCTTTCCTTCATCAAGTTCTTCACCTTTGCAAATATGCTAACACCACCAAGTGATCACCACCTTGTGCACATGTGTTAGATTTTCACAAACATTTTCCCAAATGATTAGCACTCTTTTCTCAACACCACTCGATCCTAACATGTATGCAAAGTTAGATCACTTAAGGGGCACTAGATGATCGATATGCAAACAACTTTGCTCCTCTTGATAATACGGCCATCTATCCTAAACCCGGTCATAAACTTCTCTACACACCTATGACCGATGAAATAAAATGCCCTATAAATATGCCTTTGAATTGTGCATTTCATTTCATCTCCTCCAGTGTTGATGCAACACATGCACCAACATGATCACAAATGATATGATCGACTTCATATCATCACGTGACCGTATTGGTTCATTGATCTTGACTTCAGTTGCTCTTCACTATTGCTTCGGTCCATTGGCGCCAAGTCATCACTCAACTTGCCCTTCACACTTGCAACCGGTCCATCAAGCCAAGTCTTGTCTTGATCTTCTCCACCTTAGTCACATGACTCAATGCCAGTCTCATATGCAATGAGCTCCTTCATCATATGTGTGAGCCTTGCAACATATCCAAGCCATTTCACCTCCATAGCATAGGTTACCCACACATGATGTACTTGTGGACTAATTACATGTGTATCTCACATTTAAACATATTAGTCCACCTAAGTTATCACTCAATTACCAAAACCAAACTTGGGACCTTAAAATCTCCCCATTTTTGGTAATTGATGACAACTCTACAAAGATATGGAAATTAAGCTCTTCTTTCTACTTGTTTAAGTTCTTTTCTTTCTACTAAATGATTTCCAATAGTCACTAGAACTTAAACTTCATCTTCATCATGAGCTTGGTCTTGATCTTCAATTTAAGTACCCAATATGTGCCAAGTACACTCCACAATCAAATGGCCTTGTACTCATTTCTTGTCATGCTTATAGATTATCTCAAAACCAAATTTTGGTACCTCAAACACTTATAAATATGATTCTAACTTGAGGACCTTTCAATCAAAGTGACTCTTGATCAATTTAATAACTCTCACTTTTCTGGAAGATTATGTACCCTTCAAAGAAAAATGCATATCTCCCAATGTATAGACCCAAATGCCACGAAATTTTTTGGAGATGTGCTTCACTAAGTCATATAGCATCTATAAAAATTTGAGCTTCATTTTACTTTTAAATTGCTACCAGATTTCAATTCTTCCCCCACTGCTATATGCTGAATACTGTTGCACTATAGCTGATAAGATCCACTCCAAAACTGAAGCATTTCTCATCCAATTTTTATGAAATTTGAACAGCATCTTATACCATAAGTCTAGAGCATGCATACCAAATTTTAAGCCAATCTAAATAAATTTGATTATTTAAACTCAGACTTGATCACAGCTAGCTCAGTTTTTGCAATTTTGGATAGATTTCAATACTTGAGCTATATTTCACCAAATGTGAATCAAACTTGAACTCAACTTGTTTGAATATTTTGACAAGACATATATCCATTCAATACATTTACTAAAAGTCATATTATGATCTTATCCATTCAAACTGACTCAAATTTGATTACTAATCAGTAAATCCATTTGAACACCTCATACCAAGCAACAAATGCATATGTATCCAATTCAATCAACTCATATGCACCAAAATGAATTAGATCAACAAGAGATATACCTTGGTTAGCTCATGATCATCAAATTAGCAAGCTTCAACTCAAATATGCAAGCCATCAAAGATATCCAATAAATCACCACTACTTGATAAATAACACTTGTATGTTGTAGCACTTGGACTTCACTCATTTTGACTTGGCATTGGCTTTGATTTAGCACTGCTAGGCTTCAATGCTTGATTCAACATATGATGAACAAGATTTCCTAACCAATTCTAGAAGCAAGGTCACACAAACATATGCCACTAGTACTTCAAGCACGGGGAGCTCCTACACAACTAGTAAGCAAAGGCACAAACCTCCTAAGCTCACTAGCAATGTTCAATAACAAGGCAACTAATGTCAAATTAGAGAACACAAATGATTTAGCTACACAAACTAAGCAATGTGACTAACAATGTTACTAAAACCAAATTAGTCACGTAAGGGAGCTACTTCTATGCTACACAAGCAAGAAGGTAACTAGCAAACTACACAAGCTAACTAATTACAAGAGCACCTACACAAGCACAATGTATGAAATATAAAGACAAGCTTATGTAAAGGGGATGCAAACCAACGGGAAGACTATGATGACATGATGATTTTATCCTGAGGTTGACATGCTTGCCAACACGCTAGTCCCCGTTGTGTTGATCGCTCACTTGGTGGTTCGGTGGCTAATTGGCATCACCCGCCAAGTCCGCACGTCGGGCACCGCAAGAACCTACTCACAAGTGAGGGTAGATCAATGACACGCTCTATTAGAGTTGCTCTTCGCGATCCCCACGGGGTGAGCTCAATCCTCCTTATAAATCCTCCTTCGGAGCACCACTCAATCTTCTCATGTGCTTCAACGGAGTCACAAGCCACCAAGCTATCTAGGAGGTGGCAACCTCCAAGAGTAACAAGCATCATCGGCTTGCAACTCGATTACCTAGTGCCACTCAATGCAACCTCACAATGCAATCGCACTAGAATCGTTCACTCACTCGATCAGATGATCACTATCAAGCACAAGTGAGTTGGAGGGCTCCCAAGCACACCTACACGAGCCACCAAGGCTCAAGGGTGGTCAGCAACTAGTCCAAGCCCGAGCTCCACCTCTATTTATAGCCCCCAAGCCAAATAGAGGCGTTGGAGCAAAGTTGCTGGTTTTTGTGAGGGCACCGTACACGGCGGTGCCCCTCCCAACGGTCAAATTCCAATGGGTCACCGGGCAGGGGTGGCAGTGGTAGCGCCCTTGGGTGGCGGTGCCACCGAACAAGGCACGGCGGTGCTAGCCCCAACACTCCTCGGTCGAGGCCATGTGGTCACCACCCTAGGGGTGGCGGTGCCACCGGACAAGGGGTGGCGGTGCCACCCAGGAAGCACCTCGAGCTTGGTTTCGCCTCCTTTCCTTCATCAAGTTCTTAACCTTTGCAAATGTGCTAACACCACCAAGTGATCACCACCTTGTGCACGTGTGTTAGCTTTTCACAAACATTTTCCTAAGGATTAACACTCTTTTGTCAACACACTCGATCCTAACACGTATGCAAAGTTAGATCGCTCAAGTGGCACTAGATGACCGATATACAAACAATTTTGCTCCTGTTGATAGTACGGCCATATATCCTAAACCCGGTCATAAACTTCTCTACACACCTATGAGCGGTGAAATGAAATGCCCTATAAATATACCTTTGCCTTGAGCATTCCATTTCATCTCCTCTAGTGTTGATGCAACACATGCACCAACATGATCACAAATGATATGATCAACTTTATATCATCACGTGACCGTATTGGTTCATCGATCTTGACTTCATTTGCTCTTCACCGTTGCTTCGGTCCATCGGTGCCAAATCATCACTCAACTTGCCCTTCACACTTCAACCGGTCCATCAAGCCAAGTCTTGTCTTGATCTTGTCCACCTTAGTCACATGACTCAATGTCAGACTCATATGAGCTCCTTCATCACATGTGTGAGCCTTGCAACATATCCAAGCCATTTCACCTCCATAGCATAGGTTGCTCACACATGATGTACTTGTGGACTAATCACCTATGTATCTCCCATTTAAACACATTAGTCCACCTAGGTTGTCACTCAATTACCAAAACCAAACTTGGGATCTTAAAATCTCCCCCTTTTTGGTAATTGATGACAACTCTACAAAGATATGGAAATTAAGCTCTTTTGGATTCATGTTGCTTGCCCAAGAAATTTTACCATGTGTAAATGATTTTGGACAAGTACCACAAACCCTAATTGATAGTATTAGCTCTCCCTACATATGTGCTAGAGTGTTTGGTTTGAAGCTCGCTCATATATATAGATTAGAATTGTGGGAGAGTAATTACTACCAATGATGCTAAGGTATAAATAATTAACCTTTGATGCGTGATACCAATCGAAGTTACACTTTTAACACCATCCTTAGCACCATGAGTAGCTAGATAACAAAAATACTAGAAACCCCATGAGATCAACATTATAAGTAAGGTTCTAGTACCACGTGTAGAAATACAAGTCTAGCTACCATCCTATGCATGCTAGTTATCAAATCATTAATCAAGTTCTATAACTAGCATACACTACACAAGCATGCATATCAAATTTAAAACTTATGCAATGCAAGCAAGCATATGGCTATGCACATATCAAATGCAATCAATTAAAAGTTCATGAGCTTGCTCCCCCTACTTATGTGCTTCCCTTGTCTAAGAATTTTGATCCTTCTTAATTTCTCAATGTTCATCCCTCTTTGTCCATGTCCAACCTCTACTTCTTTGTCTCAATCTCTCCCAAAGCTTTCATATATTTGTACAATTTCTCCCACTTTGTCATCAATTTTTATAAAAGGTGCGCTTCTCATTGATGCAAAGGCTCGTATTTGGGGTAAATGGTTGACACTTGAATCTTTATTTTTTATGGACACCACTTGTATAGCTCTTTAGACACCATGTGTAGGATCTTGTGACATTGATACAATTATAGTGGGACTCCTCCCAAGCATGGGTCATAACACTTGAGAATCTTGAGCTTGTGTACCACTTGTTGATGAGGGATGTATTCTTCACTTGATGATCACTTAAAGTTGAGGATCACTTGTGGAACCACCTTCTTGTATGGTTGATACCGTGTGTAGGGATGTGATACCACGTATGTGATTGATTTGTCAATAAAAACTATTTCTTGAACAATTGCTATCTTCATGAGTACCACTTGTAGGATATCACTTGTAAGTTGATTTAGACACCACTTGTGAAGTCTTGATGAAATATTTGAGTGTAGATACCACTTGCAACAATCCAAACTAGATATCCATTTGCATTATTGTCTTCTGCTTGTACTCTTGTTACTTATCATGAGCTTCTAAGTTGACTTGAACTAAATTGATTTGCCTAAGCTTCCAAGTCCGGTTTGAACCAATGACAAGCTTGTTCACAGCACTTGCAAGGGTTATCTTGCCAATGTTGTACTTGTCACTTGTTGGCAATCCAAATTAAATTAAGTACTTGGGATTCACTAGCTTATGAACAAACTCATACACTACCACTAGATTCAACTTAATCATTCAAGCAATAGTGATCAGCTAGCTGACATTCTCACCAAGTCGCTGGGGAAGTCCAAGTTCCAGGAGATGTGGGCGAGGATTGGGCTACAACAGATCACCTCCAGTGCTCGACACAAGGCTTAGGGGGAGATTGATAGATAAGCCTAGTGCTAAAGCACTTATATCTTATTTTTCTTACGCTTTTTACTTTCCTTGACTTCCAAGCCTACTATTAGAAATATGTTCAGCATTCACTTTTGTGGTTAGAATATGCTGTAGTAAGTGGGAGTCTCATTTGCCTATAAAGGGCAAGGGAGTGTCATTGTAAAAATAAGCCATTGCATTTTTCATTCAATCCAAGCGGCCAAGGGCCAAGCTTCCCTCTGATAGTTTCACATCTGAATCTGAGATACAATCGGGCCAACGGTTACTCTAAAGGTATTTCTATCCCATATTCATTGAAATATTACTGAAAAAATTGAAGGATAGTAAGGTATTATTACCTCATAGCCACCCGGCTTCATCCGGCTCCTTCCAGGTGTATGCTGCCCATGCCCCTCTGAAGATGACTTCCTCTCTGGAGTCTGCATTCCAGTCGACCTGTGCTTCGGCTTTGATTGGTTGTTTGGCTGCATTGGTGAAGCAGACCCAGCAGCTGTTCTATAGGGGTTTCTTGGTGCCCCAGCATTACTCCCTTGTTCTCTCTGAGGAATTGCATGTCTTTGTGGTGCAGGCTCACGGTGAGTAGGCCAGTCGGAGTGTCGTCGGTGGTCAGTTTCAAGTCTCGATCGATGTGGTGGGTTCCTTGGACCTTGGTCTTGAGGATCAGTTTTGTAGGACGTTGGATGCAAAGGTGACTTGTGAGGATGTTCCGGGTTCCTCGGATCATTTGGTTGTGCAGGAATTCCTGTTTTCCTATTCTTCTGCGCATCCTCGAACTTTTGTGTGTAAGGGGTGTTTCCTGTGGTTTCCCAATCCCCAAATGCAGGAATTTCAGGTTGCTATACAAAGCAGATCAATAGGTAGTTTGTTATGGTCGGGGTCACATATGAAAGGAGGAGCAAGCATCATGGGTGAGCCAAACAGGTCCGGCGAACATTGGGTTTGTTAGCAATTGTTAGGAGTCTTAGAGGGGTTGAGTTTGTTACCAACTAGAATCCTTATTTTTAGCGTCAAGTTGTTAGAGTCAATTGTATAAGAGTCCAACTCTTGGTTAATGGAAAGGTAGCCTAGGATTGTGACTACAAGTCACCCTTGGGCGCCCGATGTCTTCCTGTCATCACCATCTACTGTTCATCGTCATCTATTGCCACCGCAACCACAGCTCCTGTCCATCATCCCCTTGCATGCTCTCACGCTCCTCGATCCCCTCCTTACTTCCTCGAAGCAAAGCACGACGTTGTAACAACCTGGTATCAGATATCATGGCCACTTCCAGGACCTTGTCGACGACCATGCCTCCCACCTCCGGTGGCTCCATGCCGTCGGCCATCTCCTCGGCCACGCCCACCACTTCCATCGCCATTGAGCCATCTCTTCCACTCGCCACCATGCCACCACCGCCCCCACCAATGACGGCCATCCCTACGGATGCGCTCAATGCCTTCACCAAAGCCATCCAAGGGCTCCAGAACCAGATGGCGATGATGAACTTCCACATCAGGGACTTGGCGACGCGTGTGTCCGTGATGGACGGCCGCGCCCTGCCGGTTCTACCTAGGTTGGACGCCGCCCTAGCCCTTCCAGTGGCGTCGGTGCCGGGGATCTCCAAGCCAGCCCCCATGGCGCCCACTGCGCCACCATCGACTCCACTAGCTTCAGCGCCTGCATCAACTACGCTGCCCGCCATGGCGACTCATCCATTCGGTGTTTTGATCGGCCAGATATGCTTTCCTCACTCGCCATCCCCCGTGCCGTCCCTAGAGTCCATCTTACGGGGGTCGGTGCTGGTGTCCTCCGCACCCATGGCATCCCCTACGTCCCGTGTGCATGTGCCACAAGAGCTGGAGGGCCACGTGCATGTGCCACCGGCGCTGGAGGGATAGGTGGTGCCTAGGTATCACAAGTTGGTGTTTCCGACGTTCGACGGGAAGGAAGATCCCCTGGGTGGTTGAACAAGTGCGAACAATTCTTTAATGGCCACTAGACGCGCCACGCTGACTGCGTCTGGCTCACTTCGTACCACCTAACCGGAGTTGCTCAGCAGTGGTACTTGGTCCTCGAAGCCGACGTCGGCCGACCGCAATGGGAGGAGTTTCACACGCTGTGCCAGTAGTGCTTCGGTCCTCCCCTCAGCACCAACCACCTGTCAGACCTAGCGCGATTGCCCTTCACTTCGACGGTGGATGCCTATATGGAAGCGTTCCAGGCCCACGCGGCGCACGCAAGGCGTCTCTCTCTAGGTCAAAAGGCGAAGCCCTTCACGGGTGGGCTGCCGAGTCACATCCGCGTCGATGTGGAGCTTCATGGCCCATAGGATCTATAGGGTGCCATGCATCTGGCACGCGCATACGAGCATCGAAATGCGCCGGCTCCACTTACCTTGCCCGGCTAGCAGCGGCATCGGCTAACGGGGGCGCCGACCACCCCACCTGCTTCATCCGCGGCAACCTCAGTAGCGGCCTCTTCTTCCACGACGACACCACAGCGGGCATTCAAGCATCTCTCACCGGATGAGATGGCGGAATGCAGGAAGCAGGGCCTCTGCTATAATTGTGATGAACCGTACGTCCAGGGTCATAAGTGTGCCCGAATGTTCTTTCTCGAGGCCGCCGATTACATCATCGAGGAGCCGAACGACGCCGACGACACATCAGCTACGTCGTCGGCTGATAACTCGTTCGACCTTTACAAGCCCCTGATATCTCTCTTGGCGATCACCGGTATCCGGACGGCGGACACCATGCAGCTTCGCGTTCGAGTGGGCGCACATGAGCTTACCGCGCTCCTGGATTTGGGCTCCACACACAACTTCATCAGTGGTGCCGCCGCACGACGCGCTGAACTTCAGTTCAACGACAGCGGAGGTGCCCATGTCATCGTGGCCAATGGTGACCGCGTCTTGTGTCGCGGTTTGGCTCACGATGTCGACCTGTGGATCGGCGGGGAGACTTTCACGGTTGACTACTACTCCATTCCGCTGGACTCCTACGACAAGGTACTCGGCGTCACATGGCTCCGCACGCTCGGGCCGATACTCTGGGACTTCAACAACCTATGCATGGCGTTCACATACCAGGGGCGTCGCGTGCTGTGGCAGGGTGTGGGCTCGCCGGCCACGGCCTTTCCTCCGACAGGTGGCCTCCTCGCCGCCCGGGGGCTCCCGGCCAAGGGGACCGAGCCTGCACTGCTCGAGTGCCTACTGGACTCATATGCTGATGTCTTCGAGGCGCCGATGGGCCTGCCTCCGGCTCGTACATGTGACCATCAGATCCACCTCAAGCCGTCCACAGAGCCCGTGGCAGTACGTCCCTATCGCTATCCTCAGCTCCAGAAGGATGAGCTGGAAAGACAATGTGAGGAGATGTTGCAGCAAGGCACGATCCGCAACAGCACTTCTTCGTTCTCGGCACCGGTGTTGCTCGTCAAGAAACAAGATGGCTCGTGGCGATTTTGCATGGACTACCGCGCCCTCAATGCAGCCACCGTGAAGGACAAATTTCCTATACTAGTTGTTGAGGAATTACTCGATGAGCTCCATGGCGCCAAGTTCTTTACAAAGCTCGATCTCCGTTCAGGATATCATCAAGTGCGAGTTCACCCTGATGATGTGGCCAAGACAGCGTTCCGCACTCACCACGGCCACTTTGAATTTTTGGTCATGCCGTTTGGGCTCTCCAACGCACTGTCCATGTTCCAGGCGCTCATGAACCTAGTATTGAAGCAGTTCCTCCGACGCGGCGTGCTTGTGTTCTTTCGACGACATCCTCGTCTATAGCGCCACGTGGATGGAGCACCTCTTGCGACTACGCGTGGTCCTGGATGTATTAACAAGACGATTGCCATGTACCTTCGCTGCCTCACCGGTGATCGTCCTCGCGATTGGCTCGATTGGCTTCCTTGGGCCGAGTTCTGTTACAACACCGCTTACCATTCGGCTCTTCGGACCTCGCCATTCACCGTGGTCTATGGCCATGCGCCGTCGGAACTGCTACCCTATGTGTCTGGTCGTGCCGAGACTGCGGCAGTCGATGAGCTTCTCGCCAACCGGGATGAGTTTCTGGAAGAAGTGTGTTCCCGACTTCTTCAGGCACAGGAGCATGCACGGCGTTCCTATGATGCTCGTCATCGTGCTCTGGAGTTTGTGGTGGGTGACTGGGTGCTCGTGCGCCTCCTTCATCGGTCCACCCAGGCTCTGGACCCGACCAGTCGTGGCAAGCTGGGTCCTAAATATGCTGGACCCTATCAGGTGGTGGAGCGTATTGGTGAAGTGGCGTACCGCCTTCAGTTGCCAGCAGGTGCACGGATCCATGACGTGTTTCATGTGGGTGTGTTGAAGCCTTTCCATGGTGCGCCTCCATCAGCAATTCCAGCATTGCCTCGTCTTCGTCATGGCTGTCCGCTTCTACGCCCTGACCGTGTGCTCCGCTCCAGTCTCCGGCGCGGCGAGTGGCATGTGCTTGTTCAGTGGGTAGGATTGCCAGCTTCTGAGGCGACTTGGGAGTCGGTCACCGAGTTTCGCGCTGCTCATCCTGAGTTCCAGCTCGAGGACGAGCTGTTTCCGGAGGAGGGGAGAGATGTTATGGTCGGGGTCACATATGAAAGGAGGAGCAAGCATCGTGGGTGAGCCAAACAGGTCTGGCGAACATTGGGTTTGTTAGCATTGTTATGAGTCTTAGAGGGGTTGAGTTTGTTACCAACTAGAATCCTTATTTTGAGCGTCAAGTTGTTAGAGTCAATTGTATAAGAGTCCAACTCTTGGTTAATGGAAAGGTAGCCTGGGATTGTGACTACAAGTCACCCTTGGGCGCCCGGCGTCTTCCTGTCATCGCCATCTACTGTTCATCGTCATCTATTGCCACCGCAACCACGGCTCCTGTCCGTCGTCCCCTTGCACGCTCTCACGCTCCTCGATCCCCTCCTTACTTCCTCCGAAGCAAAGCACGACGTCATAACATAGTTTTAGTCAACTTTCTGGAGGACTATGATTGATGATATATAAACATGTAAAAGCATCCATCTGTTGTTAGGATAGTTATCATTTTTGTGGGAGAAGAATTAGCAAATACAAAAAGATTCTCAAGCATCCCAAACTAAGCTGAATAGTGAATAATCTACAGCAGGACTCACATTAACATTTCTGAAAAAACTAGGACTGAAACCCCCTAAACTATTGGGATGTCTATGATACATGCTCACATGCAAAAGAAGAGCATAATCATATATCAATCTGGATCAGGCGCACTCAGATGTAGAATTGTGGCATTTGCAGTTCACAAGTTTCAACAAGGATTTATCTGGGAAAGTATCTGCCATATATCAACCTTAGAAAAAATCACTCACAGTATAAATAGGTCTAGCATACACAGCACACCAATCACCACAAGAAGAGAACTAAGGTGGGTTTATAATTACCAAACCAGCAAAGCACACTGCTCATTCATCAGTAGTTATAGGTCCCATTATGTCTCCCTGTGTCTTCCAGACAGGATATCTAAAATTAACTACAGCGAAAACACGTCCACTGTAAAATGTCAAAAAGGTCTCCAGCCTGAGCAAGACAAGGCAGAAACAAAGTACAGTATCATTCTACACTAGTTCTTTTCTAACTAGTCAATTAGCCATCACAAGACAGACCAATTCCAGGATTTCTTAAGCTTGAATTAAAATGTACTCCCTCCATTGCAAGACATCAAGATCCTAAAGACATGTTAAGTTGTTGTAAAAAAAAGACATGATAAGTACGCAAAATAATAAACGATTTACTCACCGCCATCAGCCAATTCTGATCTGCAAGGCAGAATTGAGGTTCTCCAGTGCAAAGAAAATTCTGAACTACCACCCTTTTTTACACAAACTCCTGGAGGAACAGACCACAGTCCTCCAAAGGAAAGCACAGAAGTGTCAGTTTTTCCTCAGAGTAGTACTGAGTAGGTGCGGACCCAGTAAAGGACATGGCTGTACACATGCACACACGATAACTTTTGCAAAGCAACCGAATTTAGTAGGCATAATACATGCATATACACTTGAATTAGATTCAGATCCGAATACAAATGGTATGTCAGGGTTTGGGCGCACGGTTTCGCAAAGCAGCAAGGGAAGACCAAGGAGAGGGCGTACCTACCAGGGGCGAAGCCACGTTGGCTTTCCCTGTGCACGTGCACCACGATAAAACCAAAAATTACTGATGTCTACCCCATCTTTTCCATGTATTTTCTTTGTAATTGTATAGATTCCTTGATATTTGATAGGGAGTGCACCAGGGTTAGTTTTGAGCTGGCTTCGCCACTGGTACCTACGCATTAGGCTAAGGTTTGGGCGCACGGCTTCACACAGAAAGCAGGAAGGGAAGACCAAGGGGAGGGCATACCTGGTGGTGTTCGTCGCCGGCAAAGGTGGCGAAGTAGGGCGGCAGAGGCGGCTGGCCCAGTCGTTGGTGGGTGGAAGAAGGCCTCTGGTCTCTGGAAGAAGACAAGGCAGAGTACGTAGGGGACTATAGGGGTGCAGCCTACAGCTACAGGCGGATCGGCTGCGTAACGGCATTTAGCAAGGGCCGGTCCGACGTAATGTACCTTTTAATAAAGGACACTCAGAAGGCTGTAATACTTGGTTAATTAAGAGAGAGATGGATCTCTTCCAAGAAGATATAAAGTTACATTCTCTCGTTCATTGCCATAACATTTAGGCCCCGCTGGGTTTGCTGAATTGTGGCTGAAACTGGCTGAAAACACTGTTCTGACTGAATTCCTGTGAGAGGAAAATACTGTTCCGGTTGAAAAAACAAGCTGAATAGTGCCGTTTTCTAGATAATCCGAATGGGGCCTTACTGTTAAATATATATGGAGAAAATAATGCAATCAAATCAATACTGGCTACCTTATCGGTCCGAAAAGACTAGCACCCGGACGTTGCGCGCGTCCGAAATCCCGTGCTTGCTCCACCCTAGTCTCTCGAATTCGTGCGCCGCTCATGCCAACTCCACTTCCCGCACCCTCGTTCGGACCGCTCCCTTTCGCTCTATTGCCCACGTCGCATGGATGAATCGGCCCCGTCTCTTGCACACGGGCACTTCGCCCCCTCTTCCACACCGCTTCGCTCCCACCTCTTCCACGTCGCTCGGATGACTCCCCTGCCTCTTCCACACTCGGCATTACGCAGCCTGCGCCTCCTCCCCACATTGACGCCGCCATGGCTCCCACACTAGCTCTCTCTTCCTCTCTCAACAACCCTACATCCAGATCTACTTTTGCAACACTCAGATGAAACAATTGCAACATACATCTGAAATAGATGAAACATTTGGAATATACATTTGCAACATATGCAACATCTAGATAAAACACTTGCAACATATGTGTATAACCATTACAACATGTGCAACATCTAAAAACTACCGTTGCAACATCCATATAAAAATATCTGAAACATACCTCTAAAACATCTGAAACACTCTGAACATGCGTTTTTGCAACATAGGGAAGGATGGGGCCGGTCGATTCCAGGCGTTGGGGTGGGAGCCGACGGCGAGCGGCGGCACGCGAGCACCACCATCGTCAGCACCACTAGCACTGACCTTGGCTCAGCTGGGCAGGCGACGCGCGGGACAGGTGGGAGCAGGCTGCTCGTGCGATGGGAGGGAGAGAGCGAGGCAGAGTGGGGCGACAGCAGCGAGCGTGGAGTGGGGCAGGGGCGCAATGTGGACGGTCAATGCGGGTTTAGGCGCGCGGTGCTCAGCGCAAGTGAGCAGCGCGGGTGGATCGGTCCGTCTGGATAGATGTCCATGGCGTATCATTATCAATTTCGGTTACTAGGAATTTCTTCCCTTTTCCCAAGAGTTGCCATCTTCTAGACTCCAGTCATCAATTAGTTGCTTGCTCCTGATTTTGACCATCAACGGTGCCACTAGAGGCAGCACCTCATCCCCTTTTTCGCCTCCTTTGATTCCTTTGCAAATGTGTCAACACCACAAGTGCTTCACCATCATGTGCAAGTATGTTAGTATTTTCACAATCATTTTTCAAAGGTTATTCACTTCTCACCAATTGTGCATTAGGTCTAAAATGCAATGCAAGTATTCTAACAACTAGTGGCATTAGATGATTGAGTTGTTCGATAAGAGCTCCCCTCTTAATAGTACGACCATCTATCCTAAATGTGATCACAATCTCTATTGTGTCTTGATCACCAAAACAAAATGGCCCTATTGAATATCACCTTTGCCTTGAGCCCATTTTGTTTTTCTCTTTCTTCTTTTCTAAGTCCCAGAACTTGATCATCATCACATGTCCACACCACCACCATGGACTTTATTTCATGTGGCCATCTACATCCATGAGTGGCACCTAGCTCCTTCACTTGGATTGGACCATCCTATCTAATCACACACTTAGATGCAAGGATTAGTCCAAATAGGTTTCATCAATTAGCCAAAACCAAATTATGGCTTTCAAAGGTTCTATTCTTCCTCTCAACAAGGCCATTTAATTGTGAAGTGTACTTGGCCAAAAATTGATGTCTAATTCCAAAGTCATCACATAACTCATCAATTCTAGTATTTTTGAACTCACTACCATTGTCACTTCTAACTCTCTTAATGGTTGTTTCAAACTCATTGTGAATGCACTTGATAAATGATTTGAATGTTGCAAACACATCACTCTTGTCCACTAGAAAGAATGCCAAAGTGTATCCTGTATAGTCATTCACTATCACAAAGCCATATTTGTTTCCACTGATGCTAGTGTATTGTGTTGGCTCAAACAAGTCCTTGTGCAATAACTCAAATGCTTTACTAGTGCTCATCATGCTTTTTCTTAGGATGGGTGTTTCCAACTTGTTTACCGGCTTGACAAGAACTACAAAGCTTATCCTTCTCAAACACAACATCCTTTAAGCCTCTAACTAAGTCATGATTAACCAATCTATTCAATTGTTTCATTCCAACATGACCAAGTCTTCTATGACATAACCAACCCATACTAGACTTAGTGAACAAGCATGTTGATAATTGTGCTTCGCTAGCATTGAAATCAACCAAATATAGATTCTCATATCTAAAGCCTTTGAAAATTAAGTTAGAGCCATCTACACTTATGATCTCTACACCATCAACTCCAAATATACACTTAAATCCAAGATCACACAATTGAGCCACGGATAGCAAGTTGAAGTTCAAGCTCTCTACTAGCAACACATTGGAAATGTTGAAGTTATTGTATATTGCAATCTTATCGAGCCTTTTGACCTTGCCTTTGCCATTGTCACCAAATGTAATACTATCATAACCATCATTGCCATTGGTGTTGATTGAGTTGAACATTCTTGCATCACCGGTCATGTGTTGAGTGCACCCACTATTAAGAACCCAATGCCTTCCTCTGGCTTTGCAATTGATCTACAAAAGAAGATCAATTCTTTTTAGGTACCCAAACTTGTTTAGGTCCTTAGAGGTTAGTTACTAAGCTCTTTGCACCAATGAACTTAGCATGAACACCATTAGTACCCTTAGTAAGCACATAGAAAGAATCAAGCTTAATTGATGATACATTAGCTTGTGATTTCTTGTTTATGCATTTTTGCTCTCTGTGACCAACTTGCTTGCAACTAGTGTAAAATCGACCATTGTTCTTCATAAAACTAGTCTTATGAGGAGCAAATGCCACCTTGCCTTTCTTGGGGTATAGTCTAATCCCTCTTTGTAGAGAGAAGCTCTTTGGCTACCCAAGCACATAAGCAAGCGATCCTCACCACCATAGGCTTTGCCTAAGGCGCGAGTAAGCGATGAGCTACATGAAGGGTTAGTGGGAGCAACAACAATAGGCTTATAGAATAATTCATCACTTATGTCACAAGTTAAGCCTTTATCACATGTTACAACATGCTCCTTCTCATTTTGCTCATTAAGTAGAGAGGAATGAGCTTTTTCAACCTTCTTGTGAGCCTTACCAAGCTCCTCATAGTCTTCCTTTGGACTCTCATGAGTAGCATTGAGCTCATCAAAGGATTGCTTAAGGGCTTTTAGTTTCTTATGCAAGTCTTTGCATTCTCTTCTCTTAATGTCAAAATGTTCTTTAGCATCTTCCAACATGTCAATTAGTTCATCTTTAGTGGGTTCATCATCATCATCACTTTCACTTTCATTATCATGTTTCTCATCACATCCATCATCACAAGTTTATACCTTAGTGGCCTTAGCCATGAAGCAAGTCGATGGCGTGTCGAAGAGAGAAGGCTTCTCATTGATAGCAATGCTTGCAAGAGCCTTCTTCTTGGTGGTCTTCTTATCATTACTATCATCATCATCACTTGAGGAAGCATCACTATCCCAAGTGACCACATATGAACCACCCTTCTTCTTCTTCTTCTTGATGGTCATCTTGTCCTTCTTCTCCTTGTCCTTCTTCTTGTTCTTCTTGTCATCATCATCATTGTCGCTATTGTATGGGCATTGAGCAACAAGATGATCCTTGCTTCCACACTTGAAGCACCTTCTTGACTCTTCCTTGTTGTTGGATGAAGACTTCTTCCTTCTAGCATGATAGCCCTTCTTCACCATGAACTTGCCAAATCTCTTCACAAAGAGAGCCATCTTCTCATCATCCATATCATCAAAGCTTGAATCATCATCTTCACTTGATGTATTTGCTTGACCTTGCCCTTTGATGATGATGTGGCTTTGAATGCCACACTCTTCTTCTTCTCATCCTTCTTCTCATCTTTCTTCTCCTTCTTTCTTCCTTCTCATCATCATCTCTATATGTATCATTAGTCATCACATCACCCAATACTTGGTTTGGTGTCATTTTATCCAAACCACTCCTCACTAGCAAGGTGACCGACATGCCAAATATTGATGGTAAGCATCTCAAGAACTTATGAGAGAAGTCCTTGTCCTTCACTTCTTCACCAAGTGCTTTGAGATCATTGACTAGCACTTGTAGCCTATGGAACATCTCTGGCACACTCTCATCATTCTTCATCTTGAAGCTTGCAAATTTATCCTTGAGAATGTAAGTCTTGGCACCCTTCACCGCTTGTGTTCCCTCAAATGATTCCTCCAACTTCTTACAAGCCTCATGAGCCATCTCAATGTTCTTGATTTGCTTAAATGTTATCTCATCAATAGCATCATGAATGGAACTAAGAGCAATGTCATTGTTTGGGAGTAGCACTTCTTCGGTCACGGTGGGATTCTCTGGATTGGCTATCTCAATTTTGGTCTCCACCACCTTCCACACATTTCTATTGATTGACTTGATGTGTGTGGTCATCTTTGACTTCCAATATGGATAATTTATGCCATCAAATTGGGGTGGCTTCTTAGTGTTGTTGATTTGAGCCATTTTGACATTGATGGTTGCTAAGCCACAAATCACGGTGACCACGGCTCCGATACCACTTGAAAGGTTCTAATGGCTAGAGGGGAGTGAATAGCCTATTAAAAATCTACAACAACACTAAGACATGTGATTAGTAAATAAGATGGCGAAGTGAATTTTATGCTAGCACTACACTTGTGTTGCAAGCCACCTACCCAATACTAATCTTTATGATCTCTAGTATGCACACAAAGGCTAAGTCACTAATTTACACCTAGGTGAGCAAACTACCAAGAGAACTACAACTAAAGAGCCACACTAACTAGCTACAACTAACACAAGTACTACACAAGGTAAAAGCACAATGTAATACAAGAGAGTGGTAGAAAGATATACCGCTGTGGCAAGTGATCAATCAACAAATACCAAAGAATACCAAGGATACAAATGATGACACAATCAAATTTTTCTCCGAGGTTCACTTGCTTGCCGACAAGCTAGTCCCTGTTGTGGTGATTCACTCACTTGGAGGTTCACGCGCTAATAGGCATCACACGCCTAACCCACAACTGGGTGCCACACAACCAACACAAGATGAGGATCCATAAGCCACGCGTAATCCACTAGAGTTGCCTTTGGAGCTCCGTAGGGGAAGGCACAAGAACCCCCCACAATCACAATGATCGGAGCTAGAGACAATCATCTTCCTCCGCTCGATGAGCCACCAATCACTGGGCCGTTGAGGTGTCGACAAACACCAAGAGTAACAAGTTCTCCACCAGCCCAAATAGGCCAACTAGTGCCATAAGATGCTAGAACACTAAGCAATGCACTAAAGGCTCTCCAATCTCACTCAGGATGATGAACTCAAGTGTGCAAGTGAGTGGAGTGGTGTACTCAGCTCTCAAAGGTTGTATCCAGCTGTTAGAAGCACCAAGAGAGTGGCCAAGGCCGGCCTCAAGCTCTATTTATAAGCCCACAAGCAAACAGAGTCGTTACCCCTTTGAGTCAGCTTCTATGGGGGCACTGGACACGGCGATGCGATCACCGAACATGGGGTGACGGTGCCCCTCCAACGGTCATCCAATGGCTAGTTTAGCCATTGGGGCACCGAACAGGCAATGGTGGCACCAGACAAGGTGCAGCGATGCCACCCTAGCCAAACCCCCGAAAACAGTAGTCTTTGGATAATTAGGGCGGTGCCACCGGATAGGGGTGGTGGTACCCACGGTGTGCCCACCGCTGGTTCCCTTGCTGTCTGTTGAAAAATAGCGGTGCGACCGGACAGGGTGGCGGTTCCCCCAGTGGTGCACCATCACTCCTGGGGCGGTGCACACTACCACATGGGGTACCAGCCCCCAACTTCACCTCCTTGGCCAAGTCCAGGTGGGCACCACCCTAGGGGTGGTGGTGCCACCAGACAAGGGGAGGAGGTGCCCCCCTCTAGGCAACACCCAACAACTTCCTCATCGCCTCCAGCCGGTCACCTCCCTATGGGTGGCGGTGCACCGGACAGGGGGTGACGGTGCCACTAGAGGCAGCACCTCATCCCCTTTTTCTCCTCCTTTGATTCTTTTGCAAATGTGTCAACACCACAAGTGTTTCACCATCATATGCAAGTGTGTTAGCATTTTCATAATCATTTTGAAAGGTTATTCACTTCTCACTGATTGTGCACTAGGCCTAACATGCAATGCAAGTATTCCAACAACTAGTGGCATTAGATGATCGAGTTGTTCGATAAGAGCTCCCCTCTTAATAGTACGACCATCTATCCTCAATGTGATCACAATCTCTATTATGTCTTGATCACCAAAACAAAATGGCCCTATTGAATATCACCTTTGCCTTGAGCCCATTTTATTTTTCTCTTTCTTCTTTTTGAAGTCCTGGAGCTTGATCATCATCACATGTCCACACCACCACCATGGACTTCATTTCAATGTGGCCATCTCCATCCATGAGTGCCACCTAGCTCCTTCACTTGGATTGGACCATCCTATCTAATCACACACTTAGATGTAAGGATTAGTCCAAATAGGTTTTATCAATTAGCCAAAACCAAACTAGTGCTTTCACATGGTTAGTTTGGATATGAGATGAACTGAGTTGAGATGATTAGTGAAGTGATTGATATAGAATAGGTGCAAACTGGATACTGATAATGAATTAATTCTTAGGTAAAATATTGAAAGTAAGGATCCACTTATAGTAAGCTTTTCTGCAAAAGTTACTCTTGCTTCAAACTTTCCTTAAGCCTACATGCCCTTGGATTCTTTTTTTAGTCGGGTAAGACTTGTTGAGTACCCTCAAGTACTCAGGGTTTGTTAACCCTATTGCAGGTTTTGACTTGTGCTGCTAGTGGAGGTCATGTCAGTGGACTCGACATGATCTGGTCATCTCTTCTACGTTAGGTGCTTACCTAAGTTGCTTCTGTAGTTCTACTCAACTTTTGGACTTAAGGTAAGTTTTTACTTGAATATGTTTTGTAAACTAATGTTATAAGTCTTCCGCACTCCAATGTAAGATATTTTTGTACCAAATGTTGTAATGTTGTGGTAGCTCCATGTTGATCCTGTATGAGTTATAAAATGTGGATGATTCGAGATTCCCCGAGGACACCCGACAGAATATTGAAGTTATCTGGCTTTCGTGTGCAGCAGTCAGAGGTCTTTTGGACAATGATAGGTGCACGTGGGCCATATAATTGGAGTGGTTAAAAGGTCCCTAGTTTGGTTTTGGTAATTGAGTGACAACCTAGGTGGACTAATGTATTTAAATGTGAGATACATAGGTGATTAGTCCATAGGTACACTTGTGTGAGCAACTCATGCCATAGAGGTGAAATGGCTTGGATATGTTGCAAAGCACATACATGTGATGAAGGAGCTCATTGCATATGAGACATGACATGGAGTCATGTGACTAAGGTGGAGAAGATCAAGACAAGACTTGGCTTGATGGACCGGTTGCAAGCGTGAAGGGAAAGTTGGAGGCTTTAGAGCGATGGACCGCATGGCGGTGAAGCTTGAGCAAGACTTGGCACCGATGGATGAAGGCAATGGTGAAAAGCAAGTGATGATGAACCAACAAGGTCATTTGATGGTATGAAGTGGATCATATCATTTGTGATATGGTTGGTGCATGTGTTGCATCAACATTGGAGGAAATGGAATGGAATGCTCAAGGCAAAGGTATATTTGTAGGGCATTTCATTTCATCGGTCAAAGGTTGTGTAGAGAAGTGTATGACCGGGTTTAGGATAGATGGCCATACTAACAAGAGGAGCAAACTTGTTTACATTTCGGTCATCTAGTGCCACTCTAGTGATCTAACTTTATACCGTTGCTAGGATCGAGTGGCGTGGTGAAATGAGTGACTAATCCTTTGAAAAATGATTGTGAAAATGCTAACACACTTGCACAAGATGGTGAACACTTGGAGGTGTTAGCACATTTGCAAAGGTGGTGATATTGGATAAGAAATATGTGCTAAAGTGAATGGAGGAGAGCACACATGCATTGCAAAGAGAGAGAGGGAGCCTTGTGTGCGCTTAGCTTCTCTTTCATTGCATGCACTTTGAGAAGGGTAAAAATAGACAAGCATTGCATGCAATCTAAGCTAAAGAGAGGGAGTGTGTGGATGCATGCTTTCTTTGTTGATCAAGTGAAATGAGTCACCACGTGAAGTGAAAGAAACGAGTGGTCGAGGTGACCGGACGGTGGGTCTAGGATGACCAGACGTGTCCAATCAAGTGACCCGAGGCAAAGGTAGATGGCTAAGTGCGACTGGACACTGGCTCGGATAAGCGACCAAATGTGTGCCTAACAATGTTCACGGGATGACACAGAGGTGGCATTGTGATCGGACGTAGGGGTGAGTCCGGTCACCAAGGACCGGATGCGTTCGGTCATGAAAAAGAGGCTCTGGGAGCTCTCTCTGGACTCGACCGGATGCTGTGGCATCGCAAGTCTGATCATGACTTGCATGCATGTCCGATCATGTGTGCGAGCGCACATGAAGAGAGTCATTGGGCGGCAATGTCTATTTTTAAACAGTTGTGACACGTGGTGGTGTTGGGGCGACCGGGCGCATGTGACCGTATGCGTCCGGTCTCTTCGCATGTGCGTCCAGTCGATGCACAGAAAAAGCTAACGGCTATTTTTGGCCTTTGGGCTATAAATAGAGGGGTGTCTCAGCCATGGCTGAGGTTGAGCACCTTGGGGGACTTAGTGTTCATGCTTGAGAGTGCTTGGGAGCCCTCTAACTTACTTGTGCTTGATAGATTCCAAATCGATAGCTAGTGAGTGATTCTAGTGCATTGCATTAAGAGATCCGTAGCGCTGGGCAGGAGACTGGGCCTCCGTTGTCGCCGACGACCCGAGCGTCCACGGTCTTGCCCTGAGTTGCTAGTGCCAACGCTCCCCCGACATCGACGCCTGTCGAGTCCCTGCCCCTCCTTGAAAAGGGGAAGGATCCTGGTGCCTCAGGCTATCAAGGTCTTTTCGTTTTGTCAATGGATGAGTTAGTGGCCTAGGGGCTCGGTGATCCTTTGCGTCGGTGAGCTTGGACGAGCACCGCTGGTCTCGAGCGGGGATCGGCTCCCGAGCTCTGGCAAGGCGGGGATGGCCCAGCCTTCACTATGCCTATCTGCATGCCTCGGAAGCTTGACCGAAGGCCCCAACAGGGCAACCATGGCCTTTGCTACCACGGTGGTGGGTCGTCAGCGGTTTTTACCGGCATATATTGTAATCGGGTTGTTCCGAATCAATGAAACGAAATTACTTTGGTGTGTAATCTTATTTTGCTCTTGAGTCATGCTCAGAGACTTGATCCCTCATTGGGCTAGGCTGTTATGATGATGGCCTCATTGGCCAAGATCACCGCGCCCATGCTGCTAGCGGGTATGTCCATGAGAACCCTAGGTTTATGGTCGTTCCATGCCCCGGTCATGTCCCCTAGAGGGGAGATCCTCAACTTCTTAACCGAGCCACTCGTATAGTTCTTGAGCCCGTCTGCCAGTACTTAGGGGCTCACTGCCTCCCTCATTGGGTCACCATCATGGCTCAAGTCAGTACTCGGACATCATTCATCACAACGGTCGGGGTGCTTCTGGGCACCCCGGCTATAGCCATGTGGGCTCGCCTCCTGACCGTCCCTCCCACTTTTAGTTGCTTTAGGCGACCTTGAAGCCCAGTAGGCCGATGTTGAACCCTCAATGATGCCCCTTCTAGGGGGCCCCGGACTGCATGCGGTGGGGTGGAACGATCCGATGAAGGATCGGGATATAGGTAGAAATCTACAAAGAAAACGGAATGGACACAAGAGAGGGGAAAGAGGACATAGCTAGTAACATGATGGCTAGGGCCACTCCATTAGCACCTTGTCGATCTCTCACCTGCTCCTCCTGCTCCATTCGCCCATCCTTGCCTCGCTCGAGGGCCTTCTACAGCGGTCCTCCATCTAAAAAAGTCAGCAAGTGGTTAGCTCGGTCGATCCTCTGGTGTGGCCGAGCCATCGTTGGGATGGCTCGGGTAGGAAGATAGCAAATAGAGTAGAGAAAGGTAAGCAAAGCAAGAGGGTTAGGACTTATCTTAGTTTTTGTTGTTAGAGAGGTAGGCCGATGAAGGAGGTCCATAGGCAGGCCATGGCTTGGGAGGAGTCACTTCTGGGCGGATGGCTCGGTGATGGACTTCCCTCATGGGGAAAGGTTAGAACTCACCTCAATTGGGTCAACCCCTTCTAGGGAGCCAAGCACCTAGATGGAGGGGCCAGCTGAGCCACCGTTGCCGCCAGAGGTCTTGACCGCCTAGCCGATGCTCAGTCGGTCAAGCACCGCTGCCATCTTGGATGCTTCCTCCGCCGTTGCCCTCCCTATGTCATGGCCAGTGTCGTTGAGAGCACAGGGGGCGGCGAGCACTGCTGCTTGGGTGACATAGTCTTGCTCGTAGTAGTAGGCTTACTCGAAGCTGTCCTCGATGGTGATGACCCTTTGGGCCAGGCATCTTGAGCTTGAGGTAGGTGTAGTTGGGAATGGCCATGAACTTGGCAAAGCACAGTCGATCGAGCAGGGCGTGGTAGACACTAGGGAAGTTGATGGCCTCAAAGGTGAGTGGATCCTTATGGAAGTTGTCTGGCTGGCCGAAGGTGATGTTGAGCCAGATGCGCCTGAGGGGTACGATGTCCTTCCCCAGTACAATCCTATAGAATGACGCCTTGCTAGGGCGCAGGCTACTCCGAGGGATGCCCATCTTGTTGAGGCTGCTAAAGTAGAGTACGTTGAGGCCACTACCCCCATCTATCAGCACCCTGGTAAGGCGCGTGGTGCCCATGATTGGGCTAACCATGAGCGGGTAGCGCCCTAGATGGGGCACGCAATTGGGATGGTCTTGTTGGTTGAAGGTGATGGCCATCTAAGACCATCGGAGCTGCATTAGGGTGGCATGGGTGTGGACGGTGTTCACATCCTGCTCAGTGATATGGCATTACCAGTGGGATTCATACGCCTAGGAGCCCCAGAAGATCATGAGGCAGCACTCAACCTTGGGGAACTCGTTGTCTGACTCCTAAGCACTATTTGCTGGGTTGCTGGCCTTTGGGGCAGGCTTCTGGGCCTTGCCCTATTGGCCAAGGGTGCTACGGATATAGACCTTCATGGTAGTGCAGTCCTTGAGAAGATGCTTCACCGGCCCCCTATGGAATAGATAGGGGACTCAAGCACCTTCTCAAAGTGTTTTAGGCATGTAGCATGCCCACGGGGCTGAGGTCTAGCTTTACGGTCATCTGTGGCGACCATCTCCTCCCAATGGTGCTTTCGGTCCTTGTTTTGCCTATCACAGCATCGCTGGGACGAGGCGGGATCATCGGCGCCATCACTACCACTGAGGTGTCAGGTGGCCTTGGCTTTCTCGCTTAAGCTAGCCTAGACGGCCTCCTCGCTAGTGGTGTATTGGGTGGCAATGTCTAGGAGCTATCATGCATGGGGACTCATGGCCGAGCACATGGATTAGTGCCTTGCAGGTCATGCCACAGATGAACACGTTGATCACGTTGGCATTAGTGATGTTTGGGAGCTCATTATGCTTCTTGGAGAGGCGCTAACTATACTCCCAGAGGGTTTCATTAGCCCTCCACTTGCAATTGCAAAGACCTAGGAGTTCCTTGGGTGGGTGTAGGTACCCTGGAAGTGGATGATGAAGACCGCACGGAGATCACACCAGCAGCGGATGTTGCTAGGCTCGAGCTGCTCGAGCCAAGCTCTTGTTGAGCTTGACAGAAGCAGAGGAAGGTACTAAATGGTGAAGTCATCGTCTGACCCCCCAGCCTTCATGGCGAGGTGGTAGTCCTCAAACTAATGGTTCGGGTTGGTCTCACCATCATACTTGGAGATGCGTCGGTGGCTAGAAGCGCCTAGGGTAGGGGTTGCCGGATCGCTGCCCTGAATGCCAGGGGCCAAAGTGATATGGGGTGGGGCCCCCTCCCCGTTGCTCAGGGGTACAGGACTACACCTGAGTGTGGCATCTGGCCTCGATGGTGTCATGAACGTCGTGGTCATCACCGATCCGGTGCTGCGTTGGGGGACACCAAGGAGAAAGGTCACGCCTTCGCTCAACCGAGGCTTGGTGCCCTAGGTCCATGGCCAATCGGAGCTATTGCTGGACATGTCACCACTGCTCACTGCCGCCTATGGGGTGTGAGCATTAGAGCACCCCCCCCCTCCCTCGTTGGTGGTGACCATCATTTGGGACAGCCAAGAGAGCACGGCATGGCGCAGAGAGGTAGAACTCTTTGCCTACTGCTCGAGGGTGACACGAAGGAACCGCTTCACCTCGTTTAACCACTTGTTGGTCTTCAGGTCTGGCATGTCCGAGATGCCTTCCAAGCAGCCTAGCGGTGGCCGCCATGTTGTATGCCATGTGGGAGAAGCAGAGGCCACTAGGAGCCCCCATGCGGGCATCATCATTATCACCAAGAGGGTGCGCAGTTTGCTACCATGCAAGGCCTGCCTTTGGCGCTCAAGCTCTGCCTCGGTAGCCTCCAAGTCCACCTGCAGAGCATGCAAGCGGTCCACCTTCTCCTGAAGGTAGGCCATGTGGCTACAAGGATTCTGGTCCGATGACGTGAGCTCAGGTGCCTCCTCAGCAAGATCATCATCGTTGATGTGGTAGCACATGCATGGTGGGCATCGTAGTCGATGTCATCGGAGTCGTACAGTAGCCTGTTCCCCGATAGGACCTCGAGGAAGGTGCGGAGCGAGGGGATGTCCGTCCTTGCTGCGCTAGTGTGGATGATGCTCTATAGTGCCTCGATACTGATGAGCGTGCTCTGGCTCTAGCTAGAAGGACACCGCCGTGTTCTGTATCCTAAAAGGCAGGTCCGGGAGGTAGTACTAGAAGTGATCAGGCAGCGGGAGCACCTCACCAGTGGCGATCTGGTGGTCGACATTGGCCAACATTTAGAACATCTAGCGGTAGTCCAACATGGTAGGGTTTGGCCCAGACCGCGTCGGATCTAACGGGCCAAAACCTTGAGATCTGCTCCCAAGAGTCCTGGCGGAGGAGACGGCGCCGGGGGCTCGTAGCCCACCAGTGCAGTCCCGTGGAGTGGATGAAGCTCGCCATAGCTTTCGATGATGTAGGCCAGGCTCCCAAAGTTGAGGACCTGACCCAGAGCGAAGGCGCTAGCCATGATGGAGAATTCACCGAGGAAGTGGACAACATCTCTGGGCGGCGGCACATGCTCCGGCGATGAGGCTGGTGGCTCCGGCTATCGTAGAGCTAGAATCGCACTTGATGTTGCCCCCTACCTAGTGCACCAGCTGTGGTAGGGTCGAAACCACGGCAAGCATGTTGTTTGAGTTGGTGTCAGAGTGTGGGGTCTTTGATGGCTCGGGTGGACTCAGGAACACATGAATCATGCAGAGAAGATGCAATAGTTTATCCTGTTTTGGGCCAATTCAGTCCCTATGTCTAGCAGCTAATGATTCTAAGGTTGCCTCACCACTGGTGGAGTCTCCCCCTCATCGAAGAGGAAGAAGACAGCAGGATATGGTGGAGGAGGGGCTCTCAATGCCCCTCTCTGGTTGCCTCTTTCTTGGTGTAGAGTAGAGGTAGATGGAATGGAATGGAGTGTCTGGTGATCGAATCAGGATCCTTCCTTCCCTCTAGGTCTGACCTCATCCCTTATATAACGAGATAGGTTGGGTACAAGGCAGTTTGGGGGTTCTAGTCTATAGTCTATGTGCACCGGAGTCTAGGAGATTCTTGTACCTATGCCCCGTGGACCGTTGAGGTGTCATGGAGCCGAAGAAGCCTGGGAATTGTCAAACTGCTCTGTTCTAACACTTTGCGTGTCAGACGGTGTCGGCTTGGACCAACCTCCCTAGGTGAGACCTTCTAACACTCTGACGCGTGGGCCCAAAAGCCCCCAGAGGCCGTGGGAAACTTTGTCTTCTTCTATCATGCCTTAGACATGATCCTATCAGAGGAGCAGTTGGAAGGGGCACGCCTGGGGAGTGGCACCAGAGAGCCTCTAGGCATTGGTTGCCTGGGGCTTATCCTCTTGTGCCTGGGCCTTGGCTGGCATCGTTAGCCGAGCAGGAGGCAAGGGCTAGGCCCAGAGGTGCCATAGATCAGGAGCCCAAGGCTCGGGGAAGCCCCCGAGCCCCAAGCAAGAGCTAGGGTCAAGTTAGGCTCGGCCAGGTCTCTTTGCCAGAGGGTGCGCGTGAGCATGCCCAATGGGCATAGCCCCCAGGCAATCCTGAAGGGGTTGGTCGAGGGGTCTTGTTCATTTAGGAACCATTGGACCCAAGGATTAACATACCAGTATGTTAGGATCTCGTCAGACATGTTGCTCTAGAAGCCTAAAAGCAGACAGAACAAGATGGGTACTCAGGAGACCGTGATGATGACCAAGATACTGATGCAGCTGCTAGGTGCTCCATGCTCATCTTTAATATCCCTCAAGCCTACCAAGACCGAATATCATAGAAACTGACCCACCGGCAGATCTATGCGACCGCACCGACCGCCCTTCTATATCTACGCTGGTCCAAGTGCTCGATCACCTATGATCGAACCGACCATCTAGACTGGGTGGTTGAGGTGGATCGATTCCCTCTGGTGGTAATTGCGGTCATCGAGAACGTGAGGGCAACAAAGATCCTCATGGACAGAGGTAGCGGTATCAACATCCTCTATAAGGACGCCTTTGACATGCTGAGTGTGGACATATGGAAGCTACACGCGTCATAGTCTCCCTTCCACGGCATCGTTCCTAGGAGGCGTGTCATGCCCCTAGGCACGATAGACCTCTCAATGACATTCGGTGATGTGGTACACTACCAGAGGGAGTAACTCTCCTTTGAAGTTGCTAACTTACAGGGACCATACAATGCCATATTCAAGAGGCCATGTTATGCTAAGTTCATGGCGGTCCCGAACTACGCCTACCTCAAGCTAAAGATGCCGGGACCACGCGGCGTCATCATAGTGTTGGGAAACTTCCAAAATGCCTATCAGTGCGAGAAGGACGCCGTCGAGTATGCGGAGGCTAACAACCTAGATTCAAGGGATCCCAATCTCCCTTGCTCCATGCTGAGAAAGAAGCCCCTATTGATGGTTTCAGAGCAGAAGCCCATCGTCATCCTTGACCTATCATCCTTGACTACACTATCGGCTCCAATCCCTATGGCCCTCATCATCAGATCTTGAGAAGGCACCCGATGACTCACGATTATGTCGGACTTTTATTTTTATAAATTTTAGTTATCATTTACACCTTGCAAAGAACATTTATTTCCAACATAAATAAATTGTGATCTCCCAAGTACCTTATAAAGAACCTCTCTGGGTTGCTTGGGGGCTAACCTTTGCAGCTGTTGTGTACGCTCCTATTTAACACGTTCATATGTTATTCTAACTTATCAACACGCTCGGGGGCTACTATGATAACTACACATGCCACCCACTCGTACTTTCCTATCGATCGATCAATGTCTCATAGGTCTTGAAATGGTAAAGTGACTTCACAAGACCTAGCATGGACTCGATCAAAATGTTTCATTTTGGTCGAATAATCCCTAGGTAGTCAGTCTAAAGCTTAACCAGCATCAAATACTAAAGACAATGAAAGGCAGAGCACATATAGTCAGGTGTAGCACATTACAAGAAGGCCTCATGCGCCACCCGAATCCTCTGATGAGTCAGGCATACTGCCCTGCACTATCATGGAGGGATCCACATCATGAATTGTGGCCTCAGAAGACTCTATAGCCTATTGCTGAATCTGACTGTACAGCAAGGGATCTGTGTCGATGGGTTTCCCTTTGATGGAGTCGATGTTTAGGTCAGTGTAGATTGTCCCAACGGTCACCAACGCCATGTGCGCTCTGGTGGATAAGCCGTACTAGGCAATCTCCTCCAAGTGCCTTGGGATCCCCCTCAACTAGGAAGCCACCTCTATGAAGAGACATGCCCTCCTGGCTGAGCATAGGCCGCCTACCAGGCAGCATGGCCAGCCATGACTACACTCTAGAGCTCGTCTTCAAGGGATGACACCTGAGACATGTATCACCTCCATGGCCGAAAGAGTCCCTGCGTGCAGCCACTCAGCCTCAGTAGCCACAGCCTCTAGGTTTGAATATTCAGACTTACACTCAACAAGTTCGTTCTTAAGGTGCCTCGCCTTACCTGACTCCACTATTAACAGAAGTGTCAATCGAAAACTTGCATGCAATCATAACATGATTCATCACCCAAAAGAAGACATACCTTGGATCTGCTTTCGTAGCTTCTGTCTCCTCCTAAGCAAGTGCTTGCTTTTGCCTCTCCCTCCAATATGCGAAGCTTGAGGCATGAAGAGTAGCCTTCTCCCGAGACAACTTGACAATGGATTCAGTAGCAGCTGAAAAGGGAAAGGGTTTCACAAACCTCACCAAATGCAAAGGAGAAAGGTCTCGATAGGAGCCCTACCTTGGGTCTCATCCTGATGGCATTTTAGGGCCACCACCCCTCTCTCCAGTTCAGCAATCCATGCCTTTGCTTTGTCGTTCGGCCAAGAGAACCTCTCCCGGATGAACGTGGATTTCACTGAAGAATTCTTCTGAAGATACTAAAAGAGCAAGATGACATAAGTCTTAGCTTCATTCAGAACGAATCAACCAAAGACTTGGGGGCTAGACCCATTGGGTCCATTGTGTGGCCCCAAGTATAGTCCAAGGGTGACGTCCACCTGGTGTGGCCACTAGACGGACGCTCGGGGGCTTAAGCACTCGATGTGAGTCATACCACCAGGGTATAGCATTAAGAGAATCCCTAACCGAGATGCTCTTGGTCTTCATGGCGTTGGCTAGAGCACCAAGCGTGGTAGACAAATGGTCCTCATGCTTCATCATGCCATCCAACTCCCCATAGCCAAAGTCGACACGACGCCGCTCCTTGACATCGTCAAACAAGCTCTCGCCTTCAGCGCCGAAAGCTTGCAACGACGGGCCTCCCCTTACTCGATTGGTCTGAGACCCAAGAGGGACTAGGCAGACATTATCCACCTATAGAGGAGAATCAACCCGTAGTAACACCCTTTTGAGGTCATCCCCTGGAAGAATTCCCAAGGACAACCCCAACGGGTCAAACCCGTGAATCGGCTCAACGACAAGCTCTTTCCCTCGAGTACCCACATTGGGAGCCTGAGCAGGTTCATCTTGCACAGGCTCCACTTGGGTCACTAGAGAAACATCTTTCTGAGCATCCTCCAAAGGTGGTGCGCCTATGTCAAAACCAGCCACGAAGTCATTAAGGGTATCAGCGACCCAAATCCTCTTTGAAATACTCAAATCCTCACTCTCATTCGGATAAACTCCTAGAGCTATGATTTCGCTAGCACTATCTAGCACCACCGCCATGGGCAACCTCTCGGTTGATAAGACTTTAGATTAGGGGTTGTGCCTAAAAACAAGCATCAGGAGTTCATCGCTAGATGAAAGTGCATCTAGCCCTTTAGTGGGTTTTGGATGATTGAATGACAACGTGATTAAAGGTCTGACCCGTTTGCTAAGTGTGGACAGGTAATAGGTTATCTCACAAATACTTAATGAAAGCCAAAATGATGTGTTGTTGTATAAACAATCTAGTTCAAGCACAAGACAACAATACAAATGGAATTCATGCAAAGGCTTATTTATTGTGGGATTTCCATGTACTGTGTGAAAGCAAGCTCGTAAGAATTAATTAATGAGACATGAGGGATTGCATATGGAATGGTCTCATATTTGAAGCTTGCTAAGTTGAAATGAAAAAGATAACAATACAAATGAATGGATGATTCAACACAAGATGTGACTTGATGGTTTGAGATGGTGAAGATAGCAAGGAAAGGCTTCGAGGTACTACGCAAGGGGGAAGGGCAAGCGACGGCTTGGCGGCCGAAGAACCTAGCTAGGGTGAAGAAGGAAGTGCTTGCATTTAGTTGAGGTACTAATCAAGCTATGATGGTCATATTGATGAAGATTGGAATACACGGCTTCGGTTGAAAGAGATCAACTCAAACGGTTTAAATTTGTTATACTCTTTAAATTTGAGTTAATAGGAATGTCGTACTATTAAGAGGGATGCATCATGTTGATAGATAATGTTTCATAAGTGATCATGCCAACCCATGTGAGTTTTGAGTGTTTGAAAGACAAAAGAGCTAACCTGCTTGTTGCTGGTCTAGCAATACGATACCAGACGTGTCCGGTATTTGCCCAGTAATGGTGAAGTTGTTCTTGGGTTGGTTCATCGGGAGTTCCGACGGTCGGGAGTTCCGGCAATGGTTGGGAGTTCCGACATCTCTCGCTTAACTGACTTGGAGAGTTCACTATCCTGGTCATATCGGACGTGTCCGGTATGGATGGCCAGAGGTCAATGGCTTGTTTTCAAATGCGTTGAGTGTCGGGAGTTTCAACGTGAGTCGGGAGTTCCGGCATGCATCGGGAGTTCCTACACCTCACATACTTTAACTCAGTTACCATTGTTTTCAAATGTGCTGAGGGTCAGGAGTTCCGACGTGAGTCGAGAGTTCCGACGGTCGGGAGTTCCGGCATTTGTCGAGAGTTCCGACACCTCACAACAACACTATAACTTAGTTACCGCTGGCGCAGTGTAAGTCATACCGAATGTGTCCGGTATGCAGTGGCGTAGCTAGGATTTGGAGCAAGGGTGGTCCACTATAGATGTATAAAACCAAATTATAGAGTGGTCCATGTGTAATTTTCATGATTTTAAAGAGCTCATCTACTGTAGTTTAACCTTGAGCTAAATTTTAGAGTGGTCCATGGACCACCTATCCACCTAGCTAGCTCCGCCTATGCCAGTATGTCCAGTATGGCAATGGTTATAAAATGGCTAGTTTTTCCAAAGGGGCTATAAATACCCCCAAGCCTCCACCTTTGGAGGCTGCTGATTCTGTTGATACACATACATGTTTTTGAGCCTTGCCAACTCTCCCAAACCCTCTCTTAGTGAGTGTGTGATCCAAATCGCAAAATCCATTTGTGGGTTAAGAGAGAATTTGAAAAAGAGAGCAAGCCACCACTTGAGCACTTGTGCATATTGCCTATTTCATGATTTGCATTTGTTACTCTTGGCCTCTTCGGTCCTAGACGGCTAGGCGTCGCCAAAGAGCACCCGAGAGATTGTGGTGTGCCTCAGAAAGTTTGTAACGGTCGATTCTGCCGCCTTAGAATCTACTAGTGGAAGGAGGAAAAGGAGTTGGAAAATACTATGGCTAGAGTGACCTTCGTGGTACCCTCTAGGGCTAACCTTCATTGGGTCGCTCGCAGCCCCCTCAACGGAGAGTAGGACTCAAACGAGTCCGAACTTCGGTAAAACAAATATCGTGTCTCAATTCGCATTTCATTTGATATCTGTGTTGCTCTAGCTCTTGTGCAGGTTCTCTATGTATATTGTCATCTTTGGTGGATACCTACAGTTTGGTTAGAAGATAGAAATCGAAAGGAGCAAGTTTGGGGCTGCTCTACATAAACCGTGCATACCGGACACGTCCGGTATACATACTGGACACGTCCGGTATTTCCTGCCTGTGCTGAATATATTAATTCTCTGTTCTAACTTTGTGTTGTAGGGTTGTAGCTTCTAGATATATTCTTTATACCTTATATACTCTGTGGCTAACTTGTGAGGGGTGGTATTACTCTTATTTGGAGTTTCCATTTTGGAAACTCCCTTTACTAATCGTTTTCCACAATTGAAGGTGTTAATTTTTAGAAACGCCTATTCACCCCCCTCTAGGCGGCATCCTAGGTCCTTTCACTAGACAAAGCAACGAGGTGAAGGAATTGAACTTACATGTTATCATCACTAGGAACATCTAGCAATCCAGGCTCCTTCAATCGCCTATGTGAGGTCCTAGAACCTTGCTCGAAGGGGACATACTCCACATTTAGGCCAAAGTTGCCAATTACCAAGGATGTCCCAGCTGATGGCTTGTCATTGGCACCTGGGCGACCTAGAGCCCTCAGCACTGAGAACAACTCACGGTCAGCCAAATTGAACACACACTAAGGCCATAACCGGCCAAGGATGACCGACATACCTGGCACCATGGATGCCTACGCTCGGTGCTGCCTCTTCTTCTTCCTCTTGGTGGCTCCTTCCCCCTCAATGGTCCCTACAGATGCTACTATAGCTCTACGTCTCCTCGTTTGCACGCCTGAACCCAACGCACCATGACCAGTATGGTTCAAGAGAGGCATGGGGACAACGGCACTCAACTCCTCCCAAAGTGTAGACTTCTCACTATTACTATGGATGCCTTCGCATGATCGATCCCCTTCCCCCAGACCTTGTCCAAGGGGGGCCTGGAGCGATACTTCTGACGAGCCTATGAAGTAGAACAGATTATGCGAAATCGGGATAGGCCACCAACTGATCATCAACAAATGGCACCTTACCGAGTTCTCATCATCCCTTGTCTTTGAACTCAGGGGGTCCACCAGACGGTCTGTGGGGGTATGGCCCCCGGTACCCACAAGACAAGACATGGGCCGTGCCTCAAAGGTTGCCCAACCCACAAGATCAAGGCATGCACCACAAGACTACATGAATATGTGATTTATTGTATAATACCAAATAGGATATTTTCCTTGTAACCCTACCCCTCCAGAGTATATAAGGAGAGGTAGGGGTCCCCTAGACAATATATCAAATCGATACACAATCAATACAAAATAACAAAGCACGGATGTAGGGTGTTACGTCAAGCTGATGGCATGAACCTATATAAATCTTGTGTCTTGTCTCTATGTTACCATCTAGTTCAGTACACGCGCACCTCCACCAATTCATCTACTACCGTAGGTATACCCCTCGGTAGACCCTGGCTGACCAAATTTTGTCGATAGTGGTACGCCGAGATAGGGGTGTGCATGCTGATCCCATGGCGAAAGCAGATGGTGTACCTCAAGGTCAACATCATCCACGACAAATTGGCATCTCGGCGGCGGCGCTCGATGTACCAATCGACAATGTGATGTCCAGAAGAACTACATCTCTATGTCTCCATGCCTCGGTGGCAACGAGCAATGCCCCTTGCATCGATGTACTAGCGGTGGTGGATGTCGCCGAGTTCGTATGCTGATGTCCCCTCCACGCCAACAATATCATCATCGGCTCGATCTCATGTTGACACAAGATGAAATCATCAGGCCTTAGTGGGGGCACCTACTAGTATGGCTTATTATATATTAAATTGCATCTATTAACCACGAGTAGGCAAAAGATGTGCAGCCTCTCGAGCCATGCGAGTCGATTGCGAGTAATCGTCGAAGATATCAAGGCTTACTTGTACACCCTCGGCTGGGATTCGATCGTCTATGTTTTGTGATATGACTCCAACACAAGATTGAACACGCCCAACTACAAAAGCTAAGTTAGATTTTTTATCTACAATTAAATATTCTTATATACTTGCATGTCTCTCGATGCCTCCGTTTGTCTTTGTGACCATGAATAGCAGATGCGGCTCACACCATCAACTCATCATCATCGATTCACCGGTCATGTGGCATCCTTCGTCGTCGCATCTCGCTATCATCATCATTGGCTCATCGACCACGTCGCTAGGCCCGATCTAAAGGAGGGCATACATCTACAAAGAGACATGCAATGATCTGATGCTCGTTAGCACTTTCAAGATCCGACCCTAGCTTGAGATCAGCATGTCCAGCTGCCCATTAAACAAGCTAAGCTATATTTTTGTTTCAATTAAATATACGACACATGTATACCCCCTGTACATCTCAATTTGTCTGCATGGCAATTATTGGCAGGAACCTAACTACGTCCCTCATCGACAATGTGGATCCCATCGTTGTCTCGTAGCGGCCCTTTGTCAGCATGTCACGCCTCTTGTTGTCGTCCCTTATCGACGGCACTCGTCGTTCAGTCCTCAGGCCACATCGATAGCTCACCAACATCGTCGTCTCATCGACGGCTCTAGTCATCGACAGCATGGACCTCGTCGTCAGTTTGTCGTCAAGGTGCCATGACACCCGTCGACTACGCTCCTCGTCATCGACAATGGCTAATCCAGCACATCGTCGATAAGCTCTCCCGAGTCGAACACGATCTACATTACCAAGCAAGCAAGGCCAAGGTGTATATGTGTATGTGCATGCACGAACAATTCATGCAAACCATGTTTGACTGTAGCTACTACTCCTGTTCGACTATGACTACACATATGACTCCGTGCGTTCATCCGACTGCATCGAGCAGTCCGAGCCTGCCATGAAGCATTGCTTCTTCGACCAGATTCAATGCGGCCATGACAATGATATCTCTGTATCTGATCTGCCCCAGGCCAACCAGTGGCATAAGGATGATGTCACCTAGACAACTCATTCCGATCGCCTGCCACATTGCAATGATCGCCTCGTACAACGACGCTATGACGACCGCGATCGCAGACGTGACAACAGGCTGGAAAGCTCATGGGCCGGGCAATTTCGTCGACGCCAACCAGATAACGCCATATGCCGACGATCAGACATTTTGACTAAAGCTAAGTACCTCTACTATATCTGCATTTAATACAACTTTCTCTAATTATTTTCTCTAAGTTTTTGCCATGCTCCTCCAATTATTATTTCTCCAGTTATTTTCCATAATTAAATGTCTCCGATTTTAAGATGTCCCATAATGCAATATCCGACCAGTTGATCGGAATGTTCGATGCTCACTTCTACTCAGCGCTCACTTCACTGCTGACCAGTTGGTTGGGCTGCTCGGTGCTTGATTCTTCGTCAACCAACTAGTCGGATTGTCTATCGCTTCATCGTTAGCTACGCTTAGGGAGAACCAGATGGGAATTTTCCATCATCATCACCATCTGCAGCGATGACTCGGCTCCGTGAGACGGCGATCTCAACTCAAGGCTCTGAGGTGCATCGCTCTTCGTAAGAGTTCTCCGGAGGTCCAATGCTGCGCTTCGTTGGCACCAATCAAGGAGACGGCTACATGTGGCAAGCTAGTAGCATGCAGGTCAACTTCAAGAATTTGGTTGCATCACCCGACATCGACTCATCATCATCCTTCGACGACGCTCGTCAGCCCTCATCGACGACTCACGTGGTCCTCGCTATAGACTTGACATTACGAGGCAACTCACGGCGACGCATTGTGATTTTCACTAAGATCAACGTCAACAAGCAAAGGACGACGTATTATCTACAATACCAAGCAAGATAAGTAAACAAATCATCATGGTGTTTTGACTGCATCTACATACAGCCTCGAGCATGCATGCAAGAAATAAATTCCCTTGCTATCGATCTACACTCATGAAATGTGACTCCAATGTCATCAATCCAAATGAGCTAAGTCATGGTTTTTTTCATTGAATATTCTAACATATATATAACTTTGTCTACCTTAATAACTGTCAACGGTAGCAATAGCCCTGTGCTTTCTCCATTTGTTTTCCATGATTTTTCTCAAATTACTTATTTCTTCATGCTAAACATCTTTAAGATGATGTATACTATCACCATTCTGTGAGGGTATGGCCCCCGGTACCCACAAGACAAGACATGGGCCGCGCCCCAAAGGTGGCCCAGCCCACAAGATCAAGACATGCACCTAAGACTACATGAAGATGTGATTTATTGTATAATACCAAATAGGATATTTTCCTTGTAACCCTACCCCTCTAGAGTATATAAGGAGAGGCAGGGGTCCCCTAGACGATATATCGAATTTGATACACAATCAATACAAAATAACAGAGCACAGGATGTAGGGTGTTACGTCAAGCTGACGGCCTAAACCTGTATAAATCTTGTGTCTTCTGTCTCTGTTATCATCTGGTTCGTATCACGTGCACCTCCACCGATTCATCTACTACCGTGGGTATACCCCTCGATAGACTGCCGACCAGATTTCATCGACACGGCCTTTGCCTATAAGCTAGGATTTCGGACCTAGCACCTTGTTAGTCACCATGAGCACCTAAAGTGCGGTCATTGCCTCGATGTGCTCTCCAAACGGACTCACAGCGTCTGGAGTGTCGCACATCAGGGACGCGCGTTCCCTCAGGGGCTGGATCCACCTCCGAAAGAAGGCCGCCAGGCAAGCCTGACCGGTAACCCCTCTTCTCAGGTGATAATCTGGCTGGTCGCTCTCGAGTTTGTCCACTTCTTCCAACTCAGATTAGAGAACTTCCTCCTTATCCGCTATGGGTAGAGGAGGGGGAAGCTTGTGGGAAAAGGCTGGAGTAGAGCAGTCATAAACATAAAACCACTTCTTCATCAAATTTGGGTCATTGGAAGGGAGATCAATGTGGAAGAACGAAGATTTGTTGGCCACCTTGATCCAAAGGCTGCTAGCAACCTTTCAATCCAATTGAGGAAGAACGTCAAAGCAGTGATAGAACAACACCCTGTGGGGTTCGATCCTCACAAAATCCTCGCAATAGGAGATGAACATCGCCAGAAGCACGATCCCATTCAGGGTCAAGTGATGTACCTACGCATCATGGTATCGGAGGAGATCTCGAACAAACCAGTGGATGGGCACCCTAAATCCAAGGTGAAAAAAGTTGACGAATACTATGATCTCGCCGGAGTTAGGGGTAGGGACGTCTTGGCCAAAGGCACACTAGTAACCCAAAAGCTCTTTCGGCACCAGAAATCCCTTGACCACAAGGCTTTTGATGTCCTGCTCCATCGTCGTTGACACCTCCCACAGAGAACTAGGGATGGGACTCCGTCCCCTTTTTCTCTTCTAGCTCATATCTTCTTCTACTAAACTAATAGTTTTGGTTTTCTTGGCCAGGGTCTTTCTCGAGGCCATTACTGCGACTATCGAAAGTGGGATCTAGATGTGACGACGTCTGCTAGGTCAAGGTAAGCAGAGGAGTGAGAACTACTGCTTTTGTCGATGGTGGCAAAGGGACGGACCGTCTCCACCCTTGGCTACTTATAAGGGCGGCTAAAAACTAGTCAAAACCCTTATGGACCCTGGGCCCAAGGTCCAAAATTGCTGGTGAAACTGGGTGGACCAACATTTAGGCCCCACCAAAGCTCGGCGTAACCCAAAAAAGCGGCAGGCATAGTCGGTGGTTCTGGCCTAGAACCGCAAAAGTCAAACCCTGCCATCTCAGAGTGAGGGGGATGTTCGGGAGGGTTGCCAGCCGATCCTAAAACCTCTAGTGTGTGAGCGTGAAGGAAATCTCTCGAGTACTATGTAAATCTCCTAAATGTCTGAACGGGCTCGAAGTACCTTATTTCAGCGGATGTGTGCCCCTTCGTGGGAAATCATAAAACTGGTTGGCCCTCAGCTATAACCAAAGTACAAGGTCCTGGAATATGGAAAAAGAGTTTTATGACGTGCCCCCACTAGTCAAGCTTTGTCCTGCCGCTTCCATTCAGTGATAGCGGACGTTCACCTGTTCTACCTAGTATTAACTCAAAAGAATAGCATACGCTATAGCCCCATAGGTTTATGTGTTCGCTATTCGCCCAAGTGGTCCCTGAGCATTCGGGATCACTAGCTTCTGGAGCCACGAATGACCACACTTGGTCAGAGTAAAATTTCAGTTCAGATCGCCTGCATAACCCATAGTTACACTAAATACCCATCGGGTTGGGAAGGGGGGCCTAAAAATGCAAGGTTGGTTTGACTGAACGAAAATCGCCAAAACACCCAATTTAATTGGGACACGGATAGCAGTGTTCAAAATCAACGAAAGTCATTCTTTTCTTATTTAACTATGTTACGCCTTACATTACAAGGTATACAATAACCAAAATCTATCAGAAACTGCTACAGTTATGATAACCTTATGAGTGCAGGATCGACTTCGCACCCAGTGATGGACATCTCATGAAGCATAGAATCCGAATGAAGGCGCACGGCGGCCTTTGCCTCGCCTTCGAATCTTCACAAGCAGGGACGACGCCTGGAAGATGCTTTAGGAAGTCCTACCACGCGGAGCTTCCTCTAACATCCAGGAGGAGGAGCCCTACGAGGAGGCTGGCTTGCGCCATCTTCTACGACGTCGGGGAGGAGCAAATGGCGTCGACTCGGTGGCTTCAAGCCTCCGAATCGATACACGAGAGCTCCCAGGTCCAGATCTGTAAGGCAAAAGGTTTCCTGGCAACAGCAGGCCACCCTTTGCTCTCTAGGATTTTCAATGGATATTCTGACATGGAGATCTCCCGCGCACCGACCATTGGCGAACCCAGCCACCGTGCACTCGATGGCCTAGGCCACCAATGGTATTGTTCCTTCCCATCTTCGTGGAACTTCCTCCAACACCCAAGGAGAACACCGCTAGGCCACCGTAGAACCCAATCTTGAAAGCTTTCTCGTAACAATGGCGTGACCACCAAAGAGCATTGTGAACCATGGCGCACGAGCAGAATCGCCACTCTCTCACTCAATCTAAGGCTAAGGGATTTGGGGAAGAAAGGGAAGGGTGAAACTCACTAGCCTCCCTACCCTCGGCTTAAATAAGCGCCCTGAGGACGATAGTGGGGGAGATGTTGGTTGGCATTAAAGGCAGACCTAGTCATCGAGAGGGTTCTATGGAGTAAAAGCGTGGGAAACAGAATGGTTCAAGTTCCCATGCACCACTATCCTTATTCTTTACATGATTCAATGACACGCAAATGATGCGTTCAAACGGGAGGGAGACTTCCACCCAAATAGTTCTCGAAACTCGAGGAGGCATTACTGCCAGCAAGCGCAATGCGCACAGTCATCCCGATACTCGAGACCCTCAGATTGAAATCAAATGTCACGGTACTCGAGAAGTGCTCATCAGGACCTACGATACCTGAAGGCTGCAAGGACCTGCGGCACCTGAAGGATTGCACAGCTCCATGAGCCCGTCATCAAATCCTCAGGGGCTACTGTCAGATATATGAGCTCGGGGTAGCCTCACCGACCATGTATCTGGCCCACCAAGTAAAGGACGTCCGAGGAAAAAGCCCACGAGGACTAGGCGCAACCATCAACTTGGAGATCACGACGTATCATGATTATCTGCCGCCATCGCATCTATGGTAGGATAGGATTGATTTGTTCTAACAAACTAGGAATCCAATCTGTAGCGTTGATCGCCCTCGATGTAACCCTACCCCTCTGTCTATATAAAGGGGGTAAGGATCCCGCAACTGGCATTGTCCACCTCGACACCATCGCCTCATTCCAATCTACCTCATAGCTAAGCAACAACCCCTATAACTGAGCATACGAATATAAGAAGAGCAGCAACACCCACTAGAGTAGGGTTTAGCGTGCCACCGTGCCCCGAACTAGTTTAAATCCTTGTGTCTCGTGTGCTACCATCTAAATCCATCTACGTGATCACGTTGCTAGGCATTGCTGGAGCTAAGTCATCCGACACTGTCGTTGGCTGGAGTGCGGCGTTGGTGAGGCTACTAGGTTGGGGTTGCTTTATTCCATCCTGGGGCATCATGCGATGGTCGGCACTGGTCAGGATGACAGCGGTCCTAGATGACCGGCACTGCATCAGATTGTGCTGTTTTGGCGGTGCTTGTTTGTTGCAGCTGCGTCAGTTTGTCCACGGTGGCTCTCTGCAGTCGTTGCCACAGTGATTTGTCTCACTTAGCAACGGCCAATTCCGACGTGGTTGCGGTGGCTCCTTTGGTTGGTGAGGCACGGTGGATCCGTTGGTGGCAACTCTATAGTGCTACTACCAACTATGGTGTTTCAGGGGAAGATCTTGGTTGCGGCGTTCAGTCCAAGTGGACAGTGGTGTGACAAGCTTTCTCCTGTGGCCTTCACTTGCTGGTATCTGTTTGGTTGGTTGCAGTCTCTTTCGATCGTCACGGTTGTGACTGTGGCATTGTTTCTAAGACTGCCATGTCATATAGAATGAAATGAAACATCCATTCTCAATGGAAAGTTTGATTCTATGCTTTCATATATATTTAATTTTGTGACTCATAGAGAGCCGGTAATCATGTCACGAGAGTTTCATCTCCATAAAAACTCACTTTTTCTCTCTCTTAAAAATGTTACCACATCATAAAAACACTTATGTGGTAGCTTATTAAATGTAAATGAAACTTTGATAAAACTCTCACTAAAACTAGGTAAACAATATTTAGATCTAATTCTTCTGGAAAACAATATTTAGACTGCATCTCGTTGTTTCACGCTTCCACTGGGTCTTCTCTTGTCGACTTAAAACGAAGGACCTGCTAAAATCAATAAAGAAATATGTAATTTTTCAAGTACCACTAAAACTAATCAGGATCGATTTTTTTATCTAGAATAATAGTTTTTCTAGTTTTAAAATAAATTTTCTTTTTATGCTATATTTGAATTTTAGGTTAAACAATTTGATTTAAAATGGCTTCCAAAAATCTGGAAAGAATAACATAAATTATGGTTTAGAAAGTAGTATTTTGTATTGTAATTTTCTAGCATACGTGCTCAAGTAAAATACAAAGTTCCTTAAGAACAAATGCTAAAACTTAGATGCTACTTCCTCCATTTCAAATGATATAGGCCTCCTTTGGATGGTATGGAGGAAGTACTGTTTATGGCTAATTTTCTCTCATAAATTCCTTCATATTCCTCCAAATTTCTCCAAGCGAACGGGGCCATATCGTTCTAGCTTTTCTAGGTACAATGTTTTTCTATGCACCTTAATATAGTCTATGTCTAGATACAAAATAAAATATATGCATATTGAAACACTAGAATGATTTAAAGCAACTTTTGAGACTCTTTTATCCTTCCTAATTTATAGAATAGAGATCTCGATGAAAAATGCTCTCTAACAGTCTTTTTTATTTGGCTCTCCAAATATAGACATCCTCTGTTTCGGGTTTCTCTCTATCCAAAGATAGAGAGCGAGTATGACTCTCTAAAGTGTGGAGGAAGACATAGAAAAGCCGTTGGAGGGTAAGAAAATGATTTTACTCAAATGACTCACTAAATAATAATTTAGATAGTAAATTTTAGAAAAATTCTTGAAGATGCTTTTCTAATTTAGAATGGAGGGAGTAGATATAAAAAAAGCACGTTTGGTTGCAGCTCTGAGGAAAAATTGCTTGACCCAGACAACTCAGTCCAACCATAGGCATCCAAGACGTGAGATTGTTGCATGCAACTTTCTGAGAATCTCAACCAAATACGGAGTACTCAACAAAGTTAGATAGTAAGGCCCTGGCAGAGCTTCACTTCACTAGTGAAACTATTTTTTTTTTTTTTGCTTCAGCTTCACGAACAGCTCCACCAGTAGAGCTGAAGCGGTTTTGGTAAACTATTTGGCAAAATGGCTTTCCTGTGAGAGCATGTTTTTAGAGGCCTGGAGGAGGAGCCGGGAGAAGCCACTATTTTTGGCTCCTTCCCACCCCAAAGCTCTGTGAGAGCATGTTTTTAGGGGCTTCATCGGTGAAGCCGTTTTATTTTACCCCGTTTGGCACAAAACGGCTCCAAGCGGCTCCTGAAACCGCTGGAGAAGCCCTGCCAAACGGGGCCTAAGTCAGATGACAAAGTTACTTAACAAAGCACACACTTTCTAGAAACAACTTCTAAATTTATTTACCGGATGAATGACTTTGAAAACTAGTTTAACCCCACACACAAAAAAAAACAACTACTTTAAAAAGAGACCGTGTTTGGTGTTTGCGAAAATAAAAATGTCTTTCCATAAACGAAATTTAGTAAATTTGTTTCCATCGGAGGACGACTTTACCCAAAATTGTCTTTCCATAGAACGATTTACCGAAGTTGCTCTATCCGAAAACAGTACATCATTTTTGAAGTTCCACGGGCATATATATTTTTGTAATTTTCGTATGAAAATGTATTGAGAAAAATTAAAAAAATCCCAGCAGCAGCGGCACCGCTCCACCAGATCTTAGCGGTGCGTATTTCAGCTTCCAGATCCAGCCAAAGAACCGTCATTATTAGTTTGGAGTTTTTTTTTTTTTTGAATCTGGGCAAACTTTACTCAATGGCTAACAAGTCGTTAGCAACGATTACAGCAATGTCATCAGGTAAAGAGTTTGAGATAGTCTCCTCACCCTCAAGACAAAGATAACCCAACTTAGCCAGCTTATGAGCGGCTTCATTACATGATCTACCCACAAACACACACTCAAAATTGATAAAATTCATAATAGAAAGGGACTTGATCTCCTCAGCCAGCACACCAACAACTGAATCATCATACGCCATTGAATTCATAGCTCGCACCACTTCCTGGGCATCAGTTTCTAAGACGATCCGCCCAATGCCCAAATCCACTAATTCAACCTGGAAAGCGTTCAGAAGATGATTTATTTTGCCTCTGCCGGCCATCACCACATCACCATCGCTGTCCCTTATCAGGAAACCCCAGCTGCCGATCAACTCGTTTGGGCGAAACGAGCCATCACAGTTTAGCTTGAGCACATCATTTGGTGGTCTCACCCACCGCTGCCTGCGTTGAGTCCTCTGAACCGGGGCCTTGATTGTTTGCAACACACTCTCATGCGCATACATGTCTATGCATCGCGCTATGACAGCAGCAGGCCTTTGACGTCCCTCTTCCCTGATGCAATTACGTTCTGACCAGATGAACCAAAGGCCGATCACCATCAGTTCCCTCTTCTGTTCTTGCTGCATTAAAATCCATTCCACAGCACCATAGGCATTCGGTATTGCAGATAATATTTGACGTTCAGTGTCCAAGTTCAGATAGCCCCAAATTTGCTTAGCCAACTTGCACTTAAAGAACAGATGTCCCCCGTCTTCGCTCATACGTCCACAGACCGGGCATCTTATGTCAATCTTCATTCCTCGGCGGGCCAGGTTGCACCTAAGTGGGTGACTGTTGTGAGTGAGGCGCCACAGAAAATGCTTGATTTTGCTTGGACATTTTAGCTGCCATAGATCCTTCCAAATCCCTTTTCCATTATTAGTGCTACCTCCCTGACCTCCAGCTATGCTGCGAGCTCTATACAAATCTTCTCGGCTCACTCTATATGCACTCTTTACACTGAAGATTCCATGTTTGTCGAAGTGCCAAGCAAGAGCATTAGCTTTACCTTCATGGATTGGTAGCGCAAGGATCATCTCCGCATCCTCATCCCAGAATACATCTCTCACAAGTTGTACATCCCAGGAACCTGCGATTGGATCTACCAAGTCTGCTACTTTTCAGTAAGCAAAGTTGCCCCTCTTGGAGTTATTGGTCGCGTAGCCGAATCACGGGACAGCCAGGGATCGGACCAAATGTTCAGTCCCACCCCGTCACCCACTCTCCAGATCATGGCCTTCTTGACCAGCTCAAAACCGCGTAGCACGCTGCGCCAAGTATAGGACATCCCCGACTTCTGCTTTGCGTTCAGGACAGATGAAGAGGGATAGTACTTAGCCTTCAGTACTTGTGCACAGAGAGAGTCAGGATGTTGCCAAAGCCGCCACGCTTGTTTAGCAAGCATGGCAAGATTAAAATGATAAATATCTCGGAACCCCAAGCCCCCTTCTTCTTTCGGTTTCAACAGTTGTTCTTTGTTCAACCAATGGATCTTATGTTTGCCTTCTTGATTGTTCCACCAACATCTGCATATCATTGCTCCAATTTGATCACACAACGTCTTGGAAAGATCAAAGCATCCCATCGCGAAAGTGGGTATAGCCTGAGCCACAGCCTTGATCAAAATTTCTTTGCCCGCCCACGACAAAAAAATTTCATTCCATCCTTGGATCCGTTTCTAGATCCGATCTTTAAGATAGGCAGAGGTGCCCGTCTTTGATTGCCCCACATGGACCGGCAGCCCCAAGTACCTTTCACTCATAGTCTCTTTTGTGACTTGCAACAGATCACATACTGTTTTCTTCTGGTTTGCCTTTGTGTTCCGACTAAATAAGATAGCCGCTTTGTTGATCATTTGTCCCGAACAGTCCTCATATAGTTGAAGAATCGTCTGAAGCTGCCCACAATCCCCTTGGGTTGCTTGAATCAGGATCAAACACTACCCCAGTTATCGACATCACTGCCGGTTCAAAATCCGTCTTCACTTCCGGATTTTGAACCGGCAATGGCATGTCGGCAGTGATGCTCGCTGGCTACTGCTGCCGGTGCTTCACCCGGCAGTGATAAGATTTAGAAAAAAAAAAAAGCAATCCAACAAGCATGCTAGCTGGAGCATGCTCGTTACCGCCGTTGCCGCCACCATGCTCGCTGGCTACCGCCGTCACTGCATCAAGCATTTCATCCAAGAAAAAAATTCATACATCACAGATAAAGAACGGATTCAACACATCAGAAAAACTCATCCACAAATCGATTCGTGCATCGTAGACGAAGGAGAAGGATTCAACACATCACAAATCAACCCATCCATAAATCGATTCTTACATCACAAAAAAGGGAGCAAATTGATTCACACAACATTATCGTGTGGAGAGACACAGTGTGGAGACACAGTGCGGCTGCCTCCTCCTTCTTCGGCGGGAGCGCGCGGTTGCCTCCTCCTCCTTCGGTGGGCGCGCCCCTCCTCCCCTCCCTCTCTCCCTCAGGCGATGCGGGCGAGGAGGCCGGATCCGGGCTCCTCCTCGCCCTCACCCCCAGATCCGGGCGCAGGCGAGCGGCGGCGGTGGCCCTCTCCCCACGGCGGCGCTCCTCCCCCTTCAACTCCGGCAGCGGCGTGGACTCCAACTCCGGTAGCGGCGTGGAGGCCGTATCCGGTGGCGTGGAGGTCGGATCCAGCCTCCCCACGGCAGCGCTCCTCCCCCTACTCCGGCGGCGGCGTGGAGGCCAGATCTGGCCTCCCCATGGCGGCGCTCCTCCCCCTCCATCTCTACGTCAACTCCGGCGGTGGCTGTGCTCGCACCGGTCCCCGCACGACCGCGCAGTGTGGTGTGGAGGCGTGGTGTGGAGTGGAGGCGTGGTGTTGCCGTGGTGTGGTGTGAGGAGGCGTGGTGTTGGGAGGGGGAGTTGGAGCGGCAGATAGAGTTGGGAGGCGTGCGGAGTTAACGGGGATGAATAAAATTTTTGGGTCCAGGAGTATGCATCAGTGCCGGTTCCGTAATTCAACCGACAGTAAATAGATATTACTGCCGGTTTGAATTAATAACCGACAGTGATGTGGTCCTTCAGTGTCGGTTTTAGCTCAGCCTCAATTATTTTCTCGTTTTCAAGCTCGGAAGCGTACATCACTGCCGGTTCTCATGAATCCGACAGTGATGAGGCCGGCAGTGATGTCTAAATCTGTAGTAATGAAAGAGTCATCGGCAAACAGTGCCAGAAGACCCTCCCGCTCCCCTTTCTTTAGAAGTGCATAAAAAGCCTCCGCACACAGAAGAAATAGGTAGGGGGAAAGAGGATCACCTTGACGCAGCCCTCTCTGAGGAACAAAATGCTCAGATAAATCACCATTCACTTTAACTTGATACCTCACTGTAGAAACACACTTCATGATCAGATTAATCCATTGATCAGCAAAAAGCCATTTTCTTCATCATTTGTGCTAGGAAACACCACTCCACCCTGTCATAAGCCTTGCTCATGTCTAATTTGATGGCTGCATAACCCATATTTCCCTCTCTTTTGTTCAGCAGAAAGTGGGTCAGTTCATAGGCTATGAGTATGTTATCTGAAATCAATCTTCCTGGAACAAAGGCACTCTGATTTGGAATGATGATATCAGGGAGCACTTGTCTAAGTCTATTTGACATTACTTTGGACACCACCTTATAAATCACATTGCATAAACTTATGGGTCTTAGACCAGTCACCTTCTCAGGTTTGTCCACCTTGGGAATTAGAGAGATGATAGTATCATTCCAGCCATCAGGCATCTGGCCACCATTCAGCACATCAATAACCTCCTTTGTTAACTGGTCTCCGACGATGTCCAAGTATTTCTTGAAAAAGACAGCCGGCATACCATCCGGCCCTGGCGCCTTTAGATCACCAATAGCATCAAGTGCGGTTTTGACTTCTTCCGGGGTGAACTCACCCAAGAGAAGATCATTCATCTCCGGTGGTGTAACACTAGGCGAGACAGCATCAAGAAGCTGCCGGAGCTGCTCCTCGCCTGGTGCCACACTAGTGCTGAAAAGCTGCAGAAAATAGTTAGTAATAAGTTCCTGCTTCTCTACTTCTTCCACCGCCCAGTCCCCATTCTCCTTTTGTAATTTCCCTATCCTATTTCTCCTTCTCTGACTAGAACAAGCATTGTGGAAGAAAGTTGTATTGCGATCACCGAACCGCAACCAATTTGTGTGGGCTCGTTGTCGCCAATACAAATCTATTTGCTCCTCTAACCTATCCACTTTAAACTCCAAACTGCCTCCTTATTAACCGACCTATCACTGATGGGCTCCCTTCTCCATTTTTCTAACTCCTTCTTCGCCTTCTTTAGTCTTTTCTCCAAATCCCCAAGCACATTCACACTCCAATCTTTTAAGCTAGCCGACACTCCTCTTAATGTTATCCAACAGACACCTCTCTCCTTCGTCATTCGAAACCCAAGCCTCCTCGATCACCTGCCTACAGCCTTCTTCCTGCATCCAACTAGCTTCAAATTTAAACCTGCCACCCCTCCTGCTCCTTTTTAGAAAGACTCGGTCGTCACCACTACCGATCTATGATCTGAGTGATACGGGTCAACATTTCTCACACTCACTAAGGGAAACGTCATTCTCCATCCCCCATTAGCTACAGCCCGGTCTAATCTTTCCTGGATGTGCGTCGATCCCTTTGTTTGTTTATTTCTCCAGGTGAAGATATCACCTGTAAAGCCTAGATCCTCCAAACCACACACCTCCAGGGCACCTTAAAATCGGTACATACATGCCTGTGGTCTCGGCTGCCCACCCTCCTTTTATAATATTAAATACGTATATTATGAAAATACTCCAAACTAATAAGTATCATTAGATTTTTTTATTAGATTTTTCTTGTAAATAAAAATAATAAGTAACAAATATAGTATTATGGGTCTTTTTTCTCTTTTTTTAATCTCCCTTTTTATCTGTGCGTCCCTCTCTAATAATATAATAATTCATCCAAACTAATCTATATCTATATATACTAATATACCTACTATAGTTTCGTGACTTTTTTGTTTTTCCTTTTCTGTCTCCCTTTTTTCCTTATAAATAGAAAAATTAAATGATTTGAAAAATTAAATAATTTGTTACTGAAATCTTAAATCATTTAATCTAATCTATATCTATATACCTATGGATCCGTGTTGTCCCTTTTTATTTTTCTCTTTTTTCTCTCCCATTTTTTCTATACAAATAGAAAAATAATTAATAAAATATAGTATTATAGATCTTTAAACTCTTTTTTTTTTCTAATAAATAAATCATGACTAAAACCTTAAACAATTTATCATCCAATCTAATCCATATTTATATACCTTACCTACCTAATATTCAAGAAAGAGAATTTTCTGTTCTGTCGTTTCTAGAAACTCATCTTGGGGCTTGAGTACATTCTCCACATGTCAATAAACCTAATTCAAATCCGATTTGACAACCCTATCTTGATCTTACGCCTTATGTGTTATATATGTGACATCGACTCATGATCTGTGCTCATTTGAGTTTGAACAACTCGCGTCCAATATTCACAATATGAAGTACGATTCAAAGATGTATCGGGTCTCATTACAACTCACCAGTTATGTTTGCTAGTAATCAAATTTATGTTAAAAATATATTCTTTTCTATATGGATGGAGTATAATATAATATCTAGGAGATAGTTGCTAGCCAGACAAAAATCAAGAGCTAACTACTATATAGTTGGACTGAGAAATAGGCTACAGAGATTCTTCCAGCCAACAACCGACTGTATTATTAACTTTGCTCTAGCAGAGTTGTGGGGACCTGGCGGCCTCTGTCCAAAGTCCAAGCTATGGCCTATCATGTGTCTCTCTGTTCACTGTACAGGACTGAAGGAGAGCAAAGTCCCCGTAGCCGCAGGGAACGAGAACGATGCGTCGGTGGGTGTGGTACCGTGGCTTGCGCGTATGGGGCTCGTGGTTCCAAAGTTTTTTCAGCGCCCCTGAGAGGGTAATTCGACCTGTTCTTTATCTTTGTCAATCAAAAGGTACAGGAAATTAATGCCTGCACAATCTACAAGTAGTTGGGATACATGTGTCGAGCAGTCATAAGATGTCACACACGGTGCCGTGCGACGGTGTCTTATAGGATTAATTTCCCAATTCCAAGTACACAGCAGACTCAGCCTGTTTGTTTGGCTATGGCTTGTCATAAACGATCGTAAATTTTTAGCCAGAATAGTTTTTTTCTCTCACACAAATTAGTCAGCAGTACTTCTTCACAAACCAGCAACGAAACGAATGAACCAACCGAACAGGCTGTAGACCGCACCTGCAAAGTCAGCAACGTACTGCCGTTTCGAAAAAATCTTAATTTCAACTAGGTGTATCACTTATATTTTAAATTTATTTTTATTATAAAATATATTTTATAATTAATTTAATAATACTTATTACATATGATAAATCTTAGCATATTTTTATATATTTAAAAAAACTAGCATTGTCATTGCCATTGACAACCGATACCAGACGACCTGCTAGCAGCTCCCAAAGACTATATATAGGTTCCTTCACGCCTCAGAGGCTCAGCCAATACCAGACGTGCAACTCTTGCAATTGCGAAGAACCTTACAGGCGCCACTGCTTAGACTTCTCTTCCTCTCCTCCCACTGATCCATATATCATCCATGCTTTAATGCTTGTCTTCCTCCGGTGCACCGGGTTCTTCAAAAATGGCTCCAAATAAGGCTTCCTGGGTGCACCGCTGGCTCCCTGAGGTGGCCAGACCCTATGCGCTGCTCGTCCGTCTGGACAAGCCCATCGGCAACTGGCTCATCTTATGGCCATGTTTTTGGTACGCTACAGCTACTCGACCAAATGAAAACAATCTATTATTTCCACTATATACTTTCAATAGTACCAGTTCAAAACGGTCAAGACTGATGGATGTGTGTTATTTAGAAGCTTATAGACCTTCACATATTCTGAGAGTATCAGCCATTATCATTTTGGTTTTGCTGTAGATCTGTTAGCAGTGTTAAGTGCATAGTCTTCGCCATGTTTGGCCTTTATTTGCATTATTGAAAAGTGGCTATATATCTTTGCTTCACAGGTCAATCACAATAGCAACACCGAAAGGGGAGGTCCCAGACATGAAGATGCTGGCACTCTTTGGATGTGGATCACAGTAATCGTAAGGGGTGTTGGCTGCACCGACACATGGGTACAATGTTGATGAAGAACAATTTTCAGGTATACGTATTATATATCAGAGTGCTTGTAATATGATGATGTACTCACACTATGTAAAAAAATCCACATTACATAAGCGTGTTAAAAATTCACTCTTGTTTTGGTTATTTCTCCATCAAACTTTGTTAGAACAATTCAAAATTTAAATTTCAAAATGTGAGAACTTCGAATAGAATTTTGGGATATTAAATGATTTCAAATGAAAAGGTCATCAACAGTAAAGTTGCAAAACTCATAGTCTTTTGTTTTGGTCATTATTTCTCCATCTGACTTCGTTTGAACAATTTTAAATTTATGCGCGGGTGAGATTGCCTCTTCGAATCTTTGTGGTCGCTCTATTTTTATTTTCCTTGTCATTTTTTACAATGTCTCTACATGCTACTTATGGATGACAAAGGCACATCTAATTTCGTTTCACTTTGAGATGTTTTCAATGTCGTATCAAGAAGCATGTTTATGTGACTATGTATGATTATTGATACGCTTTGCAACATGTATAAATTATACCGGTGGTTTAGAGCGTGTCTAAATTCGTGTTATTTTGAGACGAATTTAGTCGTACTGTATAAAAAACATCTTTCATTGTCTATGGAACATTCTATGATACGCTTTGTAACGTGTCTAGAAGCTATTGACGATTAAAAGCATGTCTAGCACCATGTCACTTTGAGATGCTTACAATATAATATCATTAAAAAGTGTCTTTAGATGCCTTTTAACACTATAAACGTGTCTAATATCGTAATATGTTGAGATGTTCATAAAATCATATTAAAAAGCATTTTTACATGACTATATAGAGACACTTTTAATGTGTGTTATTATGAAAGCGTGCCTACAGCGACTTTTTCATGTAGTGGTATTTGACTATCGTTTCACTATATTTTTTTCATATCACTGTAATTTTTTTATTTGATTTCTCTTGAATACCACCGACGAGTACCCGCCGGGTACCCGTCATGTCTGGGCACAGGTTCAAAATCTTACCCGCGGGTATGCTCACAGGTGGATAGAAGTTACCGTTGTGAGTATGCTCGTGGATGGGTAAAAGCTTTGACCCGCAACTTACTCGACTCATTCTCATCCCTAGCCCACTACGACGGCGAGGACGACCACAGCATGAGCGAGGACAACCACAGCATGAGCGAGGATGAGGATGGCGTGGGTGAGGATGTGACGACGGCGCAAGCACAGACATCCAACATTTTTTAAGTTTTTATTCTCTTTTTTACCGTTGTTTTGCAAACCGCTCATAATCAAATCCATTTTCACACATCCATGCGGGTACGTAGGAACGTGGCATCCATAGGGATAACCTTTATTGGATCAAAAGAAAGAAAGAAAAAAGAGCACACACTGGCATACACATACATAAATAAGATGACCCAATACTGACTTTGATACGACTGGTGAGACGGTCGTATCTTATTGAATCCATCCACAGCCACTGTGACGCACTACAGCCCATGGCCTTTTAACAACAAATTGCATGCAGGAAACATGCATGATTACTCAGCAACGGAAGCCATACGGGCACTGCCGTTGCAGAAACGGTCACATTCATCGCTGCAGCGTCCCATGTCGATTTTCATACCTTCGCCAATATAAACTGGTTCGAAATAATACAGAACGTGTTAAATTAGAACCAAATTTCGTTAGTTTTACCGGAAAATAATTTAAATTAATCTAGGAAATTAATTTACCAACGTTCATGGTGTCACAAACGGAAGACCAGCATCCCAGGTTGCAGTACTGAATAGCATCCGGTTCACCTGCGCAACAAATAGCTATAGTATGCACAAAATTCTCTTTGTTCGCCGGAAACAATAAACAAGATGGAAAGATTGGGTTTTCTCTTTACCGGACTGGGGAAGAAGGTTGAATTTGGGATAGTCACTTGGGCATGTAGTGCCATCTATGATTTTACAACCGCACAGACTTGCACAGGTTTTCCGGGAGCCCTTGAGACGGCAAAGGTTGTAGCAGTTTCTCGCCAGAGTGCTCTTGCAGCAACTCTTGCCCTCTCTACTTGGGCCTGTTCTAGGATTAGCCCCAGTATCAGCACACACATGATTACACTCTTAACACCCTTGCTTGCCATGTCTAGCTGCTGTGGCTTTGTTGCAAAACACAGAAATGTCTTGGATTTGAATGCAGAGACGAACTAACTGCATGGCTCCTATTTATAGATGGAGGGATGGGTTGGTATCCGGGCGTGAATCGTGATACACGACTAAAACGAGTGCTGCATGCATGTCCTATACGTGGGCGCAGTGCACCAGTGCTACATGCATGTCATCCTGGTCCTTGCCAAAGTGGCCAGCACGAGGGAGCAGACAAGTATATATGGGCATGATGCCTGAGCCCGGCACAAGGCCCTTTTTTGCCCGGCCCAAGCACGGCCCGGCCCGGTGGTCAGCGGGCCCGGGCAGGCCCGGCCCGGAGAGGAGCAGGACGTGCCTGGGGTGAGCACAGCATGGCCCGCTCCTCAATAGCAGGCCCTCCGCCTCCCCGCTGCACCTCTCTCCCTCAGCCGCTCACTCGCTCGTCGCTCCTCGATCCAACTCCGACCGTCGAGGCATCGACCATTGCCATCGTCCCCAACTCTGGTGACCTCGCCGCCGCTCCTCCACCTGACCCTGAGTCCCCAGATCCCCTCCCTTCTCCCTATCTCTCCTGTCTCCTCTGTCCTCTCGGTGACCATGTGAGTTTGTGTCCCCGTCACTCTCTTCGCCGCCGCACGCCATCTTTGCTAATCCGTTCCTTGTCTCATTGCCTCTGTGTGGCCCTCATCTTCTCCGGCGCCAGGCTCCGGTTGCCCAGGTAACAGCCGTAACCCTAACCCTAATTTGTTCATCCTTCTGAATTCTGACCTTATCCTTTTTCTGCAGGTCGGTTGCCGATGCCTCGTCCTCTAGCTGAGGCATAGAGCGGGCAACGCGGCCGCGCGCACCGTTGAGGAACAGGGCTGGAGATCTACCATCCACGAGCGAGGGCCCGATGGCGGATGATGATATCATCTATCCTGTCACTGGCAATGAGGACCTGATCACTGCAGGGCTATCCCCCGAGCACGACGACGACGTCTGTGACGCTGCTGTAGTGTTGTTCGGTGTCGACATCGGTAGCGGCCCTGCTCCGATCGATCTGGATGGTGGTGAAGCAGGGGCGGCAGCGACAGGGACGGAGGTGGCCTCCAACACCAACAGCATAGACAGTAATGGTACTCCAACCTCTTCTATTGTGGGTAAGCGTAAGTCTCTTGTCTGGGATGATTTTGAGGAGATATATGAGGTGAATGGTAACAAGATTCAAACTACTGCTATCTGTAGAATGTGTAAGGCTGTTTTGAGTGCTAGATCTGCTGCTGGTACTGGTCATTTGATTAGACACCAAAAATCTTGTAGCAAAAATGTTGATCATGCTGCTAGGGTTCAGTCTAGGCTTGCTTTTAATCCTGATGGTTATGTGCATAATTGGAACTATAATCCTACTGTGGCTCGATCTGAGTTGTGCTGGTTGATTGCTAGTCTTGACCTTCCATTAGGTATAGGTGAGACAGAGGCCTTCGAGGACTACATTGTTTGTGCTCATAACCCTAAGTTTGTTAAGTCTTCTAGAAGGACCACCACTAGAGATCTTGGTAAGCTATTTAATGAACGCCGTGATGTGCTTAAGAATTTTGGGTTATCTGCTGCTTCATCTGTTGCTTTGACTTCAGACATTTTGTCTGATAATGCTAAGGACTATATTAGTGTTGTTGCTCACTATGTGAATGCTGATTGGGAGTTATAGAAAAATATTATTGGTCTTAGGTTGATTGAAGTGAAACATTCTGAAAACAATGCTAAAAGAGTTGCTGCTGTGGTTGAGGAGTTTAGTCTGATTGATAAGATTTTTGCTATCACTTTAGATAATGCTTCTTCTAATGCTAAGGCTATAGAAATTTTGACACCCATGTTTGCTAGTTATTTGGGTTCTGATCCTTCACCTGAGCCTTTAGATCCTAATAAACGTAAGTATACTCTTGTGCATCAACGATGTACTTGTCATATAATTAATCTGATTGTTAAATCCGGACTAAAGAGGTTGAAACCTTACCTAGAAGATTTTAGAACTGTAATTAATTTCTAGAATTCCTCTAATCAAAAAATTGCTATGTTCAAGACCTAGAAAGTTTGGCTTGAATATGGATGTTAGATCGAATGCTACTTATCTTATGCTGAAACACTTGATTCCATATAGTGAAGTTTTTCCTGTGTTCATTAATTCAAATTATGGATCTACACTGTTGTCTCCAAATCACTGGTATGTTGCTAAGAAGATATTGGAGTTCCTAGAACTCTTTTATGACTGCACTGTTGTTTTATCTGGTATTTATTATCCCACCAGTCCACTTGTTCTGCACCATGTTTTGGAGATTGCATCTCATTTGTATGCTGCTGAAAGATATCAGAATCTTAGACAAATTGTGTATCCTATGTGAAAGCTTTAGTTTGGTTTTGGTGAATTGATGAAACCCTAAGTGCTAACCTAGTTTATCAAGTGATCATGAGATAGATAGCACATTCCAAGTGATAAGGCAAATGAAGATCATGACATGATGATGGTGATACTATGGTAATGATCAAGTGCTTGGACTTGAAAAGAAGAAAAAGAAAAAGAAAAGGCTCAAGGTAAAGGTATAAATAGTAGGAGCCATTTTGTTTTAGTGATCGAGACACTTAGAGAGTGTGATGACATTTAGGATCGATAGTCGTACTATTAAGATGGGTGAAACTCGTATCGGAATGCGGTTATCAAAGTGCCACTAGATGCTCTAACTCATTGCATATGCATTTAGGATCTAGTTGAGTGCTAACACCCTTGAAAATGTTTACGAAAAGATGTTAACACATGTGCACAAGGTGATACACTTGGTGGTTGGCACATTTGAGCAAGGGTAGAAACTTCACCGACGGAGTGTCCGCCCGTTGAGTGCGGACAGTCCGACGGTGCCACCGGCACCCTAGACAGAAAAGACGGAGGTCACTATAAGTGACCGGACGCTGGCCTCGGTTGGACCGGCGCGTCCGGTCAGTAGAAGCTGCAAAGACGCTGGCGTCGGTCTCTGACCAGACGCCGGGTCACTTAGTGACCGGACGCTGGAGGGGTGCATCCGGTCCTGCTGACGTCGCAGCGCACAGGGGAGTCGTCGTGTGACCGGACGCTGGGTGTGTCCGGTCGAGCATGACCAGACATGTCCGGTCGTGAAAAGTCGTCTCTGGATGCTTACTGGAAACGACCGGATGCTGGGGTTCAGCGTCCGGTCACTTTGAGCTGTTGCGTCCGCTCGTCACTTGACTGTTGAGATCGAGCGAATAACATTTGAAGAGAGAGGACACGTGGCACGCATCGTGTGACCGGACGCTGAGGTCCAGCATCCGGTTAATATGACTGGAGCATCCAGTCACCCCGCGTTGTGCCCAGTGAAGGGGTACAATGGCTCTATTTCATGGGGGCTTCTATTTAAGCCCCATGGCCGGCTCAAGCTCACTCTCTTGGCCATTTGCATTGACATAGCAACCTTGTGAGCTTAGCCAAAGCCCTCCCACTCATCTCCATCATTGATTCATCATCTTTGTGAGATTGGAAGAGAATCCAAGTGCATTGCTTGAGTGTTTGCATCTAGAGTCACTTGGTGTTCGTGTTTCGCTGCAGGATTCGCTTGTTACTCTTGGTGGTTGCCGCCACCTAGACAGCACTGAGCAGCGAGGATCGTCGAGCGGAGGTTGGTGATTGTCTCCGGCTCCGATCATGGTGATTGTGAGGGGTTCTTGACCTTTCCCCGGCGGAGAGCCAAAAGGTACTCTAGTGAATTGCTCATGGCTTTTGTGATTCTCATCTTGTGTTGGTTGTGCGGCACCCTATTGAGGGTTTGGCGTGTGATGCCAATTAGCGTGTGAACCTCCAAGTGAGTGAATCGCCACAACGAGGAGTAGCTTGCCAGCAAGCAAGTGAACCTCGGTAAAAAATCAATGTGTTCATCATTTGATTCCGAGGTGATTGGTCTTCATTGGTATTCATTCTTGTGATTGATTGGCTTCTTCCTCGACACGACGGTATAAACAAATTGCTCACTCTCTTTATATTACCGTAAACTAGTTGTCAAGCTCTTTAGTGTAGCTAGTTGTGAGAGCTTGTTAGTTTGGTAGTGTGGCTCTTTAGTTAGCCTTTGAGAGCACACTAGCTTAGTGTAGTGACACAACTATTATGTGGATAGAAACTATATACACTAGAATTATGGTAGGTGGCTTGCAATATAAGTAGGCTAGCACAACACTTGCTTCGCCTCATAATTGTCTAACCGGTTTGTTGAGTGTTGTTATAGAAATTTTTTATTAGGCTATTCACCCCCTTTAGCCATTAGGACCTTTCACTATGAAGCTTAAATTCCATAAATACTGGCACGACATACCTCTTTTATACTCATATGTATTCATTCTTGATCCTAGAGCTAAGATGAGAGGTTTTCATAGGGTTCTCCAATTAATTGCTGAAAGCACTGGTACTCAGTACAATTCATACTATGCTGATGTGAAAACTGAACTATATAAATTGTTTAACAAATATGAGAGGAAGTTTGATGCAGTTAGGTCTCAAAGGGTTACACAGCCATCAAATCATACAGGTAAGAGAAAAAAGGCTTGGGGAAGAATCTTTGGAGGAGCAGGTGTTGTTGGTCCTTCCTCTGCCACCACTTCATCTTCTTCTCCCTTTGCTACTTCTAAACTCTTAGTCTATTTAGACAGTGACAATGTCACTTCATATGATGATGATTTTGATATACTTCTTTGGTGGCATGACCACAAACTAACCTATCTATAATGGCCAAAGATATTATATCAGTTCATGTGTTTGCTTGTTCTTTAGAATCTTGTTTCAGCTTGTCAGCAAGGATCATTGAAGAACGGCGCCGACGCTTGTTACCTGAAACTGTTGAGATGTTGACCTGCTTGAAGGACTGGGAGTTAGGAGAAAAAAAGGGAACAACATGCGGCTGTTGACAACAAAGAGCTTGAAGAAGCATTCAAGAATTTATATCTTGATGAAGATGAAGGTGGTGTTGCTGCTGGTGACTGGGGGTGAGAGTGGACTTGTGCTTTTGTGTGAGTTGAGAGTGGACTTGTCCCTTACTCACTTGTGTATCATTTGTATTTGAACAATGGTTTGTAATAACTTAATACAATTTATGAGTTGGCTGCACTCTTTTTCTCTTTCTAAGGTTTCTCACAAGGGTGAGTTTTACCTAGAAAGGTTTTTAATGAGGCAGCATTGTACAAAACAGCTCATTTTATTATCTAAGTCTTCTGTTATCTAAGTTATTCTGTGATGTGTGATCTATTCTTCTGTTATCTAAGTCTTTTTTTTATCTAAGTTATTCTGTAATGTGTTATCTAAGTCATTCTGTGATGAACTATGAGTTGATACTTGATAAGTTATCGTGTGAATGTTGATTGAAATTTGAAACTATGGATGAACTGTTCAAATATTTGAGAAGATGAGTTTTCTGAGGTGTTTCATGTGAACCGGGCTGTGGACTGGCACAACCCACTAATTTTGACGTACCTGACGGGCCAATATGACACGAAAAAAGCACATAGTGTCATGCCTGGACCGAAGGCAGACCCACTTGCTTGATAGGCATGGCCCGCAGGGCATGACGTGCCTTATCGGCCCGACACCCATCGGGCCGTGCCGGCCCGTCGCCGGTTGCCCATCTATACAGACGGGTGAGGTGGCCAGGGACCAACCGGCGTACGAGGGAGCAGTGCATGTCATGCTGGATGTCGTAGCGCTAGCTGATGATGATGACATTGGCAAGCCATTCTTGTGCCATGCGTTGTTTAATAATCTCATTTCGGTGTTGCGAGATCCAGTGCAAGGTCGATGCATCATGGAGCGCGCGGTGTGCCAGATATACATGTGGAATAGGGATGGCAACGAGCCAGGTAAACGGTGGGTGGAGTAAAAACTTGTCCTTAAGGACGCCCGTGATATCAAGGGCATGTACAACGGGTCTCTTGAGCCCGTCTCCACGACGTAAATTTCGCAGAAAACACCCCGCCGATGCTAGGAGACGGGTCTGCGTCGTCTCGCGAGACGACGGGGCCCGAGGCCGAGCCGCCGCCTCCAGCAGTGTTGTACGGGTCGCCGGCGTCCCCAAGCCGAGAGCGCGGATCCAGTGCACGCGTACGCGGTTCCGATACGCGGCTGAGAGAAATCTTGCGCCAAATCTTTCCCCACCTCCCTATGTCACCGGTGTCATCGCATTCCATCGTTCAGCGCCGGCGCTGGTGTCCGCTCCCGTCGTAGGCTGCCTTAGAGCCCTGCGCCGCACGGCCGGCTCCGGGGAGGTGCCCTGCCTCGCCAGGTCAGGGCGGCCAAGGAGGAGCAGGGCTGCGCCGCCGCGATCCTCGTCAGGCCCCAGCGCATCCATGTATTGCTCGTCGTCTACAGGTCGCCTGCCTAGCTTGTCTGCGTCCACGCCGGGCAGCGCGCCATAGATGAGGCCCATCTCTGCTCCCAGGGAAGGCCCCCGGCTGCATGATGGCACCACTGTCGTCCGTCGTGCCTTGCGTCTTGGAAAAGAGGAACTGCTGCTTCATAAGCAAACCCACTGGCCACTGCTTGCAACCTTTTGGGTCTGATGACTGTCTGGTGAAAAGGTTCACTCCAATATCTCAATTGTTCTCAGGGCAAATTATTGAGTCTGACAATTTTGGAAATGGCAAATTCAGGATGTAAGATTCGATGGTTATGAGGCTGAGAAAATTAAAGCCCCCTTTGGCATGGCTCATCCAAAACGGCTTCACCGCTGAAGCCAAAGCCGGTAAAGCCAGAAAAACTGGCTTTTTCTGGCTTCTAGTTCATTTTAACCCGGCTTATAAAACGGTTTCACACTACAGTGCCTCGATTTACGTAAAATAGATGAAGCCGAAGCCGGCATAAGCCATGCCAAAGAGGCCCTAAATCTGCAATCTGCAATCTGCAATTTTTAGGAACAAGATTTATTACAGAACAGGTTTTACAGAAAGGTTACATATGAGGCTATGATGTAGTAGTGGCTACCTTGACAGAACAGGTTTTATAGAAAGGTTACAGATAGTGAATAACAATTGTCTGCTATCTGCAATTTTTAGGAACTGAAGTCTTAGAAAAGCTTGGAGACTAACTAAAGTCATTGCAGTATGTCCTGAAATGCTTCCTGAAACTATGTGTGTATGAACTTGGAGAGGAACTGAAGTCATTGCAGTATGTGTGAGCTTGCAGAGGACATACCCATGTAATGCTTCCTGAAACTATCTAAATAGTGTGAACTTGCATTATGTCCTTGAACTTTTAGTTAAGTTTTTGTGCTGTTAAGTTTCTGCATGTGCTGATTTCTGAAAACTGCAGATGGCATGCAGTTTTAAGAAAAGCTTGTCCAACACCGGTTGAGATGGTTTGGACATGTCCAACGGAGACCTCCAGAGGCACCGGTGCGTAGTGGAATCTAAGCCAAGATAGTAACATGAAGAGAGGCAGAGAAAGACCGAAATTGACTTGGATAGAGGCAATAAAATGAGACTTGAAAGGATGGAATATACCCAAAGACTTAGCCTTAGATAGGAGTGCTTGGAAGACAACTATTCACGTGCCTGAACCTTGATTGCTTTTCTGCTGGGTTTCAACTCTAGCCTACCCCAACTTGTTTGGGACTTAAAGGCTTTGTTGTTGTTGTTGTTGTTATTGCAGATAGCATGCAGTTTCTGTAATGCAGAAAACTGAATGTGCCGTTTTTTCTAGAAAATTGGATGGCATGCAGTTTCTGAATGTGATGATTTTTTCCTGAAAACTAGATGGCACTTAGAAAATGAATAGCCTGTTTATGCATGTTTGTTTATTCGTTTATTCGAGCACATATGGTAGCAAGTTGATATTCATGCTTGAATCATTTTTTATCAAACGGCAACACAATGGTATACAAATTGATATTCATCATTGATCTTGGCAACATGCAAAGCATTAAAATGCTTGCAGACAACCCCTCATCTCTGAGTTGTATGATCTGTCTTTTTACTTATCTATATGTCAGATATCAGTTTATTAAAGATGACCTTCCATATGTGGGTTGTACATACCCTAAGTTATGCCGGTCCTCAATAGGACCGTGGGTCTCGGGTCACCCGCATGTGTGTTAATAAGAGCCTAACATAGCGAATGAGCCTGTGATCCAAACAGTCCAGTGGGACTCGCACCTTTTTCTGGAAATTTTCCAGAAAATTTAGGGAACACGCACGTGTGCGCGTTCGATGGTACTGCGCGTTTCCCGCGCACTGGAGACTGGAGAGCCTCCCAATCTCTTCTTTGCTTGTGTACGAATGCGCACATATGTTTGCGTCCAAGTTGTACCCAATAAAAAAAGAGCCTAACATAAAAGAAAGGCCACGTTCGCTTCGTTGACAAGTCATAGCTGAAAGTACTGTTCGCTGATTTGTTGTGAGTGGAAAAACACTGTTCCTTCGTTGAAAACGGTACGGCTCATAAGACAAGCGAACAGGGCCAAACTTCAAAATTTGAAAGAAAGTAACCCACAACTATCGATTTATCATCACCAATGAATTGAGAGTTCACAACTTAAATATAGTCATATACTATATAGACAACATGATCCATATAAATCATCCTAAGTTTTAGGTAGGCTTGCACCAACCAAACATTAATTTTAGACCACTAATTGGAGGAGGGAAAAATAGAAAAACATACATTTCAGGGCCCGTGGGTGAAACATGACACCCGCACCCGACCCAACATCATCACAGGTCTTGACCCGAAGACACCAGTTGGTTCGATGTTGCATCCACGCAGAGGCGAAGCTGGAGAATATCTAAGCCTAGGGCCACTGTCTATGTATATTGCCTCAACAAACTAAACAAGTCCCATACCGATAGCTAGAGAAAGGAGCCTCATGTGATTTTCTTCCCTCAACTTATTTAGAGTTAAATGCATGAGAGGCCCTTGAACTTTTATCACGGGGTGTCACTTAGGTCTGTGAATTTGAAAAATGCATTTCTAGATACCTAAACTTGTCAAAATGATACACCGCGGGTCTATACTTGCCACGTGGATATTTTATCTTGCCACGTGGCGTAAAAAATGCACTGAAGCCCTCAAACCCGACCATCATGGGCGCGGGAGCCGCGGGGCTGGCCGCCGCGACATGACCTGTGGAGTGAGGGCCATGCCCGCACAAGCGCTCGGCATGACCGGCAGCCGCGTCGAGCCAGTGGGCAGTGAGCCGCTGGCCACCTGCTCGCGCAAGGGTGCACGACATGTTGAGGCGGTGTGGGGAGGCGAGACGCAGGGCACCATCGTTGCCACGTAGGGCGTGGCAAGGTGGCGTGCAGGCGCGTGGAGGCGAGCTTGAGCGCGCGGCGGGGCAGAGCAGGGTGGCGTGCAAGCACGCGTAGGCGAGCTTGAGCGCACGTCCGGGCATATCGAGCAACCTACGAGGCCGATGCGCGTGGAGCCGTGTAAGCGAGCTGGTGCGGGGCGCACAGCGACGCAGGTCTGGCGAGCGGAGGCGGTGAGCTAGGACCTAGGGGGCTGGGGCATGGCTGTGGATGGTGAGCCAATGAGCGCGCGCAGAGGCGAGCTTGACGGCGCATGGTGGTGAGGGCCTAGGGATCCGACGAGCTGGGCCGATGAGCGCGTGGTGTCACGGAGTCTGTCTAGGGCGGGGTGTGCAGCGCTGGCGCACGCGTGGTCGCGTGGAGGAGCATGACGAGAGGGGTCTGCCTCGGCACACAGCTCGCCACTAACCGTGCGCTAAGGTGAAGAGGGGACCGCATGCTCGCTGTGCTCACCAGCGGGACGCTCGCCTACTGAATGTCCCTATCCCGCTTACTCGCCGCCATGCAAGCTCGGTCCGCTCTCCCGCCAGCCCTATGTGCTCAGAAGACGAAGAGGGGTTTTTTGCCCCGGCATCCCAAACAACCTTCTCGTCCTCATAGAAAAAAATAGTGGGCTATAGCGGCACTATAGCGGCCAGAGAGACTTGACACTACGCAATTGCTCTTTGTGCCGCTATGCGAACTTTGACTGCTGTTGCGAGCTATAGCGCCGCTAAGTTGCATAGCTTTAGCGTTAAAATAGTGTCACTATTTCATATTTGCTTACTTATCATTTGCTTACTAATTTAATTAGATATTTCCTACTTATAATTTGCTACTAATTTGGTATTTTGAACAATTAAACACTGGAGTTTCACGAACCATATTGTAATGTCGTATTGTTAATATTAGCTAGACGTGTGAAATCTTAAAAACATATTTATAAAAACACTATCTGTCGTAGCGTCGGTATAGCTTCATAGCTGCTTAAAAAAAGTTGCCGCTATTTTAAACTATGGGCCTCCTCCATGTCTCCAGCTTGCCGTACATGCACACCAATGAGTTGATGACGAACAGGTAACCATGGACGACGCCCTTCAAAAAGCGCATGCAGCGTGGTCCACGTCACAGCGTCCGGAAGTGCCCAGGCCGCCACCATGCGCGGCGCGCGAACGCGGCCCCAGCTGCGTCGGGGTCAGTGGGTGACATCCGATGTGTGCTCCTCCTCACTGGCAATGCGTCGAACAGGTGGCGAGCCTCGCCTGCGCCACCGATCCCTAGCATACAGCGAGGAACGCGCGGCGCTGAGAGCGTCTTTCCTGTTATCCGCGTCCGCGCTCGGCGCGGCCACCGCGGTGTCTGAAGTGTTCGTGAGGGCCGCCGCGTCATCAGAGCGGACATGGACATCCTCATGCACTGCACCGGCTACAATGACCGCTTCCTACACGCGGCCGACATCAGTGATGCTTCTGCTCGCCCTAGTTCGCAGCGGCGCCGCTCTAGCTAGCAGCCGTCGCATGCCACCACCGCCACGCTTCATCTGCCCGTGTGGCTCCGGCAGTGTCACGGCCAGCCGCGTGTCCGAGCCAGCTCTGCGCCGCTCGCCGGCCTGCCATAGTCGTCTGCCACACCACTGCTCTGACTGCTGAGGCGGAGGGGCTCGTACACGCGGTCCATGTGGCACGCCGCGCTTGCTGTGGCCATCTCTACCACCGTGCACACCGCGACACCGCGGCGCGCGCCTGAGACACGCAGGTGCAAGTCGACGCCTACGACCGCGTTCGCCTACGCCACCCTCTACTCCCTCATCTGCGGCCACGCGCAAGTCAACTTCCCCACCGACGGCCGTTCAAGGTGCATAGCCGCCCCGTGACTCCGCGACGGACGCCGGGAAGGAGGGACGACAGGCAGTGCAAGGGTGCAGGATTGCAAGTTGAGGGGATGGGGTTTTAGCGAGGTCAGTGCATATCTTTCCCGCCATGTGGGCCACGTCAGATAAAATACCTACGTGGCAAGTATGACCTACGGTGTATTATTTGATTAGTTTAGGTACATAGAAATGCATTTTTCAAGTTTATGGAGCTAAGTGACACCACGTGACAAGTTTAAGGGCCTCTCATGCATTTAACTCACTTATTTATATTGTTTAATGAAATCCTCGAATTCTTTGTTTGATTTCATGTTTATAGGCTATAATGTGCATAACGACGATGTCACTGGTAATTATAAGAACTGAAATAGAAGACTCGTTAATGGGTGACCAGGTTGGAGGATCAGGCACGCACGAGGGCTGCGTCAAGGCGACCCGCTGTCTCCACTCCTGTTTGTTATCGTCTGGAGGTGCTCAATGAGCTCATTGCAGAGGCAGACCACAGAGGCGTTTTGGCTCCGCTCCCTAGGAACATCATCAAGTTCAGAGCGTCTGTGTACGCTGATAATTAGTCGTCTTCCTCTCGCCCACTCCACAGGACTTCACCTGCATACGGGACATCCTGTAGCCAAAACGTCCTGGTCTGGGAGAAGGCCGAACATGTGCTGTTGCACGAAGCAGTTCCTGACCGGTTCGTCTGGCATTGGACGGCGGACGGAAAGTATTCCGCCTCATCGGCCTACGGCCTACCGATCTTTCTTCGTCGGAATGTCGTCGCTCATCGGTGCAAAGGAACTTGGAAGGTCAAGGTGCCGCCAAAAGTGAAGTTCTTCTTCTTAATCGCGCTTCACGGCAGGCTTTGGATGGCAGAACGCCGCTGGCGACATGGACTATAACTGAGCGCTACTTGCAGTGTCCTGTGCGAACAAGACCGTGAGACATCAGATCACCTACTCATCTCGTGCGTGTTTGCCAGGGAAACCTGGTATCGTCTGCTTCACTTGGCCGGCAACCGGCATGCAGGGCATCGCTCCTCAGGATGAGGCAACCTTTGGCCGATTAATTGGTGGCTGCGATCTAGGAAGCTGGTGCCTAAATCGGCTAGAAAGGAGTTCGACTCGGCGGTGCTGCTCACGTCATGGAACCTTCGGAAGGAGCGCAATCGTCGAACCTTGGACAGGGTTTTAGAACACCACAGCAGCTCCTCCGCCTCATCGTCGACGAAGCGCACAGCTGGGTAGGCGCTGGTTTTACTAGCTTGTCGTCCGTGATTGGCCCTACGCTTCGTTAGCATCGGCCGGCTTCCTCGGCTTCGGTCGCTCAATTAGTCTTTTACTCGGTCACAACAAGTGTAAATTATCGTTTAGCGGTGCCTTATTTTCGTGTTTACTGGATTACTAATGGCACCTCGCCACGAAGTGATGTTGGGCGTGTACTTATTTTTCTAACTCCTCTTAATTAAATATATGCTAAGCACCCTTAAAAAAAGAAATAGAAGACTCACTAGTAGAGAAACGACCTTTGATCCCACCTCGAAATTTGGCTTTAGTCCCGGTATTTTTTACGCTCGGGACTAGAAAGACCTTTAGTCCCGGTTGTTAGCTCCAACCGGGACTAAAGGTCCCTGTCCAATGGCTACTGCGGCAGGCTTTTACTGTAGGGGACCTTTAGTTCCGGTTGAAGCTATCAACCGGTACTAAAGGTTAACTTTTACTCCCGGTTGATCCCTCCAACCGGGAGTAAAAGTCCACTTCCGGCCGGAGGCTCTATCCGGAACTAGAAAGGGACCTTTAGTCCCGGTTGTTGTCTTCAACTGGGATTACAATTCTCCTCCTATATAGCCCTTCTTTCTTCCCGAGCCCAAGCCACTTCGAGCTCAGTGTTTTCTTGCTTCATCGCCTGCCTCTCTTCTTCCTCATCGCCGGTAATCACAAGATTTTTTTCGATTCCTCCATCGATTCTTCGGTTATAAAGGTTACCAACTTTATACTCTCATATTTCATCAGTAGCATATTTTATTTTGTGGACTAGATATATGTGGTTTTTATGGTGGAATTTTTTTTATTTGTAAGCTATTTAAGCTCAAAATCACTTTAAAGTTTGCATATTTGGATGAAGGAAGGTTAAAGTTGTTATTCAAAACTAATATTCAGCTTTCATTTCTAGCATGCATAACAAAGTTTATGGTTTAGAGATATAGAGAATTTTAGAGTTTTTTTAATTTTATTTGTTTATAAAATGAGAAATTTATATTATATTAAAAATAAGTATAAAGAGTAGATGGCAACTGCTTCTAGGTCATCGGCCTCTCATCGGGTTCCAAAGCGACTGAGGCCGAACCTCCCTCTCATTGCATGCGGCAAGTGTGAGGAGAAGATTGTGATGGAGTACCGGGTGAGGAAGGAGTGTCCCAACAAGGGCCGTATCTTATACAAGTGTCCGGATCACAATGTGAATTATTTTGTCGCATTTGATAATTATGGTTAATTTATACTTATTTTTATGATGATTGTGATTAAAATTCTAATTTTTTGTTTTAATTTTAGTGGGATGCCACTGGATGTTCAGGCTGGTACTGTGAGGAAGAGTATGTTGAACACGTGCAAAACTCTCTTGCACAGGTGGCTACGGCGGCTGATGAGGTAGTGATCCTGTGGAAAAAGCCCATAGATGTTGAACAAACGCATGATCTGTCTGTTTTAGTTGGAATTGGTCGCGAAATCCTTATGCTGCTGAAGTGCATTTTAACTTTAGTTTTTTTACTGGTAGTTAGGATTGTCTACATTATAGCGAGACTTTCATAAATCAATACCTTATGTGGTGGCATGCATGTCGTATAATGAACTAATTATGTTTTAGGTTTTAATATGATATGTATGTCATGTAATGCAGATGAGTCGGTATTGGATGTACAATGCTGATCGCCGCTCCCAAGAGTTCATTGAGGGCGTGCATTCTTTCTTACGTGTGGCCGAGACAAACAAACACGATGGTTTCATGTGCTGCCCATGTGCCATATGTAAGAATTTGAAGGAATATGCTAGCTCAAGGAGTCTTCATTCACACTTGTTGAAGTCGGGTTTCATGCCAAACTATATTTGTTGGACGAAGCACGGAGAAATCGGGGTTGTAATAGAAGAAGGTGAAGAAGAACAATGGGACGATGACGACATTATTGCTGAATATGGTGCCTTCAATGATACTGCAATAGGGAAAGCTGAAGAAGAGGTAGTGGTAGAAGATGAGCCCGCTGATGATCTTGGTCAGGCCATTCGTGATGCACAAAGAGAATGCGAAAGTGAAAAGGAGAAGATCAAGTTCGAGCGCATGCTAGAGGATCACAAGAAATTGCTATACCCAACTTGTGATGCGGGACAGAAAAATTTGGGTACCACACTGGAGTTGCTGCAATGGAAGGCAAAGAATGGTGTATCTGACAAGGGATTTGGGGAGTTACTGAAAATCCAAAAGAAGATGCTTCCGAAAGATAACGAATTGCCCGTCACTACGTACGACGCAAAACAGGTAGTCTGCCCTTTGGGATTAGAAATCCAGAAGATACATGCATGTCCTAACGACTGCATCCCCTACTATGACGAAGAGTACGAGAAGTTAGATGCATGCCCGGTATGTCATGCATCACGGTATAAGATCAAGCGAGATGACCCTAGTGATGTTGAGGACGAACGTCTCACAAAGAAAATCCCTGCCAAGATTATGTGGTATGCTCCTATAATACCACGCTTGAAACGTCTATTCAGAAACAAAGACCATGCAAAGTTATTGCGATGGCACAAAGAAGACCGTAAGGTAGACAATATGTTGAGACACCCTGCTGATGGATCCCAATGGAGAACAATCGATAGAGAATTCCCGGAGTTTGCAAATGACGTAAGAAACTTAAGGTTTGCTTTAAGTACGGATGGTATGAATCCTTTCGGGGAGCAGAGCAGTAGTCATAGCACTTGGCCTGTTACTCTATGTATCTACAACCTTCCTCTCTGGTTATGCATGAAACATAAGTTTATTATGATGCCAGTGCTCATCCAAGGCCCAAGGTAACCTGGCAACGACATCGATGTGTACCTGAGGCCACTAGTTGAAGAACTTCTACTTTTGTGGAACAGACTAGGTGTACGTGTGTGGGATGAGCACAAATAGGAGCGCTTTGACCTGCGGGCATTGTTGTTCGTAACAATCAATGATTGACCTGCTCTAAGTAATCTTTCAGGACAATCAAACAAGGGATATAATGCATGCACGCACTGTTTCGATGACATTAAAGGTATATTCTTGAAAAAAATGTCGAAAGGTCATGTACCTTGGCCATCGTCGATTTCTTCCTGCGAATCACCCCCTAAGAAAGAAAGGCAAGCATTTTAAAGGTAAGGCAGACCACCAGACCAAGCCGGGCAACCGAACTGGTGAGGATGTACTCAATATGGTCAAGGATGTCAAAGTAGTATTTGGAAAGGCACATGGTAGCGAACCTGTTCCGAACGACGCCGACGGTCACGCACCCATGTGGAAGAAGAAGTCCATATTTTGGGAGCTACCATATTGGCAAGTCCTAGAGGTCCGTAGCGCGCCTGACGAAGAATCTTTGTGTGAACCTGCTAGGCTTCATGGGTGTGTATGGGAAGCCTAAGAACACACTTGAAGCACGATAGGACCTGCGGTGTTTGAAAGAACGAGACAATCTATATCCAGAGAAGACAGATGATGGACGCCATTACTTAAGTCCTGCCAGCTACACTCTTAGCAAAGAAGAGAAGGAAAGCATGTTTGAATGCCTAGCAAGCATCAATGTACCATCTGGATTCTCCTCGAATATAAAGGGTATAATAAATGTGCTAGAGAAGAAATTTCTAAACTTAAAGTCCTATGACTATCACGTGCTCATGACGCAATTGCTTCTAGTTGCATTAAGAGGAATTCTACCTCCAAATGTACGTCTAGCCACCGTGAAGCTATGTGCATTCCTCAATGCAATTTCTCAGAAGGCAATCGATCAATGGATCTAGCTAAACTATAGAATTGTGTGGTTTAATGTCTTGTCAGCTTTGAGTTGGTGTTCCCTCCTTCCTTCTTTAATATCATGACACACCTCCTAGTTCATCCTGGTCAAGGAGATTAGCATTCTCGGTCCTATGTGTTCTGCACAACATATTTCCCCTTTGAGAGGTTCATGGGAGTCCTAAAGAAATATGTTCTGGCCGTGTTTCGGCGTAGAAGAAAGCATCGCCAAGGGCTATGGAACAGAGGAGGTCATTGAGTTTTGTGTTGACTTTATTCCCGACCTTGACCCGATTAGTGTTCCTGAATCGCGACACGAGGAGAGACTAAGTGGAAATGGGACATTAGGGAAGAAAACATATATTGGTACGTAGGACAATTATTTTAATAAAGCACACTACACAGTTCTACAAAACTCCTCCTTGGTGGATCCGTATATCGAGACACATAAAGAGTTGCTCTAATCCGAGTTTACAGGGAAGTCTGAAGCTTGGATTACGCATCAGCACATGGAAACTTTCAGCGATTGGTTGCGAAAAAAATGTCAAGGTGATGAGAGTATTGATGAGCAACTGTATTTGTTGGCTAGGCAGCCATCGTGGCATATCCTCACATACAAAGGGTACGAGATAAATGGGAATATATTTTACACAGTAGCTCAAGATAAAAGGAGCACCAACCAAAATAATGGTGTCCGCATATATGCCACCGACCCTAGTGGAAATAAGCAAACATATTATGACCGCATAGAGGAGATATGAAAACTAAACTATGCACCTACTTTTAAGGTACCTTTGTTCAAGTGTCAATGGGTAAATACGACTGGAGGCGGGGTAGCAGTCGACAACCAGTATGGAATGACAACTGTGGATCTCAACAATATTGGATACAAAGACGAACTGTTCGTCCTTGTCAAGGATGTGAATCAGGTGTTCTATGTCAAAGACATATCTACAAAACCAAAGAGAGAGAAAAACAACAACGACCCAATCATTGAGCCAAAGCGCCACATAGTTCTTTCAGGGAAAAGAAACATAGTCGGAATTGAAGACAAGTCAGACATATCAGAAGATTATGAAAAGTATGACCGAATTCCACCCTTCACAGTGAATAAAGACCCAAGCATCCAGCTAAATGATGAGGACACCCCATAGTTACGGCTCGATCATAACCAAGGGATATACGTTAAGAAGAAGTTCACTATTGTGCCCGCTTGATATATATATAGTGATGTATTAGACCTATTATGTAATAATTGTGACTTGATTTTTTGTCGTGTTTTCGTATTTTCTACGGTTTAAATGAATTTTCTGATTGACGGTGGATTTCCCGTAGAGAATGTGTGACGAAAAACCAAATGATCAACGTTAATAAGATGTGAAAACTTATTTCCTGTCGAAAAGTAATAGTTTTAATGATTTTAATCAAGTAGTATATTTTTGCATGGTGCAAATTGTAATTATTATTTACACTATGTTAAATATTTATACAGTAAAACAAAAGAGTATAGGTTACAAATTTTTGTTGTGTATAATAATGCAAAACCAAGTCTAGGAATATTTATTATAATTTTTTGGATGATATTTTATTTATTAGGCAATTAATAACTGTCAGCATATTTATATAAAAGAAATATATAAAAAAGGAAAAACTTCTAGAACCGGTAGGAAGACAACTGCAGCCCACCTTTACTCCCGAGTCGATCAACCACCCGGGACTAAAGGTGGGCTACGTTTTCACGGCCCGCCAAATAATACCTTTAGTCTCATATCATGGATGCACCCGGGACTAAAGGTGAGAGCTTTAGTCCCGGTTCTTACCATCATCAGGACTAAAGGTCCTTTAGTCCCAGGATGTGGCTTCACCCGGGACTAAAGATCGGCCTAATATATATCACCTCATCTTCTTCTCCCATCCATCGTCTTCATTCTTCGTCCGAGAGCCACCGGGCCACCGCCGCTCCCCATAGCCTCCAGCCGCCTCCACGCGCCATCTCTCGCCATCTCCGCCAGCGGCCCGGCTCGCGCCTCTCCTATTCGTGCGCGACGCCTAGACCCGGATCCGCCGCCATCATCCTCGCCCTCGCCCAGATCTGATTTGGATCCACCGTGGCCTCATCGCCGTCGTCGATCCTCGTCCTCATCATCGCTAGCTTTGTCCCCAGTTCCACGCGCTCGCACGCCTCGCCGTGCACTCGTCGTCCCCTTCACCGGAGCGCTCGTCGTTGTCCCCTTTGTTAGAGCGCTCGTCGTCGTCCCTGTCGCATCCTCATCGTCGAGAGATCACCTCCGGCCATCCTCGTCGTCCTCCACCCTCGTCGTCCTCGTCAGCAACAGTGTGTGTATGAGTGTGTGCACATAGAAAAATTAGATAGATTTTATTTGTGTATGTGTGTGCTTGGACCGACGGCCATGGAGAGGGAGCAGGGGAACGGGGCGGCCATGGAGTACAGCTTTGGAGGACTTCGGGCATGTTTGGTTCATGCCTTCACCTTGCCGCACGCCCGCACCGTGCCCTCGTGTCTTGCCGCGCACGGCGCAGAGCAGCGGTTTTTGAGACTTGGCGCTCGGGCCCGTCGAACGAAAGTTCCAATTTGCAATATGCCCGGTTCGGTGTGCTCTTGGTATTCAAACAGGTCGAGTGTAGAAGATAACAATCAAGAGCCTTCAAACTTAGAGTATGTCAGTAGCATAGCGAGCACAAAATCGTTAGGGCATGTTCAAGGAGCAAAAGCTATAACAACCTTGTGGAGTCTAAAAATAGTTTGATCTATTAATTAGTATTAATAGTTAGCCTGAGAAGTCTACAAATATAGACCGCTAACTATATATTAACATGTGATGGTGATCATTAGTTGGTGAAGAGATACTAATAGGTCCTAATAGCTCATACATAAGCCAATTATCCAACCACCTATTAGTAAGAGGTGGGTTCAAATAATCCATACTAAAGATGGATTGATGTCCTAAGATTTTAGGCCGTGAAGAAACATGGATTGATGAACTAGTTGAACTTGTGGACCGTGTTCATCTCGGCTAGCATGTTCTCTGTCGAGCGGTAACGGACATCAAGGAGGAGCTTTGATTCTACGAGGGAGAGCGGCAACAGTCGTGGAAGACCATGTTCCCTTCCTCGTAGAAACAGAGCTCTTCCGTGGCCAAGTACGGTGCCGTCCGGTGGAGAAATGCTCGCCGAGATGATCACGTAAGTAAGGTCAACTAGTACGGATGGTTACTTATTTAAACATGTTTTTGAGCTAGAATTTGATGGATATTTGATAACTTCAGACCTACAAATGTCATCTACAAATGTTATTATCCTCGAGGTGGCACATCCTGCAGGAGTCCATTTTATAGATATAGTTTTTATTTTTTGTAGATATATCTAGTGGGGTAAAAGTTAGATGGCTGCCCCGAGAGACAACATGGATGAAGAAATGATGGATATTATCAACACCGGCACTCAATTTACCGATGGTGACCAGCAGGATGTAGATAACGGGAGTCAATACTTGGCTCTTGAAGATAACCAAGAAAATATTGTGCAAGAAAATACTAGCGAGGTATATATATTTATATATTTGAACATCTATCATCTATTATGTGTACACATGATATTTATTTATTCTTTTTTATATGTAGCCCTCTAGATCGACGACCACAATGGTGAAAAGCAAAAATATTCGAGGCCCGAAAAAGCCATTGGAGGGGCGGTACATAATATCGGAATTCAATATAGAGACAGGCGAACCACTTGGTCCACATGCAAGGAAATTCGTGCAACACTGTGGGCACCTTGTAAGGGACATACTTTCGATCAGTGCCCGTGAATGGAAGCAAAAGATCAACGAGCCTCATGTTAGTTTTGCCTCTGATCTTGATAAGAATTTAATTTGGGATGATATCCTTCAACATTTCACATTGCAAGTGGATGATTATGATGCTATCAACGATGATGAATTGAAGGAACTAGTTCGAAAGTGGGCTATGAAGAAGATGGCCACACAATTCCAGACTTGAAAGAAATCCCTATACATGAAATACGTCAAGAAGAACCTAACGCCCAATTTCAATACTAGCGGCCCGCTCGCGAAGTTGAGGCCCTACTAGAATGATTTTGTACAGTATAAGTCATCGGAAGAGGGTGAGGAACGGGTGAGAAGGAACCAAGAGAATGCCCGACATAAGGTATACCACCATGGCATGGGATCAGGTGGCTATGCGACGCGACTGCCATTCCCAAGTGGGAGAAAATGGAAGTGGACATTCTTACCAAGGGTATCACACCAGAATCACTCAATTGGCCCAAACGCGCAAAGAATTGATTTTTCGCTCATGGGGGAAGACTGGACCTAGAGACCAGGAAGCTGGTTCATGGCACAAAACTCGAAAGAGCAACACAAAGATTGTCTTATGCTCTATAAGCTAAAGCTATTGGTGCGTTCAGGCCCAATAGAGAGAATGATGAACTGACGTATGCCCTCGGGACCACTGAACACAGTGGTCGAATGAGAGGTTTAGAACAGAACATTTCTTGGGAGCATGGTTTCCCTGATGACAGAGATACCTATAGAAGCCGGTAGAGAAGGAAGGATGAGGATGCAGCGCGGATCAGCAGGTTGGAGGAATTGGTTCATGAGTCACGGGAGGCGTTGCTTCAAGCACAGGAGCGCGAAAAAGACATGCAAACTAGAATGCATGACAAAATCAGAAATCAAGTGCAAATAGCAATGAGTGCCCAAAGGCAGGCATCAGATAAGAATCAACATTATTAGCCCCCGATCAGTTGAAAAGCAGCTGCGCTTCCACGGAGTTGCCAAATCAAGATGACGTAATGCTACATTTCCCCGTGGATGACATCACTGCACCGTTTACATCATGTGAGCTACATATTCCAAAAGAGAATGCCACAATCATGGTGGCTCTCGGTGTTTTTTCTCCTCTAGATCCTACCAAGACACCAAGAATCCATGGGGCAATAATACCACATGTATATGTTAGCGTCTCAGTGGATAGAGTTAACAAAGGTTTTAGTGATCTGCCTCTTGACATTCTAGGAGATGATAGGGAGAAGACTCTAGGAGAAGTAGAGAAGACATTCATACTATGGCGCAAGCGCTACATCATTATTCCGGGGTCTCTAGTCCACCGCCGCCTACTCAACTGCCAGACAATAGGTGCGGATAAAAGTGAACGAAACAATTTTTTCACAAATTTTCTATTGACATGCATGATTAATAATAACAATTTCTTATATAATTATTTTTTTGTAATCACACAGCAGGGCCTCCGCCAACCTAAGTCCAATTATTCAATCTCCAGATCATCCTAGTGCTCCGAGCAATGATTATGCAACGCCGCCAGCGCCGCCACCTCCAAGGAGGTCTCCAACGCCTCCAAGAAGGTCTCCACCGCCGCCACCTCCAAGGAGGTCTCCAACGCCCTCAAGGAGGTCCAACGCCTAAGTGGTCCAAATAAAGCCATTGGCCCACCACAAGCAAAGAAGAAAAGCCTCCTCTAATCCGGTTATTCCTCGAAAGCTGCATTTTACGAGAAAAGTGAAAAAGAAATTAAAGGCTGAAGTACAAAAAGATATGAAAAGTTTCTTCGAAAATGTAAGAAAGCAACGATAAGAGAAGGAGAACCCGGAGAAACCGTACTTCTACCTAGCTCCAGATCTTCTAAGAAAGGTGGACCAGAAAAAGCAGGAATCTCAAAAGACCTGACCAAAATTGGACTACGACCGCTCTCTCACCAAGTCATTTGAGGCGGCGTAGAAAAAGACTAGAGCAGGGAAAGGTGTTGCACAACTCGGACAACAATCGCAACAATCAGTCCCCCCTCTTATCATTCGTAATGAATATGATTTAAACTTAGACTTATCGGACGTCGATTTTGAGGAACTGGTTCGGTTTATGAGGATATAGGTTTGGACCTTGCCCAAGTGCTCGCTGAAGTACCATCTGCTCCGAAAGTGGATCCTTGAAAGAAATTTGAACATGGAAAGAGTCTATACAACCCTGAGGCCTTATGTGAACTGGGTACGTAAATGTACCTGCTAAACAAGTGGTACATGGCGGCGTGTAAACGGGGAGAGAACTTTGTTTCTGTCAAAATTAGAAACCAACATTACTTCCGTGGCGATGACGTTATATATGTCAAGTTTGAAGAATTACACCAACTATGTCACCTGGACTCTCTCGACAAAAGTCTCATTAGCTGCTATTGTCTGTAAGTGTGATTATTTTCTACTATTAAAGTGTATATATATAAAGCTACATGTATATATATAAATTATATATCCTCACACTATATTTTTATATATGCAGATATGAGATGACAGAACTCAGAAAGAGACAGGATAACGATGTTGGTTTCGTTGATCCAAATGTCGTATTCAAACACCCTGATCCTCCGCCTGGATGGAAAGCTGAACTCGAGAAAAATCTCATGAGGTTCTTAGTGAACTAACAAAATAAGGACATACTATTCCCCTACAACTTTAAGTGGGTGTTAAATAATTAATGTCGATCATATGGACATTTGTTCAATTATTTGCTTACTAGCTAAGCTATCTCCCACATATACATATGTTGACTCTAGTTAATGTCGATCATATTTGTGTATAAAAACATATGCAGCAATCACTGGATATTGATGGTCATTGATATGGACAATAGTCGGTTGCGCATCTTAGACTCATTAAGAAAAGAGCAAACAGAGTACCAAGACATGATAGATATTATCCAAGGGTAATTTGGTCTCTCTAGCAACTATATATACCATGATCTCTTAAGTACAACAATTATTAAAGGCCAAATTAATTTTTTATTTTATTGGGCGCGGTGCTTGAAAAAGTTTCATTGAGGAACACCACATGAAACATTGCAAAGCGCCAGTGGATGTAATCGCACACAAAGTAAGTACCAACTACATTTATATATATATTTAATTCAATTAACACCATACATACTTTCAATTCACCGGATCTTTTTTCTCGTAAAAGTGGGTTCTGAGGCAAGAACAGAGGAACAACTACTACGGATACTATGTTTGCGAGTTCATCATGGCGTACTAAAAAAGAACTCCTGAAGAGAACCTCAAAGTACGTTATATAAATATATTCATATATTTATAATTTCTTTTTATTGCTCATATATATAAGTAATCACGTGACTAACACACACACATATATATATATATATATATATTAATACTTTTTCTTTAACTTTTATTGAAGACTCTATGGTTAAAGGAAAAAGTCATACGACGTGACCAACTGCAAGCAATTCAAGAGACTATAGCAGGATTTCTTAATGACCAGGTCCTCAACCCCGCCGGCGAGTTCTACAATAACGTCAACGAAATATGGAAGCCAAACCAGATGGAGTGAATTTGTTATCGATATGATACAATATACAATGCAAGCTTTATTTGTAATATATATATATATATATATATATATATATTATATGTATATAAAATAACATACAATATATGTATATGCATGTAATATATACGTTAGTTTCATACTTTAGTTTGTACAAAATGTTCGAACATTATAAACGTGTACAATACGTATATTATTAGCAACATAGAATGCGTATTCGAAAACCTATTCGAAAACCAAAACGAATCATCAATTGAAAATAGAAACAAAAAAAGAAAAAAAAGGAAATCTTTAGTCCCGGTTGGTACCAACCGGGACTAAAGGGCCGTCCCACATGGCCAGGCCAGGAGGCCTCTTTAGTCCCGGACGAGAAACCGAAACTAAAGGAGGAGCCCTTTAGTCCTGGATTGGTGCTCCCGGTTAGGAAACCGGGACTGAAGGGTTTCCCAACCGGAGTAAAACCCGTTTCTGTACTAGTGACTCTACATGACTACACGTGCTTAGAAAACAAAGAAACTATGTAAGTTGTGCCCCCACTAGCTTCGGTCTCACACTCACACTCACAACACGCCTTCCACTAAAATAACAAGTTTACAACTACAAAATTTCTTTCATGTGAAATGATCAACCTTCTAGCTAGCCCAAAAATATAATATGCCTTAGCATAATAGTGCAAATACACTGTGCATGAGCAGCGAAGGCATTGGCTCCCAATAATGTTTGGGCTGTTTGGCAGGAAAAAATTGCAAAAATGACACTCGAAAGATTGACTCTTTGATTATGATGACACTCGGGTGAATGACAAGTGGGTCTATTTGTGTCTATGAATGTGGGTCAAGTGTCAAATCTACAAACGACCAATGTTTCGAGTCTCATTTTTGTAAATTGTCCGGCTAGCTGCGGTGGTTGCGGCTGCAGCTATACTATTTTGTGAGAGCAGAATAGCAGCTGCAGCGGCTTCCCCTGTCACCGCAACCACTGCAGCTGAACAGAAAGTTATGAGAGAGCAGAAGCAAAATTAAAGCCTGTGTGCCTCTGATGATGCTTGCAGGACTGGTAGGTTTTACTCCATCCGTCTCTAAATAAATCAATTCCTAAAATCCATACAAATCAAAGTATTTTAAGTTTAACTAACTTTAAAGGAAAGAGTAACAACATATATGACATAAAATGAGCATATTATGAAAATATATTCTATGGCATATCTAATAATAATAAAATTTTGATGTCATAAATTTTGTCGATTTTTTTTCTAAAATTTCTGTCAAAATTTAAAATTTTGAACTTAAGACAACTCTAAAAATCTATGGGCCTGTTTGATACGCGGTCCGTCAGCCTCGCCACGCCATGGAGCTGCAACACCGCATACTTTGACCCATCAGCGAGCTTGGCCCGTTGGGTGCAAAACGGACTCTCTCTCTCTCTCTCTCTCCTGGCTACCAGGAAACAAAGTTAGGCTTCGTTTTTTTGCGGCCCAGCTCGCTTGAGTGCTGAAGGGTGAGTTCGAGTCACCTCCGAGCCTGTGACCCTCATCCACCGGTCCCTTTCTTCCATGGAGCCATCCGCGCGCAGGCGTGGTGTCGCTGCCACCGTGCCGAGGCCACGTCCACGTCCATCGTGCCCGAGGCTACGTTCGCCGCCGCGACGTCCCTGCTTTGGTTGCATCCGCCCGCTCCGGCCTCCATCACGTGAGGATGGTTTGCAGCCGTCGGTGTCCAACCATGGGCTAGGGGAGTCGGCGGCGGTGAGGATGCTGGACGGGGGCGCGAGTCGCTGAGGCTGTTCAAGCTGCTTGACATGCTCCACGCGGTGTTCCGGGAGAGGCAGCGAGGCGGCCTCGGTGAGGGCGTAGGAGGAGCTGCAGTTGAGTGAGCTCACCATTGCTGGCGCCACAAAGGCCGAGGTGGGTGAGTCCGCGTTCCCCATGCCGCTCGCCCTGCACGTGTTCGATGTAATGGCAATGACAACATTTGGAGGTAATGTTACCACGTTGTGAGTCCAGGATCACAAAACAAACATGATTTGAATCGAGCTCGGCTCTGGAGAAACATACAATCAAACATGAGCACTTACACTGTTTAGATCGGACTCTAGCTGACCAGGCCTGGCCGGCCAAGACGACCAGATGTATGATATCAAACATGCTCTATTTATTTAAGCAGAGAGGGAGTGGAAGGCTGTCCAATTGGTCGCGTGAGCGTGAGCCACCCAAGCGCCGCGGTCGAGGAGTTGGAGTGCGGGAGTTGGGTTGGTGGCCTAGAGGCTGGCCATCCCCGCGTCGGGAGGGGCTAGCTGGGCTGACTTGAAGAGCTGCTACCTAAACATCGAGAGAATTCCTTATTTGACACTGGGAAAATGAGTCGTTCCTTTCTTGGCCCTGAAATTTTTTTCGTTCACTATTTGACACTCACTTCAACTTTCATCCCTAATTTGACACTATCGTTAAATCCGTTAACTAACGGTGTTAACTGTCTGTTAAAAAGACGTTTTTGCCCCTAGACGCATGCAGAGGCGCTGTTGCATGTATGCATCGCTGGCTGGCTGGTCTTTTTTTGCAGCTGGGCGTATGCATCAGAGGCGGCACATGTTTTTTTTTCCTCTCAAATTTGCTTCGCCGCTTTTTTTTCTAAGGGCAAAAACGTCTTTTTAACCACCAGTTAACACCGTTAGGTAACGGAATTGACGGTAGTGTCAAATTAGGGATGAAAGCTGAAGTGAGTGTCAAATAGGGAACGAAAAAAATTTCAGGACTAGAAAATGAATGACTCATTTTCTCAATGTCAACTAAGGAATTCTCTCCTAAATATTTGGGCCGCGCCGTAAATCCGCCCCCATTCCCGTTTGGAGCCATCGTTCAAGTTGTGGGCTTAAGGCAGGCATTGGCTTGGCTCCGGATCCATGTAGCCCAGGAGGAGCCGGACGGGTGGTGCATGCGATGCAGTTTGAGAAGCGGACATGTTGAAATCTATTTAACTTATAAGGTTAGGTCAGATCCAATTTTTTTTAACTCGACCCGGTGGGTAAAATAGCCCCGGGCATCGTGCTTAAAAAAGAAGACATTTTCATATAGGTCAAGAAAACCTCAAACCTCTACCCCACCCATACACAGCGGCGCTGCAGCTCCCGTGAGACTAGCTAGCCTTAGATCTATATTTTGACGTGGGACAGACAAGCAGATTTTTGCAACGCGTGGATATACGCTTCCTTCGACTAACAAATCCGCACCCGATGGAGTTCGAACTCTGGGCAGCCGGGTGCAAAACGCAAAAAAGATATATAGCTAGCTAGCAGGGTGCAAAACGCACAGATCTAACAAAAAGATATAGCTGGCTTATTTTAATTGGTGTTGATAGTTTTCATATGATCATGCAACTAGTTATACGTCCCTTTAACATCTATTTAATTTAATAGAAATAGGGTTAGGCCAAATCCAATTTAATTTAACAAAAAATAAAAAGATATAGCTACCTTATCATAATTGGTGTGGATAGTTTCATATGATCACGCAACAAGTTACACGCCTCTTGAAACACGAAGACATCTTTATTAATAAAGTAATATTAGATAAAAACAGAGGATTTTCTGAATTTTCGAATTTTCTGCTTCCATTCCAGTTTCTTCCGCTTTTCAGTATATTTTCTACCGTATGCTTTTAATTCTTTTGCTTTTCCAATACTACTCTCCGATCCAAATAAGTGTCATTCTCGTTTTTTCGGAGTCAAACACTTTTAATTTTAACCAAATCTATACAAGAAATTATTAATATTTATAATACAATAATTAGTGTCGATCATTGAATCTATTTATATAATAAATTTATTTGTATTTAAAGATATAAATAATATTAATATTTTCTATAAACCTGATTAAATAGCTCTTGTTTTTCTGAAATTTGGAAATTTGTAGTACCTTTGTTTTTGATTAAATAATGTTTCTGGACTAAAGGCTCAAAACGTTGACCAATTTCCACCAACCTTAATTGTTTTTCTTTTTTCTCATTTAACGCCCACCCGGACCACAAACTTCCGACCAATCTGCTAAAATAAGTGACCTGTCCTACCAGTTCACCCCTCTTCCCCCAATCTGCGACAGTTCCCAATTTCTCGTCCCCAAACCCAAACCCCGACCTATTCGAGCGACCAAACTACCAAAGCGGAAGAAGAAAAAAAGTTGCACGCGACGACGCGACGGTGAAGGGAAGGGAAGCAGGAGCGAGACAAATCCCCACCCGGCTCCAAACCCTAGCCACCTCCCCCGTCCTCCCCTTCGTCCCCCAGATCTCGCTGGCGTCTGCTCCGCCTCGCCTCGATGTGACCCGGCCCTAGGGTTTGAGACGGTGTCGCGGTGGGGGGTGTTCGCGGCGATTCGCGACGCGAGTGGGATTCGAGGTGGCGTCGGCGGCGCGAGCGCCCATGAAGGACCCGGCGCACCGCACGAAGGTGGTGCTCCGGCGGCTGCCGCCTGCGATCGCGCAGCAGGCCGTCGTGGACCAGGTCGACGCGCGCTTCGCTGGGCGGTACGACTGGGCGTGCTTCCGCCCGGGCAATGCCAGGTCCGCGCGCTCTTCGTTTCCAGTGCTTGTGGCGTTGCTGTGGGTGGGACGAGGTCCGTAATTAGGACTTGTGGTACTATCCTGTTTAGCCTATGAACCATGGTAGGAAGCTATTATTGCGATGTCTCTGATTACGTTCCGTTTGCTAGTTCTAGTGTACTCTTCTCGCAAGCAATTAGCCTGCTCATCAGTGTATTATGGAGGTAGAGCCGTGAGATTAGTTACTGAGTTGTCGAAATTTACTTTTCTCTGATTGTGGTGACCTAATTATTTTCTCTGGCTTGCAATGGCCTGGGAGAGTTTCTGAGGTATCTGAATTATAGTTAAGGTCTGTTCAAAGTTTAACTTTATTTGCCTTAGCATTGATTGCTACCGAAGTGTTAGTCAGAATTTAGAACTAAGTTGCCTTCTTAGCTGTTCTCTCTGTTGATTGCATCGCACAATCTGTATCTGACCTACCTGTGCTTTTGATAGAGTTTAAAAGGGCTAAAAACATTGGTTAGGGCAGATTCATTTTTTCAATCTATCTTTGTTGCTTCTGGACTCATTATATAGAGAAAGTTGCTGAGAAGAATTAAATCCAGCTGAAGTTTAGAACTACCTTTTCATATTCAACTTTCTTTGCTTTGCAGTAATTGATTACTGGTTAGTGATTTCCTCTGGCTGTTTTATATATTAGTTTAATGTTACAGGGACTTGTATCTACATTAGAAGAGTTTGGTAGGAATTTCTTCTTGAGCGATTCATGTTTTTTACTGATTTGCCTATCCAATTGCTTAATGCTTATATTGATCTGTTTTGGCACTTCCATCTCCCTGTTTTCATAATGTGTTATGCAATATATTTCCTTTTATTTATTAACAATAAGTTACAGTCAAGTTTTCTGTCAGTGACACGTCCCACATGCTCAATATTTTTTTCTTCCTGATCTTGGTTGGGGACTGTTTACTTCGTATATAGCAATTTGCTTCTTTGCTTGAGCATGTTAGTATATTGCTTAATTTTGAAGCTAAATGATGGTGACATTCTTCTTTCTCCCTTTTTATCCAGCCAAAAGAATCATAGGTATTCTCGACTTTACCTTAATTTCAAGCGCCCAGAGGATGTTGTTGAGTTTGCTGAGGTCTTCAGTGGGCACGTATTTGTGAATGAAAAGGGTATTTTCTTCATCTTGTTGAATTTTGTCCATGATAATCTATATTCAGGATGTGCACCTTATATTCATTTTAATTTGATCATATTGTGCCAACTCCATCAGTTACAAGCACTGACTATTCAGTTTTTTTAATAGCAAAAACTATTTGTCCTTAGTGACATACCCATTTCATTGTTCACAACTCCTGCGATCTAAGTTTATCATGGGTGCATGCCTTATCATCTTCTATGTGGCGTCACAAACACAAATTGATGTTAAATCTTGATGCTTGATCATTTACATAGCCATTAAACTGAAAGTTGTATATGGTTGGGTCTAGTTATAGTTAGCTTCCTATTGATTGGGTCTAGTTCTAGTTAGCTTTCTAGAACACTGTCTATTTGACCTGTTGGTGTATAGGATTCTGTTTTCCCTTGGTGAGTGTGGAAGAAGAGATCCAAGAGAAACACACTAGTGAAAATTCGATATGAAGGAAATTTTGAAATTGAATTGGATGTACTTACATAAGGTTGCAGCATTGCTAGCACATGAACGATGACATACTAACATTAATCTTGTCCTTGACGTTATTGTGCTTGTTGATCCAACTTAGGTCAGTGCTAAAGGTGGTGGCTGGAAGCAAGAACAGCATATGTTGGCTTGATAATATTTCTTGTACAGTGTGTTATATTGTTATGCTGAAAAAGAAATAAACTACTTATAGTGTATTAAATTTGGTGCTTTTTTGGCAACTGTAGACCACATGTTTGTAGTTTTTTTTTTGGGGGGGGGGGGGGGTGTCATTTATGCTCTGCTGTGTAAATTGGGTCTCATGGATGTTGCGTATGGTTCTGTCAGGTGCTCAATTTAAAGCTTTCGTGGAATATGCACCATCACAACAGGTTCCCAAGTCAAATATCAAGAAGGATGGCCGTGAAGGAACTATTATGAAAGGTCTTAGGCAATCACTTTACCTAATTCTTTGCCCAATTGTATCGTTCTATCATATTACCATTTTCCTAAACTTGGATTTTGTTGTTTTGGAATTACTAGATCCAGAGTACTTGGAGTTTCTTGAGCTTATTTCAAAACCTACTGAGCATCTGCCTAGTGCTGAAATTCAGCTTGAAAGGAAAGAAGCTGAAAGGGCAGGTAGAATATGCCATCATTACTTTCTATTCATAATAGTACTCCCTCCATTCCAAATTATAAGACATTTTGGCTTTGCTAGATACATAGCTTTTGCTATGCACTTAGATATACACTATGTCTAGATACACACTAAAAACAATGTATCTAGAAAAGCCAAAACGTCTTATAATTTGGAATGGAGGAAGTATTGCTATATCGATGTGTCTTTCCAAATATGCCAAGCATAAAATGGGGTTGTCACATTTGGTTATTTTTGTCAGCTGCTGGAAAGGAGGCACCTGTTGTGACACCTCTTATGATGTATGTCCGCCAGCAAAGGGCAGCTAAGAATATGTCTCAGGTACATTTATTCCTTAACCGATATCATAGGGCTATTCTTTATCAACTGTTAACTTGCTACTGTTTTCTTAAATTGCAGAGACCTGGAAGTAGACTTAGCAGAAAAGTTGCAGGTGTCGTAACTAGCAGTTCCAGTCCTAAAAGGTCTTCTGAGAAGCGCAGATCCTCCACGGTAGCATGCTTTATTTGGAACTTTCTGATTTTTTCTGATAAAACTTTCTATTCTCAGTTTATAATTTCTTTGACATAACGGGTGTACCTTCACATGGGTGCCTATGTTGGCAATATTCCTTTGTTCAGTAAGATTCGTTCCGTATGGTACTAACTCATCATTATGTTTTTCCTCATTCATCAGATGGTCCCTGATGTACTATGCTTACGGTTTACTGTATTTATGAAAAATAGCACAATTGCTCTTATTTCTATATTTCTGGTGTCTGTGCATAATGTGCTCCTTATATAATTATATACTTTAAATGAACTCACTAAAATTGTTTCCTTTTAGGTGATAGTTGCATAGTTATTTTAATTCAACTCCTATAGTCCTATGCATGTATGTTTCCATGATATTCAATTGAGGCACCACCAAACCTTTAGTTAATTTGAAATTTGAACTATTTGTGTTGTTATTCTGTAACAAGACCTACTGATCTGCTAGAAGCTTAAAGTTCCATAGTTTGTTGTGCTGATAATGACTAGCTGTTGAGACTAAACAACAAATGCTACCCTCCTTTTGTTCTGTGAAATAAATTGTGACCTGAGGTTCATAATCTTTCTGCCTTTTTCTTTTTTCTCGAGCAGTATGTTGTACGAGACAGTACTAAGGAGAAACCAACCTATATCATGGTGCCAAAGAGAGAGGAGCATACACAGAGGGAAAAAACTGCTGCTGGAAATTCAGGTGGTATGCTTGTACCAAATCAAGAAATTGCTAATTGTAATACTTTTGCTTTTTTAACTATCTCTCCCAGTATGTCTAATGTTACCAGGTATTGTTGAGGATTTTTTTTGCTAGTACCTAACATTGCCTATAGTGCTGCTAAATGTTGTATCTAGTGATGTATGGGCTATTGCACGCTGTCTGTTGAGGGTGGATAATGAGCCAACTGCAGTTTTTTTAGCTTTCTTCAATATTGTCATAATCTTATTTACCATGAGCTCCTGAATTATTGGAGACCCAACTTCAGACCGAGCTTAACAAGCTGAGCCAAAGTCGAACGTCACTCAAAATCAACACAATTTTATTTTATTTTTAATAAAAGAAAAATGAGTTCAATCGGAGCATTTTTTACACGAGCAACCGAGCCAGCTCAACGAGTTTTTTGTCCAGCCTGACTGTCTGTGATCCCTTGTATTGCAATTTCACCCAAGGCACGATATATGGGAATGGTACCTCAAATTCCGAGTTTAGCAGCACCGATTAAGGGCATTATTGATGTTGCTTTGCGTTGCTGCATGGTGAAATTGTCTATATATGTGAGCCTTTACCATTTGGAGGAAAAAATGCTTCAGAAGTTAACATATTTCTTAAATTAGCAGAAATTGGTAGTGTTTGTTAAGAGCCAGTGCAACCGCTAAAATCATCCTTTAACATGCCACATGGAGGATTTTTGCTTTTTGATTGGGTTGCTGGCGTGTTGCAGTATACTATGTAAAGAGGTTACACTTTTGGTACTACCGATTCAGTCCAATTATGGGAATGATAACTGCCTTTTGTATTAGGTGACATCATTTACGTTTCCTAATGTTATGCTATTTCTCTAATTCTAGATAAGGATGTGTTCTCTTTTCATACAATTTATTTTTCCTGAACATGGTCTGTTTCTTTTCGAGAAAGGGAAGCTAATTTGCTCTTGTCTCTGTCATGTTTATGGCTGCTCGTCCAATTTTTCAGCTTATTACACGTTCTCTGAGTGGTGCGTTTTTCTATGTTATGATAATCTTCTTTTTGTTTTGTAGATGCCACAAATGGGGGAACATCTGGATCTGGTCAGGCTGCTGAGGCTAAAAGGGACAAAATTGTCATTTTGAAAGGAAGAGGAAGGGTTGATTCTAACGTAAGTTGATATTTTTTGCAGTTTTATTATTATGGACCTATGTTTGATCAATTTTTGCCACAGACACCTGATGGAGCAACTCAGCAGTCATCAACCCCTGTGAAGAATGTACCACCATCGAGTTCTAGATTAGACCAGCGACCTGAAGCCAGTGGAAGAATTATTAAAACTATACTTTCAAACAAGGAAGTCCGCAGTTCAAATCCATCTCAACATGAGCAGGAAGGTCACATGTTTAATACTGAGAAGGATAAGCGGCTACCACGGGCTCTCAACCCTCGTACCATTGTGAAAGATCAGGTAGTTGAAAATGCTGAGAGAAGCCATTTTGATGAGAAGACTAGTCATCTCCACGGATCTGCTCCAATTGGTGAGAAGGTTGAAAGGCATGCCAGAAACAGAGATAGACCCGATCGTGGTGTATGGGCACCTCGCCGCTATGACAAATCTACATCTGGGGGTGGTTCACATGCCTCGTCGTCAGATTTCCCTCAAATGCAGTCACATTCTGGAGATAATGTCTCGCAACTAGCAGATGGTATGTAATTTGCTGAAATGATTTCCCCGTTCGCGATGCCTGGAGTCTCTTAACTTGAACTTAATGCAGGTCATGGAGACAGAAAGACAGACACAAGGGGTCATGGTGGCAGCCGTGGTGTTCCTGTTGAAAATGGTTTGTATGCAAAAATAAAATGTGTACCTTTTCTAGATCAGTTACATGACGCAGTTTTTAATCCAGGACATAGGCATGCCAACCGTCGTGGTCCCCCACGTGCTCCAAAGGAAACCGAAATATCTGCTAGCGTGCCTGATGGAAAGAATTCAAAGAGGGGCTCTGCTAGCTATGGTGCTCATGAGGTGCGATTATTTTGTAATTTCTTATTTTCCTACCAGTTGGTCAAGGGCGTACTCAGACCACCCAAGTTCAATTCTTCATTGAGGAGCATCTAGGTTCATATTTATTAATTAAAAAGCCACTTAGTTCATCCTAGGTTGGTCGTGTATAATTTTATTTCTTGTACCATCGCTGATTTCAGGGATCTTTGATTTATGTTCAAAATTTTTCATCCAAATTTAATACCATGAATGCCATGTGCAGAGACAAGTATGGGTTCAGAAGTCAAGTTCAGGCTCGTGAGTTTGTTCATTGATTGACGGTATGCTGTGCTACTCTAGTTTATTCATTGTCGTCAAGCCTTCTTTGGATAGCTATAACACTACAATGATCCTTGCCAGCGCCATCAGTTGTACATTCTGCTGCTTATATTTTTTTGTGGAACATTGCTGGTGGAATAGTCAAATCCATCCCTGAAGTCCCTTCTCAAAGGTCCATTTGCTGCCAGTTTCATTGTTGGCTCAATATAGTCCCCAGGCTAACATGGAATGGCACATGTGTGCACCCATTAGCATGATGTTAGGATGGTCTCTGCATACATGCTACCACATAGTAAAATGATTCCTGTTAGATCATATGACTTACAAAGTTGCTCTTGTTCCATGCATTCTACCAGTTTGAATCTAATATTTACTTTCCACTTTATCCTCTGATATGTGGTAACTAGGTGACATTATTTGTACAGATTTTGTTCTTGTTAGATGACACAACTCGCTAAATTGCTCTTGCTCCTGGCAGCATACCAGATTACCAGTTTAAATCTATTCTTTTAGACTGCATTATTCCCTGATTTGGGGCTAATGAGAGATTTCACACATATTGACACCTAGGCCACTCACTGCTGACTAGGTGCACACTTGGTGCTCCACATTAGCTAGGTGACCTGATTGAGCCAAAGACAACTTTGCGGGACTTGGCTGAACCATTTAGAACCTTAGGGCTACTTTGGAAGCTGAGATCCCCGCCGGGTTCCCGGCGATTTCCCAGGGTGAGAAACCGCGGGGCGATCTCTCCCGCGCCAATTTTGCGCGACGTTTGGAAGCTCGCGAGACACGGGATCTCAGCCCCCTTCCCTGCGTTTTCCACGGGGGAGAAATCCACGAGACAATAGGCCAGGAGCGCTTCCCCGCCACCTGTTCCCACGAGCCGCGACTCCGCCTCCAACGGGCGCACCGTTTGGACACGGCAGTTGACGCGCAGCTTCGCCAGCACGCGCTTCTGCAGCTCGCTGCCCTGTGCGGCTGTGCTCCACCACACCTGCCCAGCCACAGCTTGCTCGCCCACTGCTGCTCGATCCATCGCCGGCCGCCCCGCTGGTAGTGAACGAGGGAGAGAAGCGCCGCCGGATTAGGCTCGCCCACCACTGACGCACATGGGCACGACATCCGCTCGAGACGGCCTTGCTGCCATCCAACGCCTCCACCTCCCTGCCGCCGCCGGCCCGGGCACCCTTATTGGCACCCACGTGCTCGGCAGATGGTCTCCATCGCCGCATCCCCGACCGTAGTGGCAGTCCCCGCCCCTGGCAGGGCAATACTGGCCTGGTTGGCCACTGCCTTGCATCACTGACCATCTTGCTCTACTTTGCATCTGTCAGATTGCCTGTTCAGGAGTAAGAAGAGAGGCGGCAGACATCTAAATTATTTCTTCTCGAATTTTTAATTTTTGAGACCATTTTTGTGCTCTGCATTGGTGATATTGCCTATTCAAAAGCAAGAAGAGAGGCGGCAGTTTTTCTGATTTTTTAGATCATCTTTGATACATGTGATTTCTGCCTTCTTCCCAAACAACGACAGGGAATTGAAACCCTGGTGGGTAGGTCTGCCCAGGGAAATGCATTGCCATCAAAATCCGTCCCAGGTGCTTTCCTTCCCTGGGTTAGGTTCCCTTCACTTCCAAAGTAGCCCTTAGGGAAGAAAGTGAACCTGTGGTGAAACTTCATGGAAGAATTTACCCATTCTTTCAACATTGTTAATGAATGTGTTATTTCCATGAGTGGTCTTGAAATATCTGGAATCTGTACACCATTTTCCCGCTAACTCTCGCTAACTCTTTTGCAGATACTCCCATCAAAACAGGTATTGCAAGCGTGGAGAAGTCTTGGATTCTGCAGCGCATTCTTCTTTGTTTGCTGTTGATCTGTGAAGTATGTTAACAAAATGTCCAACGGTCAAATGCTGCCATGACGTGCAATCTCAGATTTGTCAATCGAAGTCTCAGCTATAGCTGAAAAGAGAGCTTGCTGATTTGATTCACAGAAATAGTGAAGTAACATAACCCGGCATGTAGGTAGCTCTCGACAACTTTGGGTAACATTTGATTTGGGCCCAAGGTTGATATTTCTGGAGCAATGGATGGAGATTAGGTTGGCATCAGTACCTCACTACCTCGTGACAGTGGTCACATATTTCGAAGACCCCTGGAGGCTACACACACCCTCAGCAATTCGTCAGAGATGGATGTAAATATCTCTAGAGAAAGAAGAGGTCTGGTTCTGATTGCTGTTTACAGGTTAGAGGTGCAGCGTATTTACAAAGAGATATAAGAGTTATCACTTATCAGACTACCTGGTTTGCTAAATAAATGTGAATTTAGTTACTAGATTATGAGACCCCGTGTTTTGACTGCCGCAATCGTGGGTTCGCGGCAGTAGAAAGGTTACCTAGAGTGTAAAAGTGACTTCCCATTTTGGTGGTTCTGACTAAATGGGATGTGACGTGTGGAGTTGTTTTGGCGCCTGGTGTGTGCTTTGCTGTCATGTTCCACCAGATGACCCGGGGGTTCTGTCGTGTTAGGGATGAAATGCTGTACAGCATCAAAGGTGCTTACTGTTTCAAATCTTAAAAGTGGTGATGTTGCCTGGCTTTAATGGTTGATGGTGTCTGGTCTTTTGTGCACTCCGTCATTTAAAGTTAAAATATGGATCTGTCTACGGAGTGTTTTAAAATATGGATTTGTCTACGGAGGCGTCGAGCAGCGTGCGGTCCCAATGATTCGTGGGGTGAGACACCTTGGCTTGAGGTCATCGACGATGGCCTCCGTATCGGGACGCTTAGCGCCTCTCGGTTGGCTGGTTCGTATCGTTGTTGGTTCGTGAAGAAGTACTGCTGGTTGATTTGTGTGAGAGAAAAATATTGATCTGACTGAAAATTTACGATCGTTTATGATAAGCCACAGCCAAACGAACAGGCTTTAGGTACCCAAGTTGGTGATGGTGGCTTCCAGCACAGTGACGCGATCGTCACGCTCTGTGTTGATGTGTTCCACGCGGAGCGATTTGAGATCCGTCAGGCGCTTCTTGATGGTGGTGGTGAGGCGAAATCGATGCGGGAAGACTCAAGTTCGGCGATGCGATGAGTGTGCCACGGACGAGGCACGTAGACTCGATGTCAGCAAATCGGTGCTCCCACTTGGCGAATGGTCGTCGAAGCGGTGAGCGTCGAGGATGAGCTTCAAATTGGGATCCATCGCGCCACGTGCTGCTTGGAATTGTCGAAGCGGCGAGCGTCAAGGATGAGCTTCAAATTGAGATCCATCGCTACGTGTCGCTTGGAATCCTGAATTGAAAAGAGAAACTGATACCAATTGTGAGGAGAGCAAGCTTGAGGAGGAAGAACAAAGAGAGAGACACAAGGACGACACTCGCGCAAGTTCGAATCTGAATTTTTTTAGTTTAGATTTTACATGTCTTCTCTATTTTCCTCAGTACAATATATATAAAGTAAAGAGTTATGGCAGCCACACGGGCAATCCTGCTGATGTGGTGTGTTAGTGTGGTATGCACATATTTAATTTTGACCTTCACTTTTATTTTTCCCTATGAAAATAGGCCCTTCCTTCTCATTTCCAGTGTCGGCCCTAGGGGTCAGGGCACGAGGTGCGACGGCCGAGGGCCCAAGCGGAGGAGGGTCCAAGCCCAGGTATACAAACCCCAAGATCCTATAGTCCATTAGGCATTAGCAAACTAATGAGAAGATAGACATAGAACTGGTCAGACGACTCAAAAAGACAACATCGATATTTTTTTCTAGTTTTCTTTTCCCACGGCCCTCGGGTAGAGAGGAGGTGAGGAGTCACGATGCACACAACACACTTTGATCGTGAGTTCGCGATGTGCGCCTTACACACACGGAGCTGGCGAGCCGCGCCGCGGCGAAGAGCTAGACTACCGGAGACACGGACACGGCGCACAAGGACGGCGACCAGGCAGGGCTCCACGACAACGACATCTTGATTCTTGGCTTCTTACGAATTACGATCACCGATAAGTTGTTTAGGCTAAGGTATTTTTTCCTTTTATTTTTAATCTAAATTAATTATTTGTATAATATTTCAGACTTCTAGTACTTTGTACCCATATAGTCATATTTTTCTTCTAATTTAGGTGTTAGAATTTTGGAATGTTACCTAAGAAACATTTGTCATGGGTGAGAAAAGAAAACGAATATATTGTTTTTTTAATCTACATGGTTCCTCGATAATTATTATACATCTACAAATATATTGCTTAATCTACATTGTTCCTCAATAATTATCAGACATATTAAATTAAAAATATGTTATTGAATTTGCTTTCGTTTTACAAGTAAAATTAGTACATATATATTATAAGATTTTATATATGGTCAAGAGAGGCCGTTGCGACAAGATCGGCAGAGGATCCTTAAGATCCTAGGACCGACACTGCTCATTCCTCTCTTTCCTGCCGCTCCTTTCCCTGCTGCTACAGAAGGTCACCTCTAGAGTTGCACCACCACCACCACCTGTATATTTTTTCAAGGGAAAGAATTGAATGATTAAATGTAAAAATACATTGTCACGCTAGCATGCCACATCAGTAAGAGATGCCCACATAATTAGTATGAATCTGTGGTGCACCACTTAATCATTTTAGAGACCTAGAAATATATTTTCAAAATTATGGTAGACCTATGTGACACACCTTGCAAATTTGATTACCGCTAGTGCATTTAAAACTCTAGATTTTTCTTACTAGAATATAACTCTAAAGTAAAAGATAATCAGTCGATCCACTGTGGGCCTGTAATGCGGCTATTGGGACGTCTGGCTCTCCTGGGCCTGGGCGCAGACGATGCCTCAGCTTCTGACGCGCCATCATCCTTCGCAGCAGCAGACGAAGCAGGGGAGGCTGGTCGCTGACGGAGCCCGCCCCCGAGCCCCGACGCCGCCACCTGCGCCCCGCTGACGAGCTCCAGCGCCCGCCCCCGAGCCCCGACGCCGCCATCCGCGCCCCTGCCCCCGAACTCCGGTGCCCGCCCTTCGACCCGTTTGGTAGGCGGAGACGCGCGAAGTTGCGCGTGAAGCGGTTCCAGAATCGCTACCAAACGGGGCCTAACCCGCCCCGGTTTGCCTAGGGTTTGTCCCGTCTCGGAACCGATCAGATCGGCAGGTCGCCGCCGCGATGCAGAGGTACGGACTGCAGATCCGCACGAAGCCGCCATCGTCCTCGTCGTCACGCGCGCCGCCGCCTCCGGCGCGGCCCCTGGCGGCGTTCGCCGACGATGACGACGACGACGTGGAGAAAGAAATCCTCCGCCAGGCGGCCAAGAAGCGCGCCCTCCAGAAGGTAACCTGCTCCACCCACCGGCTCGCGCGTACGCTTCTCCACCGATTTCATGCCAACACATTAGATTTTTTTTTCTGTCTTCCCCCTTTGTCCGGATGGTGTTGTTGCGCGCTCACAGGTAGAGGAGCAACATAAGAAGGCCTTGGAGGAGGATCCCTCGGTGTACGCCTACGACGAGCTGTATGACGAAATGAAAGAGAAGGAAGCCCGCCCTAAGATGCAAGATAAGGTCGTCCGCGAGGTAATTCCTCCATCCTGCCTTTGAGAGTTGTTTATTTGCTTCGTTTATGCTCACTGCGTCACTGCGATATGTGACAGAGTATAGTTACTAGTTAGTTACGAGTGCATTTTAATGAAGAAGACTAGTTGCTAGCTTAGGCCTTGTTTAATTCGACGGTGTAAAGTTTTGGTCACATCGGTTGTCACGTGGGGGTGTCGCATGGGTGTTCGGATACTAATAAAAAAACAAATTAAAGAATCCGTAATCCGCGAGACGAATTTATTAAGCCTAATTAATCCGTCATTAGCACATGTGTACTGTAGCACCACATTGTCAAATCATGGACTAATTAGGCTTAAAAGATTCATCTCGCAAATTAGTCGCAAACTATGCAATTAGTTATTTTTTTAGTTTATATTTAATACTCCATGCATGTGTCCAGACATTCGATGGGATAAGGAGTAAACTTTAGGGGGAGGAACTAAACAATGCCTTAGTCTTGCATCCTGAATCTTAGTGTTTGATCCATGAAATCTAAATTTTACATTTGAAGTGGAGCTTGTGGTGTTTTACTTGTTTGTTGGGAAGGAAAAGGAGCATAAGACGTTGCTGTTATGGAGGAGGTTTGCCTTGGTGCTTAGCTTGAGAGTTTCCTTGTTTCTGAGATGAATTTTTAATTGAGGGCTAAATAGGGATTGTAGAGCTACCTGAAAATCTCCTATTTGTGATGATCTAATTCCATTTTTTTTTGGCAAAAGGCTGTTTGCTTTTTTTGGATGTTTATTGATGCGGGTGTTCGAAAATTAGCATGTCCTATAGATACCTGATTTTTGAATTTTACACAAGCTTTAACATCGATTAGGTTCATAAAACATACCTCATGATTGATAAAAGGTGAATGGCAATGGCAAGAACAATGAAGTAACAGTACTACACTACTACTTAGTTCATAAGAACATAACATTCCATATGAAGTTCATAAACCATAGTTTAAGGTCCTACTTAGTTCCGAATTAAAAGATACATATGAGCTCATGACAGTACAACACAAATGATAAATTGATAAAACATCAATGATGGCAATGCAGATTTCCTGTTGCATAGATAAACATAACAAAAGATGCCATCATTCCAGCTGACTCATCCATCTTCATCCATGTCATCCTCATTGTCAAATTCCTCTTCTTCATAATCAAATTCCTCTTCTGCATAGAGCTTTCTTATTCTTGAACTGCAGCTCAAGTTCTTCACTTGCTCCCATTGCTTCTCCAATAACAGTCCAATGTATCCCTGTACCAGGCATTTCTTCTTCTTCATCATCCTGATAGACAACTGTTGTTGCAAACTCATCTCCGCCATCAGACATGAAACCTTGAGCTTGCATGACATCATTGGATAAGAGAGTATCACTAATCTTCTTTGACTTGGTCTGTTGTCTCTTGCTCATGAGTTTGGAATTGAATTGTATGAAGACGAGAGTTTAGGCGGGCTGTAGTTAGCCTATGTCTTCTCTAAGATTGAGCTCAGGAATAGCCTTTTCTTTCCTCTTATTTGATGCTGCATCTAGTGCTTTCTTACACTTTGCTTTATCTTCTGTGCTCTTGTAGCATTCAGCCACAGATTTCCCAACACCTGCTATATGTTGCTTGAGATGAAAAATCCCCCCTTACACTCATGTTTACACAACTTGCACTTCACCTTGTTAAGATTGGTAGGATCACATAGATACCCATATTCCCATCCTACATCACCTGACTTCCTCTTAAGAGGCAAACTTTCCTCTGTTGCTGACTGGGGTTCTGCTTCTGCTTGTGTCCCAGCAACCTCCATCCTATAATAATTACTTAATTAGTATTCTAGTAATCTATACAAGGACAAGAAGCAAAGGAATTAGGCATAGACTAACAAGCAACCTAACAATCTGTACTTCTGTACAACACAAGAAGAATATAACATGCAGCCGTAGGGAAGGAATTAGGCATAAACTAATCTAGCAATCCAAGACTGCACATGCGCACACCTATATGGCACCTAGCATAGCAGTAGCAGTGTAGCACACATTAGGACTCGAAGGAGGGAGAAAGGAGAAGGGAAGGGAGAACCAGAGTGGAGAAGCAGAGGAGAGAGGAGCAGACAGTGAAGAAGTCAAGCAGAGGATCTCACCTTGCCGAACATGGGGAAGAGAATCGAGAGGACAGGCACAGGAGATGGGGGCGGCCACCACAAGATGCAGGAGATGGATTAGCTCAGGCCTCGGGGATGAATGCGGGTGTACAGCAAGAAAACGAGGACGCCGGTGCCGGACTTGGGGAAGAGACCGACGAGCTCGACCTCCTCCGGCAGCGACGCGGGTCTTCACCTCCGTCCTCCGCTTTCTTCTGCTTTTATCCCCTCCTCTCCCGTGCTTCCGAATTGAGCTCCCACGCGACCAAATCGAGCTTCTGCGCGGTCTTTCACAGGGTCGTTTGTGCGCACAATCCATCTCCCGCACTGCCTTTCCCGCACTGCCTCCCGCGGTCCTGCCTGGTTGCTGGCTCTCTGAGTGGCCGCGGAGCGTGCTTCCGCGGCACTTTTCTCCGCCTAAGCGGCTTCCGCGCGCGCCCGTGCCGCTTAGGGAGCGCTTATGGCCCAAAGCGGCGTGGTGACTGGTGACCCTCCGCGTAGCGCTTCAGGGCGCTTTAGCGCACACTTAATAGCGCTTTTTGGAATCCTGCATGCTATATTGGTTGCAACTGATTACTGACCTGTATTTGAGTGGAAGCTTTTCCAAAGTGGTTCTTGGTTCAACATTTCATATGCTAACATGATATTTTCCTTGTTCTTTCTGACTTGTGCCACCAGTTCTGAGTTATATTTTTGTTTGATATTTCATTTTTTAATACAATGCATCTCCTTTGAACAGTCAAAGTATATTGCCCAACTTAAGGAAAAAGCAGAGCTACGCAAACGTGAACAGGATATAATATACGAGAGGAAGCTTCAGAAAGAGAGAAGCAAGGAGGACCACCTCTTTGGGGACAAGGATAAATTTGTAACATCTGCCTACAGGAAGAAACTTGAGGAGCAGCAAAAGTGGCTTGAAGAAGAGAGAATGAGGCAGCTTCGAGAAGAAAAAGAAGATGTAAGTTTTATTCATTTGTTTGCTGTTATCCTCTGTACCTGCATTTTTGTATTCATGAGTTCCTATTTGAATTACTTCTTTATGTTTCTTTCAAGCTGCATGTTTGCCTCTGTACTTTATTCAATATGATATGCTATTGGAAAATTTACTTATTTCCAATGGAACCCTGTTCTAGTTCACCTCGCTGAATTACATGTAAATTGGATGGCTACTGCATCCTGTTGAGATTTGTGTTTTATGATATATCATCAAGTTTCTAGTTTGAATTAGCTTGTTTTTACGTGTGGCTACATGCCACCTTTGTGGCAACAGACTATGAATGAAGGGATTTTGGTGCCTATGAATTCTGATGCATACATACATGAAACTGGCCTTTTAGCTTATCCCTTACTTTAGGACTATATTTATTTCTAGCAAATGATTTAATTTGTTTCTCCAAAATATGATCTACTAACTGTAAATGCCTCTTACAATTTGTCATTTGTCTGTCATGCCTTCCCTGTTCACAATATTAGTGACAGAAATGCTGGTTTTCCTCATGTTCATCTGCAAATCAGATTGCCTACCAAAAGGAACTGCACAACCGTTTTGCAGCCATAGTCTGTTGGCTAATGTTTTTTTCCATCTGTCTTTTCTAGGTAACTAAAAAGAAAGATTTGAGTGATTTTTACTTTGGGCTTGAGAGGAATGTTGCTTTTGGTGCACGGACACATGGTAACACAAAATGTGCTGACCCTCAAAAGTCGGACAATAAACCGGAGGATACAAATACTAGTAGTCTTGGTGCTGAAGCCTCTGAACCTTCTCCAAAGCGTAGAAGAGACTCCAGTGTAGGATCGGAGGGGACTAAGAGTATGGAAGAACCTTCGGCAAGTCGAACGAGGGATTCAACAGCTGCTGCATCTGCTGAGAAAAATGCTGCTGATGTTCCATCAAATGCTAAAGAGACCCCACAAAACACTCCGCCAGCAAAGGTTACTGATGATCATTACAAGAGAGGTGATGATGCACTTGCTGCTGCTAGAGCGCGAGCACTGGCCCGAAAGAAAGCAAAGGAGCAGTTGTGAAGTACAAGGCAGAAAAGTTTACCGACCCTTGAGGCATAATTTCATATTTTATTTAATAGGATTGTGTAAAGATGTTATCTGATAGCTTCCTTGCACCTTGAAAAGCATTTTATTTGTGGATGATGCATATGAGGATATCTATGTTGTAAAATGACCCCTTTCACGTGCCATCTTCTGCGAGTAAATTTGGTGTTTTGACACGTCAACTAGTTTGAAAAATCAGGACTCAGGCTGGTTGAGTTTATGGAAGTTACTGCATTTAATGAAGTAACCTGGCAGAGTAAACAAAAGGTTATATGTAGATCTGTTATTTCTTCATCGAGCCAATCTTAACAGATAGTTTCATTGTTTCCAAATATGTCATATCAATAAATAGTATTTGATGCATGTGTGAAAAAACCTTGTACAGTTAATAGTCTCGTTTTTTGTGTTTCACTTGTACTTCGTCTGTTCTTTTTTACAGGTCACATTAGGTTTGTCCTAAGTCAAATATTATTATTTTTGAGCATCTATTAAAAAAACCTTATATTTTACATCATATGGATTAGGTATTATGAAATTATTTTTCATATTGAATCTAAAAACATGCCTGTCATGAAACTATATAATTTTTTAAAAAAAATGATGATCAAAGATACAAATGTTTGACTTAGGAAAAATCTAATATGATATGTGTGACAGAACCGCCTAATCTAATGTCTCTCAGGAGTGCTCGTCTCTCATTAGACACTAAGCACCCAAGGGAGAACACTAAATTACTCAGTTCCGTCGGGCACATCTCAGGAAAGAACCCGAAAATCCACATTTTTGCCATCAGGATCACAAATGAGAAAATAAAGCTTACATCATTCTTAACCATTTCTTACATCACTTTTAGTACAACATTAGAGTATAATATTTATTTACTATAACAGCGGAATGTAATTATATTATCAGAGTTATAAATAACTTAATGTAACAGTGGAGTATAAACATGTTAACAGATTTATGACAATTTAAGTTAACAACGGAATGTAAACATGTGATCAAGATTACAGCGGAAATAAATATCTATTCATGACATATTGAAGTATTGATATATAACAACTATGACAACAGATTATAAACTTTCATTTATACAAACATTTTGTGAGAGTTGTAAATAAAAACTACGATCGTAGCGTAAAGAAAGCCTCGCTGAGCCCACCAAGAGGGATCCACACACAAGAGTCAGCTCTATCATCCACATGTCACCTGCAACAGGGGGAATAAAACCCTAAGTACTCAATTGTACTCAGCAAGACTTACCCGACAGGAGTAAAGAAAAGACTCCAAGGATATGCAAGACTATCTGACTTATGGGTTTATTGTATTTGCAGCAAGCATTACTAAGTGTGCGTCCTTATATTCGATTTTGATTAATAGCCACATTGGTTCATTAACTAACCATTCTATGTAAGCACATGTACTACTTTCAAGCAGGTGGTAAGCAATCAGAGTTCCTTTTTCCATTTCATCTTTCATCTTTCAGTTCTTACTACGATGCTAGGCCGCAGACGAGCCATACCGGATTTCCCGGCGATTCGCGAATCAATGCCCCCAGCTAGGTACCTCAAAAACACACGCCCCGCTTAATAATAATCCAGTAATATATTTCCTATATCTCGCGAGTGACAGGCAATCACTCGACTTCTATCGGAATCCTGTAGCATAGCAATCTATACGATCCTGTCATACTAGTAAGACTCATAGGATAAAGATATATATGCAAGCGGGTTTCATTCAACTCCTTAAAACTTAATGCACAAATATAATTTAAACTGTAGAAAAGTAGGAGTTATGCACCAGGGCTTGCTTGGGTAAGATATATTAAAAAGTTAGTATCTGCATCTTCAGATCATCCACATCATCTGAATAGAAAACCCATTGCATCATCTCCTGGAGAGAATACCATTACACCATCTTCGGATTCCCAATCATTCTTCGATCAATCCGTTGATCCATCATCGTACCTATATGATATGCATGCGATGCAATGCAAAGATGTAATTAATCAACTGTAATCGTGACTCGTAAAATACGACGTACGCCTCTTGAGCTAATGGGCTAGTTCTAACGACGACCGTACCTAGGCTACATATACACGTTGTCGGATATAGCGTTATTTTCCAACAAGAATTTTAGTTATATAAACCAAGGTGTTTATTTATTTTATTCTATCGATTTAATCATTATTCGAAATAAGACATCATTATCTATTTAGCAAACTAATTATTCTGGAGCTACAAAAATTATAGTAAGTACCTAATATTGCTAGGAGCCTACTGTACAAATTTTAGATTCAACGATATTACCAATTTATCATGGAAATTTCTACAAGTTTATATTTTACAATATTAAGTACCTTAAATTAATTATATGGCTTCCACGAATATTATCAAACTATGTGAACAAACTATACTATCAGGTAGATCATGATTTTAGGAACTCAACAAAACTGTTTTCACAATTTTTAGACCACTACACAAATTGCTACCAATTTTTCAAGTTAAACTATAAACCTATATTCAAAAACCATTTAGATAAAGGAAAGACCGGCGGCATTTAAGCGCTCCCACGGCCCAGCATACAAGCTAGGGCTGCGTGACCACAGCAGCCCAGGCCAGGGGGTGGTGGCGAGCTGGCCTTTGTAGGCCAAACATAGGCGCGCGGCCCAAGAGCGGACGGATCAGGCGCGGGTGGCCCAGACGCAGTGGTGGTGGGGCAAGGCGTGTGGGTGCCCAAGCTGTCTGTGCGGATCGATCAGCTGGGCGCACCCGGCCCAGGCGCAGGGGAGCCCAGGACGCGAGAGCAAGCTGGCCAGAGGCCCAGTAGCAGGCGCGTCTTGCCCAACGGGGGGGACGACGGAAGCGGCCCGACGAGGTGAGCGGTCCGGCCCGGCTGCGGCGGCGATGGTACATTTTGCGAGAACCCCCCATACTCTGCTTAAATTAACCCGCGGTACTAGCATACTATTTACGCGAGTCTAGTATTTTGCAATAGGAACCCCGTATAAACTTCTTCTTGGACTTCTCACCTCGGCTCCTCCACAAAACAGAGCACAGCAGAGCCAGGAGCTCCGGCCGGCAACCAATCCCATTTGGGGAAGGTCACGGCGACGTGCAGGGAAGGCCCGCCATGAAGCTTGCACAGGCGCCCGCAGCGGAGAGGTACGTAGCTTCGACAGCTCGCTTTGCCGCTTTAGCAGCGCGGACCAGGAGGCGGTCCAATGACGAAGGCCGGGCGGCCGCCGAGGAGGCGTCCCGGTGGCGACGGACAACGGGACTCTATGGTCACAGCCGAGCAAGACGGTGTTCCCGAGCGGAGCGCGGGCCACGACGAGGTGGGGGTGAGGGCACGGTGCACGCACGGCACGAGGTAGCGGAGAGGAAAGGGGAGGGTGCGGAACACCGACGACTCCGGTGTGGGACGGCGCAGGAGAAGGGATGGCAGGACGATTCGTTATGGTCCCAAACAGATCGGGAGGCTTAGCGGTTGCTCGCTGCAGGCGGAGCTACTGCGCCACAGCAATGGAAAAAAGGGCGGTATGAAGAACTTGCGCGCAAGGCCGCATGAGGTGGGAAAAGGAAAAGATGACGGCAGGCTAGGGATGGAGAGGGGACGCCGATGCGGGACGCGCGAGGTGCTACAGGTCGGGCATGACCACGGTGTGCGGCGGCAGCGGCAGGCCGCGGCAGTGGCTCGCGCGCGCCTGCGTGCACGGTGGCCGATGACGGAAGTGGCCGCAGAAGCTATTGGGAAAAAACAGCACAACGCGCGAGAGGAAAACGACGAGCCACGCACGGGCAGCGGGGAAAGGAGAGGCGATGCTGAGAGCTTTTGCGAGATGGGGAAGGGAAACGCCGCCGCCGACGAGCAGGATTTCGGCAGCAGAAATAGAACAAAGAAGGGGACAGCAGTGGCAGGGAGACGTCCCGCCGATCAGTTCGCTAGCTATTCCAAAGTCAACCACGATAGCCAACAGCTTGGCACAGCGTGGACGATGCTGGTGCACGTATAGGTAGGGAGTGGACCTGGCGTGGCAGGAGAGGTAGGCAAGGACTAGCGAAGGCAGACAAAAGCAACCGAGAGACAAGCCGAGGCTGGCAGAGGCAGACACCGAGAGAGTGAGATGGAGAAAAACAGGGCGACGACATTTTCACGGCTCGGCCATCCCCATCAACGCAGTGACAGCGCGGCATTTTTCGGCAGCGTTGCAAAGCGACGTGACAACTGAGGTAGTGGCTACTCGGCGGTGCTGTACGGAACCTGCTCGACTGGCGCTAATCCAAATTCGGACGCGACGCAAGAGAAAAGGACATGAACGTGGGTGAACGGACACGCCGCGGTGCAGAGCGCGCGTGGGCATCAACGTGGGCAGTGCATAGACTAGACGACTCGAACGTGTCGGAACGCGAAGGCGGCCAACAAGCAGCAGCGGCCAGACAGCGAGCTCAATCTGATCACATAACGCGCGCGTCGTTCCGGCGAGGTAGGCGGGGTGAATGGTCAGCGGTACTTTCGTTATTATTTTAAATGCAACCAAAAATCATACTTCGAATCTTTACTTAAGTGCTATATACCAGTCGTATCGTATTTTGTTTATAAAATTGTTTTTCGTGTTTAATCAATTAAACACGCCATTCGCTATTTATTTGCTAGAATCGTTATTGGACATCTCTAAATATTTTTACGCACTGCGTAATTTATCTTGAGCGTTTATTTGAGTCCATGAAACTAAGTCACACATGATTCGCTGATCGCCTCAAGTACGTTTAAATTAAAAATTCCGAGGAACTCATTTTGAAAATTTTTCTTAGGCCTAAATCGCGGTGCTAAACGAGCTCGTAACACCAGGGGTGTTACAACTGAAAGCTCTAGTTTGGTTTTGATGAATTGATGAAACCATAAGTGCTAACCTAGTTTATCAAGTGATCATGAGATAGGTAGCACACTCCAAGTGGTAAAGCAAATGAAGATCATAGCATGATAAAGATGATGGCATGGTGATGATCAAGTGCTCGACTTGGAAAGAAGAAAGAGAAAAACAAAAAGCTCAAGGCAAAGGTATAATTTGTAAGAGCTATTTTATTTTGGTGATCAAGACACGTAGAGAGTGTGATCACATTTAGGATTGACAGCCGTATTATTAAGAGGGGTGAAACTCGTATCAAGATGCGGTTGTCAAAGTGCCACTAGATGCTCTAACTCATTGCATATGCATTTAGGATCTAGTGGAGTGCTAAACCCCTTGAAAATGTTTGTGAAAATATGCTAACACTTGTGCACAAGGTGATACACTTGGTGGTGTTGGCACATTTACAAAGGAGGTGGTGTTTGCAGGGTTGAGATGGGTTTGGGTCCCTCTTTCCTTATGGGTTTATTGCATTTGCAGCAAGCATTACTAAGTGTGCGTCCTTATATTCGATTTTGATTAATAGCCACATTGGTTCATTAACTAACCATTCTATGTAAGCACATGTACTACTTTCAAGCAGGTGGTAAACAATCAGAGTTCCTTTTTCCATTTCATCTTTCATCTTTCAGTTCTTACTACGATGCTAGACCGCAGACGAGCCATACCGGATTTCCCGGCGATTCATGAATCAATGCCCCCAGCTGGGTACCCTAAAAACACACGCCCCGCTTGTACCCAAGGCACAAGTAGGACCAACCCGTCACCCTCCTGTCCTAGGGTCCTAGGTCCCCGTCCAAACTAGGACTCCAAGCCTCCGCCCCTGAGTCCCAGACTCAGTGTGGTGCAAGGACCTCCTCCACCAAAAAGAAACTCTGACAGTCGGTCCAGAAAGAGCCGGAACCCACGACAAGAGAGCAACAAGTCTTCCAAGTGCCCATACCCAAGTATGTGCTCGGGATAATAAGTCTGTGACTTGCCTAAAGCCTTATGCAACGGCCGGTTCTTAATTGACACAGACAGGGAAAGCAGTGTAACCAAGCCATGCCCCGCGTCCACGATGACACAACCTCTTACACCCACCAATACCCAAACCATATCCCTGCCTGGTCACCATTTTCCATTCCACCATTTTTATATATTCCAAGTGATAATAATCCAGTAATACATTTCCTATATCTCGTGAGTGACAGGCAATCACTCGACTTCTACCGGAATCATGTAGCATAGCAATCTATATGATCCTGTCATACCAGTAAGACTCATAGGATAAAGATATATATATGCAAGTGGGTTTCATTCAACTCCTTAAAACTTAATGTACAAATATAATTTAAACTATAGAAAAGTAGGGGTTATGCACCGGGGCTTGCCTGGGTAAGATATATTAAAAAGTTAGTATCTACATCTTCAGATCATCCACATCATCTAAATAGAAAGCCCATTGCATCATCTCCTAGAGAGAATACCATTACACCATCTTGGATTCCCAATCATCCTTCGATCGATTCGTTGATCCATCATCGTACCTATATGATATGCATGCGATGCAATGCAAAGATGTAATTAATCAACTGCAATCGTGACTCGTAAAATACAATGTACGCCTCTCGAGTTAACGGGCTAGTTCTAACGACGACCGTACCTTGGCTACATATACACGTTGCCGAATATAGCGTTATTTCCTAACAAGAATTTTAGTTATATAAACTAAGGTGTTTCTTTATTTTATTCTATCGATTTAATCATTATTCGAAATAAGGCATCATTATCTATTTAGCAAACTAATTATTCTGGAGCTACAAAAATTATAGTGGGTACCTAATATTGCTAGGAGCCTACTGTATAAATTTTAGATTCAACAATATTATCAATTTATCATGGAAACTCCTACAAGTTTATATTTTACAATATTAAGTACCTTAAATTAATTATATAGCTTCCACGAATATTATCAAACTATGTGAACAAACTATACTAACAGGTAGATCATGATTTTAGAAACTCAACAAAACTGGTTTCATAATTTTTAAACCACTACACAAATTGCTACCAATTTTTCAAGTTAAACTACAAACCTATATTCAAAAAGCATTTAGATACAGGAAAGGCCAGCGGGAACTAACTGGCTCCATGGCCCAATCGCGGCCCGGGGCAGTGCCGGCGGCAGCCCTAGACTTAGACTAGGCTGGGGTGGCGAGCGTGAGCTGCCCAAAGAAAAGCAAACGAGGCTGCTGCCCAAGAGACGGATCGGATCAGCGCGGGCGGCCCAGACGCGGCGGCCAAGGGAGGGCAGCATGACCAGCCCAATGGCGCAAGGCGGATCAGCATGGCGCACCCGGCCTAGGGCGCGAGGGAGCCCAGCGCGAGAGAAGCAAGCCACCAGAGGCCAGGTGGCAGGCGCTGCAAGGCCCAACGTGGGGACGGCGCGAGTGGCCCAGCACGGAGGTGAGCAGGCCGGCCCAGCGCACGGCGGCGGCGGTACATTTTGCGAGAAGCCCCCCATACTTTGCTTAAATTAACCCGCGGTACTAGCATACTATTTACACGAGTCTAGTATTTTGCAATAGGAACCCCGTATAAACTTCTTCTTGGACTTCTCACCTCGGCTCCTCCACAAAACAGAGCACAACAGAGCCAGGAGGTCCGGCCGGCGACCAATCCCGACCGGGAAAGTCACGGTGATGGTAGAAGGCCCACCGACGAAGCGGCTGCGGCGCTGCGTGGAGAGAGGTATGCGACTTCGACCACTCTTCTTTGCTTGGCCATGCGGACCGAGGCGGTCGTCCACACAGCAGCGGCGGCCGGCTGAGGAGGCGTCCGGCGGCAGCAGACTACGACGGGGCTCTATTTGTCATGCAGCCGGCGCGACGGCGTTCTGAAGCGCGAGCGCGGGCCAGCCTGACGAGGGTGGGGACGGTGCAGGCACAGTGTACGCACGACGCGAGGTAGCGAAGAGGAAAGAGGAGGGCGCGGAACACTAACGACTCCCATGACGGACGACGCGAGGGAGAAGCGCGATGGCGGCGGCTACGGTCCGAAAGCAGACCGGGGCTCGGGCATTTGCTTTCGCGAGGCGAGCTACGTACGCCACAACAACGAAAAAAAGAAGGGCGTATGAAGAACTTACTTTCGCTTTCGCGAGAGCGAGGAAAAAAGGAAAAGATGACGACGGGCTGGGGATGAAGAGGGACGCCGGCGGACGGGGCCTTGGCGGCTGAGGCGATGGCGAGCAATGTAGTGGCTTCATGGCAGCGTCTGCGTCTGGTGATGGCGCAACGACGGAAGTGGCCATGAAGCTAGAGGGAAAAACAAAGACCTTGCGCGAGAGAGAAAACGACGAGCAGCAGCGGCGGGCAATGGGAAAGGAGAGGCGACGCTGAGAGCTTTTGCGAGATAGGGAAGGGAAACGCCGCCGACGACGAGCAGGATTTCGGCAGCAGAAATAGAAGAAAGAAGGGGACATCAGTGGCAGGAAGACGTCCCGCCGATCAGTTCACTAGCTATTCCAAAGTCAACCACGACAGCCAACAGCTTGGCAAAGCGTGGACGATGCTGGTGCACGTATAGGCAGGGAGTGGACCTGGCGTGGCAGGAGAGGTAGGCAAGGACTAGCGAAGGCAGACAAAAGCAATCGAGAGACAAGCCGAGGCAGGCAGAGGCAGACACCGAGAGAGTGAGATGGAGAAAAACAGGGCGACGTGACAGCGTGGCATTTTTCGGCAGCGTTGCAAAGCGACGTGACAACGGAGGTAGTGGCTACTCGGCGGTGCTGTATGGAACCTGCTCGACTGGCGCTAATCCAAATTCGGACGCGACGCAAGAGAAAAGGACATGAACGCGGGTGAACGGACACGTGTCGGAACGCGAAGGCGGCCAACAAGCAGCAGCGCCCAGCCAGCGAGCTCAATCTAATCACGTAACGCGCGTGTCGTTCCGGTGTGGTAGGCGGGCTGAATGGTCAGCGGTACTTTCGTTATTATTTTAAATGCAAGCAAAAATCATACTCCGAATCTTTACTTAAGTGCTATATACCAGTCGTATCGTATTTTGTTTATAAAATTGTTTTTCGTGTTTAATCAATTAAACACGCCGTTCGCTATTTATTTGCTAGAATCGTTATTGGACATCTCTAAATATTTCTACGCACTGCGTAATTTATCTTGAGCGTTTATTTAAGTCCACGAAACTAAGTCACATATGATTCGCTGATCGCCTCAAGTACGTTTAAATTAAAAATTCCGAGGAACTCGTTTTGAAAATTTTTCTTAGGCCTAAATCGCGGTGCTAAATGAGCTCGTAACACCAGGGGTGTTACAATATGTAAATAAAAACAGAGAGAGTACTACTCATTGCATTTAATTTTGACACATAAACTTGAAAATAGTACTCATTGCATTTAATTCTAACACATAAATTGGAAAGAGTGTTTATAGGGTTCAATCTAGGAGGAACTCATTTCATCTTTCTTGTCGTCAGAATTGATAATTCTATGTGGCACAACCCATTGAGAGCGGTCCTTATATAGTTATACCATCTCATGTTTACCAAAACACTGGTCATAGAGTGATTGCTAGCTGTTTCTCTTTAGGGTTTGTTTGGCTGCACATGGCACACCAATCCACATGGGTTGAGAGGTATTGGAGTGGATTGGTGGGTAGACAAACAAGCCTTTTGTGGATTATGAAGTTCTCAAGCTAAATCTCATCCCATCTTCGGCACATCAATTGATTAAGACCATGATGCATCTATGTGTACCTCAGAGATGCGTCTTGTTGCTCATAAAACATGCTCTTGTTTTTGTAGTTCAATCTCTCTCTTGGAGCTACTAATACAAGAAAGTGTTTATTAGATCGACAACTTTATGAAATTTCCCTAGATACAACTTTGTAAAAATGAACCGAAACACCATGATTAAGAGAAGCAGAGCACTTCTTGTTCTCGATTAAAATAAATTGTCAGAGAAAAAACATGGATTTTTTCCCTTTAGGCTAAGTGCCGCAAGGATGGCAACCTTAGTACGAATGGGATAGGATACAAAAAGGATCTTATGTCAAAAGCCATTTGGTAACTAATCCTTGTGGTCATAGAGGACTCTTGTTCCAAAGGTAACATGTTTTGACTTTTATAAACTACTTCTTTTACATTACGATTTAATATTGTGACTATGTTAGTGCTAAAAAATGATAGTATTCTTTCCATCTGAAATTATAAATAGTTCTTCTATATATATAATTTTTGCTATATAGCACTTACATATAACCTATGTCTAGATATAATCACATAATGAAACCAAAACCAACTAAGAACGACGGTAGTACTACTCATTTGCCACGGCCACAAAAGGGGTAGTACTTTCTCTACCCAAAAATAAATCAATTCCTAGTCCTAAGAATCATTGAATTATTTTAATTTTAACTAATCTTTTAGAAAATCAATAACATCTATGACACTAAATAAGTATGTACATTATAAATATATATCTCATGATGTACGTATCTAGTAATATTAAGTTGGTGTCATAAATAAAACGTATCTAGTAATATTACGTTGGTGTCATAAATAAAACTTAAAACAATTTGATTTACAATAATTATAGAAGTTAATTTAATTTGGGATGGAGGAAGCAGCGATTAGCCTGGTGCCCTGGTTGTCCCTAAACGTGGGACAGATGAATTTGCTTGTCTGACCGCAACTGGAGTCTTTTTTTTTCTTAAAAAAAACCTTGTAACTCGAGTCTTTCGGCAGTGTAGCGAATTAGCGAATCCCTGTTTGCTCGATTGGTTCTGTGGTTTATAAGTCGGCTGATGCTGTTTTGTGATGAGAAAAAACGTTGTATCATGATAAGCATGCCGAAACGATCTAAAATAAATTATAGAAGAGAGTTACTGTACTGTTTCAGCACCACACTAAAAACATCGGGTGGGCCCCACCTCCACAGTCCACTGCGAGAGCCGAGAAGAGGGCTTTGGTTTCGTCGTCAATCGTCATCCCATCCCGCAACACTCTTCCGTCCCTCCTCCCTTGTCCCCTCTTCCCTCCCCGAGTCGATATCCCACCGCGCGAGTAAAACGAAGCCTCGCCGCCACGGCGCCACGCGAGCAAAAACCCTAGCGCGAGCAAGCAAGCGATAGGGAGACAGGGACCTCAGTGCCTCGCGCAGCGCGGCCCGGCCCGACGGCATGGAGAGCCTCGTCCTCGCCTCGTCCTGCTCCGTGTCCCCACGGCTCCCGCTACTCCCCTCCGCCGCCCGCTTCCGGAGGCTGCCCGGCTCCGTGCCGCCGCCGCCGCCGGCGGCGGCGGCGTCCACCAGCGGTGCCGCGCGGAAAGGGCCCAGGAGGCCCAGGCTCTTCGTCGCCGCCGCGGCAGCACCTCGCGGATCCGGGAACGGTGAGGGGACCGGCCTCCCTCTTCTGATGCTTTTTTTTTCCTTCCTGATTGCGCGCTGCTCAGTTTCCTGCGAGCGAGGGCGCGCTGTTGACTAGGCGTTAAGCGGGCCCAGGCTTTGCCTCTGAATTGCTCTGATTGTTCCGTTTTGTTCATTTATCTATCTCGACCCAATCCTTGCCGCCTCTGTCTGTGGAACTGAGTGTGTAGCTCGAGGTTGCTCTGTGCATCCCCAGTCTGATGTTTCCATAATTCACATCTGAATTTGTAGCTGACAAAATTACAAGTTGCAGTTGAGAACCGAGCAGGGAATGGTCAGCTTATCCGTTCGCTTTTTATAGTAGCTGTTGAGTAGAGTTGAGAACGTTTTGTCACTTGTCAGCGTGGGTTGTTCCCATTTCTGTTCTGATATAATTAAATAAAAACGTTCGATACATCAGTTTTCTTGGGATCGAGAGCAAAAGGCTTTGCAAGCATTTCATCTTCGACTGGCAATGAGAATATGTCTACTGGAACCGGTACCCTGCCTCCCATGCCTCCCCCATCATCATACTTGTGAGTTTCCCCCCTCGTTTCTCTGTGTATGCTGTTGTCAACTTTACCTTTGCATGATAACTTAGTTACCTAGCATATAATTTCTGCAGTGGTTCACCTGTTTTCTGGATTGGAGTTGGTGTAGCATTGTCTGTGGCGTTTACCACGGTGCGAATCCCATTGACTTTAATGCTATACCATGCTTTTATAGTTTTATGTATATCGTTCACTTGTAACTTAAATACTTTGTGGTTTGATGTATCAGGTCTCTTCCATGGTAAAGGTGAGCTCACAGCTATTCTCTGCTTTTTATGTTGCCAAACGGTATGTATCCCCGTCAAGCGCATGGTTACTCCTAATAATTACCCTACGGCTGTCTGTTGATGGTTGGACATGAATCAACTGGAGTTCTTTGTGTTAGCCTTTCTGTGCTATGCTTGTTTAGTCTTCCATTATCTCTATACTTTGTCAGTCCATTTCTCAGGTTTTTGCCTCTGATCTATTTGAATTTTGAGCAGTGTTTTTTTTTCTTAATAGACTATAGTTATGATATCTAATAAGTATGATATTATGAAAGTATGTTTCAAGGCAAATTTACACGTACATGACTTTTATGTTTCTCAATTAAACATTTTGAAAACTATTGACGGTCATTAGAATGTAGTTATAATATCTGTTAAGTATGATATTATGAAAGTACATTTCAAGACATATTTACACATGATTTTTATGTTTCTTAACTACATATTTTGAAAACTGTTGAACGTCAAAATTTAAAAATTTGATTGGATTTTGGGGCTGATGACACTTTTGCCCTGCTTTTTTGAAAGCAACCGAATTGTGCTGGGTTACCACCTTGCAGACAGGTTCAGAGAGGGAAAAGGCATTTGTTTACACTCTTGAAAGAGCTATAGGACACAGTCACATTTTCATGCAGCTCTACCACTATCTACCTTAGTTTGACCCGATTTTGCTCAAAGTGTTATCTATGATCAGAGGGACTATTGTTTTAGTAGTTGAAACATAGCATGTAGTCCTATGAAGGTGGTGGTGGGTGTGGGTGTGGGTGTGTGGGTGGCCGGGTGTGTGTGTGGGGGGGTAGTTTGATCAGAAGCTTAGTTTCTGCATCCTGTATATCTTTAACTTCCATACTATCACTATTGCCGAAATTCCTATCAAAATTGTATGCTGTACGCCCCGCTTCATATCTCACTAGGTTTGGCCCTTGTACCCATTTGTTGTTGCCTTTTCAGTTTGTGTTGCATCTTTGAATTTGCTTGTGCGTGATCTATTTGCTTACCCCTTTTTTTCACTTGTTACTAAATCTGTTGCAGAGATATGCCATGGAACAAGCATTTAAGTCAATGATGACCCAGGCACCACCAAACTCATTTGGCTCCAACTCGCCTTTCCCATTTGGCATGCCACCACAGGCATCTCCTACTGCACCAAGCACTTTTCCGTACTTGGAACCAAAGAAAGATACCTCCCCACAGGTGTCAACTGTTGATGTCTCAGCTACCGAAGTGGAAGCCGCTGGAACATCGAAAGAGGTGGATGTGACTGAAACGCCGGAACCTTCAAAGAAATTTGGTATGGCATTTAGGCTTGTAGATTTTCTTTCTTTAACTATCCTTGAATGGAAGGTTGGGACTTTCAGTGTGCAGTGGTATGCTCAATTTGTAAGTTACCATTGTTGTGCATTTATACTAATAAATGAAAACGCACTACTCATTGGTGATGCGGCTTTTCTTAATGTTGATCTTCATTTGCTTCATATATCTGGTGCTCATTCTTACGACCATAATTAAATGTATGCAGCATTTGTTGATGTAACTCCCGAAGAGTTGCAGGAAAAGAACCTCCAATCTTCACTGGAGACGGTAGATGTGAAACATGATAGTACAGACAGTGAAAGTAAGGAGGATACTGAGGAAAAAGTAAGTTATGTTACAAAGCTGGGTAATACTAATAAGCTTCCTGCAAAATCCACTGTATTTATTTAATACTTTAATTTCTGTAATTCTCGAAGGTTCCCACAAATGGAGCGACTTTTAAGCCGAATGAAGATGCTGCTCGTGGGCCAACTGAATCTAGTAAGTGATTGAACATACATATTGCGGATCTCTATTTGTATCTCAGCATCTTTCTTATAAAATGATTTGGCAGTGTACCTTTTATAGTTTTATCTAGTTTTCCTGGTTGACCAGAATAGATTCCTCAACTAATTCTGTTATAGGTAACTCGGGACCTATGCTATCCATTGAGACAATTGAAAAAATGATGGAAGATCCAGCTGTGCAGAAGATGGTGTATCCGTAAGTGCCACCTAACTTCGCTGTCTTTGCAGTTATTCTATTGAAAACAGAAGCGCTTCTGCTTCCCAAGATTTAGGCTTATTTTATTGTTAATTGTAATAGCTTAGTGAATATTGTTGATTGTCAGTTAATTGCTCTGAATGCCAAATATCCATGCCCTGCCACTTTTGATATATGCACAAAATGTTTTTTAACACAGTATGCTTGATCGCTTGTGCAATAAGAGAAATGCTCTGTATTAGAAAGCACCTAAGACACCAGCTTGGCTCAACCATACTCCCTCCGCCCCTTTTTAACTTTCGTTCTCACTTCCCGAGAAGTCAAACATACTCAACTTTGATGAAATATATATACAAGAAAATATTAATATTTATGGTACATAATTAGTATCATTAGATAGATCGTTGAATCTATTTTCATAATAAACTTATTTGTTGATACAAATGTTGCGAATGTTTTCTACAAACCTAGTCAAACTTAAGAAAACTTAACCAACACGGATACCATAGTGACACTTAAAAAGGGACAGAGGGAGTATTCCTATTCCTGTGTTTGTTAGTGTCAGGAAGTCAGCACTTTTGCACGTTGGTGATACACTGATACTCATCTGTGCTGTGTGTAGGTTATGTTCCTGTGTTCTTTTGCTGAATGATGAGGATAATTAAGTGATCAATATTAGAAAAATAATACCTTTGGTTTACTAGACCAATAACTCAATCCTGAATTTTGCTAGTTTGAGAAACATGACGTCTGGAGACTAACAGCCAGTTTCTTGCTATATTTCGTGTGAAGTTAGTCCTGCTTTGGAGGAACTCCATGATTAAACATAAAGATGGAATGGCCTAGAAATTTTTCAGTGTACCTATTCTTTGCCTGTCAGGTGTTAGGGATGGAAGAACCACAGAGCAAGGTCTCCCAAGTAATGAATAGTAAAATGGATTACGTAATATTCCCTCAAGTCACAAATAAATAGTGGGACTGTTGAGTGTTGAAGTCAACTATTTTTACTGTTTGCCTAAACGCCCGTTTAGCCCATTTACGCACCTTTTAAACGATAAACGGTGGTACGCCGTTTCCATTTAATCGGTTGTTTAGCCCGTTTAAACAGCCAATTTGCCCGTTTAAGTGGCAGTTTAGCCTGACTGTTTACCGTTTACCATTTAGGATGACACTAACTATTTTAAACTTCGGTAAAAAAATCTTTTTTATGTGTTGAATCAGTATTTGAAAGTGATATGGTAGATTTGTCTAAAAATCTAGTTTCAATACATTAAAAATATCCTGTAATAAAAAAGTACTAGTTAAAGTTGTGTTTTGGAGACCATCTCAATTTCCAAAATGTCACTTTTAATCGAGGGATTTGTATCTTATAAGTGCTCCAATTTTTGCCTGTTATGTGTTTGGAATGTGGTGGTAATGTCTCTTGCGCTGAGGCCTCCCATGTAATGGACAGCCTGCTGCCTCCAAAGTCAATTTTAGTAATTCTGAAGTTGCTAATTCTTGTGAAGGAATATTAGGAAACAGGAAATCTCCTTTTGTTCCAAGTAAACTGAAAAAGTGTTGCTGATTTCTTCACATGTTGCAGCTACTTGCCTGAAGAGATGAGGAACCCAGATTCGTTCAAGTGTATGCCCGTGAATCCTGATCACTTATTTAGATAATTAATACCAAATATCCAGAGTTTATTTTCCATTTTAAATACTGATTTGTGTTAATATTATTTTCCAGGGATGCTGCAGAATCCAATGTACCAGCAACAACTACAGGATATGCTGTAAGTAATAAATCTATTTGCACCCGTATAGGCATCAGCTTTCTGTTTTGATTTCTCACCTTTTATATTTTAACTTTACGTTTTAACTTGGATATTTCAATGTTTTATTTAACTTATCGTTTTAGAATTAAGATGAACCATGGCATTAGTAGTTTGATTGTTGACCAAGCCTATCATTAGTATATGCCATATAAATCTTGAATAATGATGCCATGGGACGGTAGAAGCATTTAGGATGATGCCAGGTATCGGTATCCTCTGGGCAATGCCAACTGATGTGGTCTTAGCAAAGAACTTACACCCAAACTCATGGTCTCATGGACCAATTGATTATCAACTTATCATGGCAATTGGACACTGTATGCAGTTGAGCTAACAAGTATCGATACCTGAATGTTTAACACTAACTTTTTAGCAGAAATCCTTGTCTTTATTGTAGCGCAAAAATCTTCCCTGATTTTTTTACTGATGCTGCTACCTGTTCACAGAAATAACATGGGTGCATCTCCTGATCAATGGGATAACCGCATGGTTGATCACCTAAAGAACTTTGACCTTAGCAGTCCAGAAGTGAGGCAGCAGTTTGGTGAGTTAATTGAATGCTTTCTACATAACTTGGGTTTTGTTTGGAACACATGAATTCTGCGAAATTCCCCGTGCTATGTAATACATTTGTTCCTGCCTGTGATTCATTACGGTTGTTGTCATTCTTTGCTTCAAATATGTTCCTCTGATGTGAGGCTGCCAGAAGCTAACATATTGAGATTTGAGAATCTGGTGTTCTTAGAATACCCATGTTACTTTCTTATGCTAAAACCTAGCATAGTCAGCACATGCTTCTAGTGTTTGCAAGGCAAGGGTAACAGTTAAGTTATTTTAGTTAAGACTCTGCTTTTGTGGTATCATTTTTTTATTGTTTATCAAAGAACTGTTTAGTGCAAATTTGTTCCATTGGTTATCCATCAAAGCAGTTTTGCTTAGATGAGATATGAACTCCTAAATTATTTGATTGCTTGTACAGCGCAAGTTGGCATGACTCCCGAGGAAGTGGTATCGAAAATAATGGCAAACCCAGATGTAGCTGTTGCATTCCAGAATCCAAAAATACAGACAGCCATCATGGACGTAAGACCCTGTAGAAACTCATCTATTATACTGCTTTAGTCATTTGAGTCTTCTGACATGGTGCCATCTTGATGCAGTGCTCGCAGAACCCTCTTAACATTGTAAAATACCAAAACGACAAGGAGGTATTTCTATTTCTAGACCCTCTTGCTGTCAGTCAGTTTATGAACATAGACGGGACTGGGAGTGCCACCCTGCTTAGCTTTCTAATACGATTGTCTCTGCTTTTAGGTGATGGACGTTTTCATGAAGATATCACAAATCTTCCCCCAAATTAGCGGCTAGCTGAACTTCATCGCGGGATTGCAGTTCTGATTTTTGTCGGTCCATCATCTCCTGTCTGGAGACTGCTGCGGTTTCCATGTGTCAAGAAAGGGAACACCTGTTGGGTCATGACGCTCCAGATATATCCCTCAGTGTCAAGGTCCTTTGAGTTGCCTATGTACATCGTGTGATGTAGCGGCCTTGGTTTAGCTATGAGTATGACGCTCCCTACTTCATAAAGCCAGGCTAGTGAGCATAGCGGGGCCAAAGGTTTTTTTACTATTTACACTGCATCGGCAGCCAGTCTGTGCGCGGCTTTGACGTTGCATGGTTTATCTCGTAGGACGTGGAAGGTGCAGCAGAGGATCAATTTTGATATATAAATTGCTATCAATGTGTAATATATCAGAGACACAATGGCAATTCAAGCAATCTGTTTCGACATTTCCTGACCATATTTGACCGGGTTGCAATGCAATGCGATGTGATGTGATCCGTCAACATGCGCTGCGCTGGGGAGCAACATTTTTCAGACCCCCGCCCCCCTGGACAGGCGACCGGTATGATATGCTGACCGACCAGGCCCTCTCGCCCACCACCGAGTCCAGTATTCCAGCTCAACCACGCGGTTGCGGTTACCTTACCACCTCGCCCAGACGCTGCCAAGCAACTCGCTAGTCGCTACCAGTCTACCACCCACACCACCCGTGCGTACGTGCAAAGAGAGCACACGCCGGGGTCGCCTCGCCAACCTGTTCCCCGGCGCGGATGCGTCAGCGCGCTGCACATCCACGACCATGATCACGCGCAGACGCGCCGATACGTCGGCGTCAAGCAGAGGAGCCGCGTGCGCTGCCGATCCTGTCCAGATTCCAGAGTCAGGAATCTAAAAACACAGCGAACGGGTGAGGAGGATTCGATCGACGTTTTTGACCCGTCCTAGCCTAGCCGCACACGGCGCGCCGTCGAGGCAGCACCGCAGCACATCAGCGCGCCTCGCTTCTCGGAGGAAAACGAAACCCGCGTCGCCGAGTAGCATGAGAAGGTGAAGGATGCATCCCGCGGCGGCGGCCTGTTCCATGGGATCGGAGGTCCAAGTGGACCATGTCTAACACGAACACCACCTGTCGGAACCAGCCTGCAATAATGGCGACCGAGGGAGGGGGTTCAAGGATGGCTACGCGCAGAGCGACGGACGGACGACTCGTGGTCGCTGCTAGTTGCGGGGTTAACCGATAAGTTCAAGCGAACAGTACTTTTTTGTCTGCCTTCCTTGGCTCCTAAGCTCCTGTCCTCCGAAGTCAGCAGGCGTCAACGTTCAACGATACGACAGGCATTGCTGATCGATCCGTTCTGCTGCTACTCATGACTCATCCGTCCAATCTTGTCGTAGTAGTAATTATTTTTGCTCTCAGGAAAAACATATGCGGTTACGCTGTGGATGAAATCTACCGCAAGAACGTCGACCCATCTGGAGAAAAAACTGCAAATACAGAGCTCTGACGACAGTGGTCAAAGGTAGAATCGTCGTTAACAGCGCTGCTGTTTGTTGCAACTACTCCGTACTCCTACACATCCTGTACCTGTTCAACAGTGCGGCAGGTGATGGAAGACTTCTAATTAGTTCGGCCATTCAAGGTTTACAAGCTAGGAGGAACTACGGAGACGAATGGTAGTGGTAACATAACCTGTAAAAGGTCATCCATTTTAACGCGCAATCAGCTATTCTTTTTTTTTTCGAAAAACAAAATTCACCCTGCTATCAAATAATAGTGTCAAATTTTGCTGCTGGTGTGAAAAACAATAGTCTCACTCCGTCCACGAAAGAATGGAATTCTTGTTTTTCAAGACATCAAATAATTTAAACTTTGACTAAATTTATATTAAAAAATACTAACATTCATGATACAAAATAAATATCGTTAGATTAGTTATAAAATATATTTTCATAACAAATTTGTTTAGTGATATAAATATTATTACTATTTACTAATTAATATAAACTTGATTAAATTTAAGTTAGTTTGACTAGCATGGATCTTACGATTGCATTGTCTACCCAACAACAAAGTATTCTTTTGGCCTCCTAACCCCCAAAATTATGAGCATGCATGCTACTCCATTCTGGGAAGCGTTCGAGAATTCTTTTAGTTGTTTGATACTTGAATCAAAGTGTTGAAAAAGTTCGGGCATTTCTGATGGTTCTGCACCCGATTTCTTTTAAAGTTACATCATATCTAGTTAGAAACTATACCAAAAAATCATTGTACTTCTAAAATAACTTAAATATAGACCGGGAAACCCTGATGAGTGATGAGTACTTGAAAATTTGGCTGGTGGGTGGAATGTTTGCTTAATTGCTTGCAGATTTGGGAACAAGGGCCTGCAGGAGATGGATGGAGAAGACGAGATAGGCTAGCACAGCTACGCTTGCGTTACTATTCGCCAAGAAACGGCGGCCATGCATGACTCATGAACAAAGCTTGTTTGTACTTCTAAAATAACTTAAATGATTGTAATTGTAACTAGAAATATGAACAAAAGTCAACTTTGTTTTCATCTCCATCCTTGTTACTTACTTCCTCGTTTTAAATTATAAGATGTTTTAGCTTTTCTAGATACATTGCTTTTACTATTACATAATATTGTATTTTTAAATACATAACAAAAGCTATCTAGAAAAGTTAAAATATCTTATAATTTAAAATAGAGGGAATATTACTTAATATGAAAATAGGGAAACCCACAAAAATTAGTAATAGAAGCCAATGCCAACACCCAAGGTGTCGTATAGGAAACCTGAAAATAATAGACCCTTAGGCTTGGTTTAGTTCCCAAAAATTTTCACCTCAAACCATCACATCGAATCTTACGACATATGCATGGAGTATTAAATATAGACAAAAAAAACTAATTGCACAGTTTGGTTGGAAATCGCGAGACGAATGTTTTAAGACTAATTAATCCATGATTAGACATAAGTGCTACAGTAACTAACATGCGTTAATGATGGATTAATTAGGCTTAATAAATCCGTCTCGTAGTTTCCAGGGGCGAGCTATATAATTAGTTTTTTTATTAATATCCGAAAACCCCTTCCGATATCTCCGAAACATTCAATATGATATCAAATATTTTCATTTCACGAACTAAACACGGCCTTACTTGTTTTGTGTTTTGTCACAACCATTGGTATTTCTCACACGGATACACGTGCCATTTATGAACAGCTAAATATAGAAGAGGTCAAATCAAGGTCTTCTCTCGCTGAGTCATTTCTCCAATAACCTTTTAGCTTCAAACTTTTTTTTTCACAACATTGACTCTGTTCGCTTATCTTATGAGCCATACTGTTTGGAACAGTGTTTTCTATCACAATAAATTAGTAAACAGTATTTTTAGACATGGCTTTTCAGCGAAGCGAACAGACCATTGGGTTCTAATTCTATACAGAAACAATGCATACACGTTTTCTTTTGTTACCCGTACGTCAAGAACAACCCACTCTTCCTCTCAAAAAGGAAGAAAGAACTACCAACTCTTGCCGCCGTACTATGATAACTACTACTGGGTAGCGATTTCTTAGTCACTTTTAGACGGGATTCTGGTAATGATTATCGGCTAGATGTATATAAGAAATGGTGCACTGGAAGATTGATTAATTGCTGACTGCTTTGTCGCATTGACAAATCGCTACCAAAGACTTGCCAATTGGGTGCATTCTGTCTTTGTGACCTCTCCAAAACCTGTGAAGTAAATTTGAACACGAAGGCGAATAAAAATTGGGTTTGGCCAGTGCTGCATCAACTTCAACATTATTGTGTAAGCTTTTGTACGAAAACTTCCAAATTCAATAGCGACTACTTGTGGTGAACCCCAAACACGGCGAATTTTATTTGGCAATTTGCGTTGGCTTAAGCCACACAAGGTTCAGCACTCCAGCAATGTGAGATGGATGTTTTAACAATAATTGAACTTCCAGTTAAAGACACGAAATAGTAGTGTTCTGAGGAAACTCACATGTCACAACGGAAATGCAAGAAACCTGCATGACGCTATATTTTGAGACAAAGACAATGAGACCTGATGGAGGTGAAAGAAATGTAAAAATCAGAGAGAGTATCTGGAACTTTGTAAAGTTGGATCATTAAGGTGATAATAAAGGGCAAAGACTTTCTCTAAATATCCGAACAGTGCAAATATGACTTGAGACCTCTCAGGTTTGAACATGATCCACATCACACATTTTTAGGCAGAGAACTTTTCCTGAAAGTGCGACTATGCCTCTTTGCTACCGTTCTTAGGAATCTTCTCGTAAAAACAATGACCAGGTAAAACAGGCCGCGGGCGAAAAGTGCAGCTCCATTTGCGACCCCCGTTCACATATGAGGAAAAATATAAAGCAGCAGCCATGGCGTAAACTGGAAATTAAACACCATGGAAAAGTTGGGCATGCAGTACCTGGTCCTGGTGGGTGTTCAGATTATTACACACCGATGACTGTGAGTACCCCCACACCAGCAGATAAATGCTCAGTTGGTTTGGCCGTACGTCTGGACCATCCGAGTTCTACTCCTCCATCGTCGATGCTAATTTGAGTACCTCCATTTAATTTCTTCTTAATATGAATACAGAAAGCAGTCTACCTAGTTCCTCCCAGATTGGTTTAGTTTTTCCTCTCTTATGTACTCCCTCCATATTAAAAAATAAAGTTGTTTTGGATAAAGTTTGGGTTAAACATTGGGAATATAAATCATGAATAACTTTTAAGTTGTTGAGTTTGGAAATATGAAAACCATATGTATAGATTTGTCTTGAAAAATATTTTCACAAAAATTTATATATATCACTTTTTGATAAATATCTTTATAAAAATAAATAGTCAAAGTTATGCTTCGGAGACCGTGTCGCTGTCTAAAATGACTTCATTTTTTTTAGTATGGATGGAGTATCGTTGAATCCCTCGCTCTCAGGCCTCACTGATGACTCTTGATGTCAACATTAACGACACTATATACGGTTAGGCGAAACAGGTGAAAGTAGGATGTAGATAACTCAGCGGCAAAAAAATTGAGAGAGAGAGAGAGACGGTTTGTAAACTAGTATACAAGTGGGAAGACGAAGATGTGACAATTTGACATGCTAACCCCTGTGTCATGCTTGCCAATTGGCGATTTGCAGGTTCGGTCAAGTAGCTTATTGGTGGATGCCACCACATCCTCCACATGAAAGCGTCTCCGCTGGTGAGTGTGAGTGACCACCAGCGACCAGTAAACCAAGAACGCTTCGATATGACCAGCAGCAGCACCCACCCGTCACCGCCAACTCAGATTTTTCGACGGATTTTGATGGGAATGACTGGCTGTGCATTCTCTTCCCCATTTGGACGGACCTCGTGCAAACTGGAAACAGCCCCGGACTGACCAGTGATGATCACGTTCCGGTTCTTTGGTCAGGGTCAGGGACTCTCAGGGTCTTCGAAACGCGCGTGGCTTTTCCGGTCTCCGGCTCGAGTAGTTCCTCCGACTCCGAGGAACACGACACACCACAACTGTCCCCTGTCAGTCTTTGTTTGATACGGCGAATGATGTGTGTTCCTGGACGAGAACAGCACACATGAAAGTCCATTGGGGGAAACAATTTCAGTGCATACTGGATGCATACACCGCTCTATGCAAACACACCCTCGATGTGCGGCACGTGTCCACCAGATGCTATCTGTTGTCCACGTGGTGGTAGATTATATTAACATGTTTATGCACCGAGTCTCGGTGGATGCTGTATCCACTTAATTTTTTTTCGCATTGGGGACGCTCCGCTGTCCGGACACACTATAATTCAGCTAGCAACTAGTAATAATCTAGCTTATTCTTATCCTGAGCTGTTTCAGTTTCATTAGTCAGCTGAGCAAGCACATGCAATCGACGCTCTGGATCATATGCACCTCTCTTGCTTTCCGTGCGCAAGGAAGACAAAGACATGCATTAAACTAAAAAGGTATTTCTCGAGGACCCTCAATTAACCTGCATGATGAGGATCGATGTGGCTCTCACAATTCACTAGTCGCAACCAAATAATATTTAATCTATTTATTAGTCTTTTCAAGAAGTTGTTTCTACACGCCCTCTTTTTTACTTTCAACAACCTTTTATTTCTTCGCATGCTCTCTCATATTCTTTGAAAAAAAGTTCTCCGGCTTTTGCTTTGATTTCCTCGAATGATGGGACTAGCACAATTGATATCGGTCCTGTTCGCTTCACTGAAAAAAATAAGCCGAAACACTGTTTCAGCTAATTTGTTGTGAGAGAAAACATTGTTCCGGCTGAAAAAAAAGCTGAAAAGTATGGATTATAAGACAAGCGAATATGGCCATTGTCGATATAGAAAGTGACCAACACGTAAATATTTGTAGTTTTACTATACGTTGTGATCGGGGGTGGCCTAACACTCAATGACATATGGTTTATAATGGTTCAGGCAACGTGTCCTACGTCCAGTTTGAGTCGGTCGGATGACTTTATTCCTGAGCCTAGGTGCTCGAAGTTTGCTGTGGGGTTACAAACGGAAGGGAGAAAGATGGGGTACAAGAGGTCCGGTCGGACTCTGGTCTGAAGGGCCGAGAGTGATGGGGGCTCCGCTATATGCTAAGTGTTCGAGCGCGTGCTCTTTATAACTTTAGAGTGTCTAAAGTTACAGAGGGTGAATCAATATAAGTGAACTGACGGATCTTCTTTTGGGAGAAAGCGCATCCCCTTTTATAGATGAAGGGGATGGCCTTACAAGTGAGAGAGAGAGAGTGTACGTATGCTAAGTCTTGTTGCCCACGCCGTCGGGTATAAGATGATTGTAGGCGGCCATAACACTGTTAATGTCAGATGCATGTGGGAGGTCGCGTCGTCTTCTTCTAGCATAGCAGATGTCGATGCCTGCTATATTATTGATGCCCAGAGGGCATGTGAGGGGTTTTATCGTGTTCACCTGGTAACGTAAATGCTGGCGTCCACAACACTGTTGATGCCCAGAAGCATGTGGGGGAGCCTTACCGTGTTTGTCTGGTATGAGAGTTGATGACGCCTACAACACTATAGGGTAGATGTCGGCGCGCCACAACACTGCTTGGGTTCTGATATGCTAAGAAGGTTGCAGGGTACCCTTCTGACATGCCCTGTTGGTACTGTTCTGCAGATGTACAAGGTACGTTCCTTGGTATTACGGTTGACTTGGGTGTCCTGCCTTACTTTTTTTTCCGTCCGTTCCCTGGTCCTCACCAAGCGGGCGTCCCGGTCGGTTGGTCCCAGTCGGCTCTGATTGCGCCAGTCGAAGAAGAGCTGTAGGCAGGGGTTCGGCGCGTCCCGATCGGAGACGCAGGTCGGAGTAAAAAAGTGGTGTTTAGCCAGGCCTTCCGGTCGGAGAAGCCGTCCGGAGGTGGGCCGATGTCGGAAGCGAGCGTTGTTCCTCCTTTGTGAGGCCTTCCGGTCGGAGAGAGAGGTGGCCGGAGTCGGAAGCGGACGCCGTTCCTCCTCGGCCAGACCTTCCGGTTGGAGATCGGATTGTCCTTCTGGCCTGTCGTTTAGGTGTTTGGGCCAGCCCATGAGTTGTGCGTTGTTCACAATGTTATCTGCTAGACCGAGTCTTTGTTGGGAAACCGATCCATGAGGGACTTGGGTTTATGAACCCGACAACCATGGTCTCCTCACACTTATAGCAGGAAAGGGAAGAAATACGGTGCCGCCACCTGAAACAAATGTGTACCCTTACATTATATTACACGTTATACCCAAAAAAAAAGCGCACGCGCGCTCTCTCTCTCTCCTGTTCCACAGGGGCAAAATCGTCCATCCAGGTCACAAATACATGTATTAGGAATTAAAAAGAGAAGAAATACAACAAATGTCATGAAAATAAAGAAGACAACATTTCGAGGGTTATTTCTACGAAGTCGATGGTTGGAGTCCTATGATCTCGTTCGCTTCACTGAAAAAACAAACCGAAACACTGTTCCGGCTGATTTATTGTGAGAGAAAAATATTGTTCCGCTGAAAAAAACAACCTGAAAAAGACGGATTAGAAGAGAAAGCGAACATGACCTATATCTACGAAGCGCATTGTTTGGAGTCCTAAATATGTAATTTTCTCATCCGCAAAAGGCACTAAGGGAATATTGAGATTCTGAAGTACATGCATATGCTTAGTAGTACAAATCTAAAAAATGCTCCTAATATACAAACAGCTAGCTCCTTGTGCATATTTATCATGTCACTATTTTTAGTTATGCGCCTCAGGGAGAGACTACCGTGTGGTGTGTGAGCATGCTGTCTAAATGCGTTTTTCTTATATAACAATGGGAGGTTTCGTTTGGCAACACATTTGCCTCTCTTTTAACCTATAGATCTACGGTGGCCATGTTGAAATGCCAACACACGGAACATCTACAATTTGATGGCATTGCACTGGCACCAAATAGACTAATAGATAAATTATCGGATGTCCTCCTATTCTAAACATAGAATAATCTGCACAAAATTTGTGGATAATCCATATCCATCTAATTTTGTTGATTTCATATCTTATCCCGCAATCCGCACATAATTGGATTTGGATTATCCATATCCTCATGGATATTGAAAGTTCATCTCCATATCTTTGAAATTTGGATTCGGATCAGATCGAAGTGGAGAATTATCCGTACCACTTTCAAACTAGTGCTTGGTGAAGGAATGTTAGCATTTGTCTATACTTTGTTAAAAAAAAAACTAGTCACAAAATTAATGTCCAACGAAAAAAAAATCTTCATTTTAGAGGGGCCCACATCACTCGCTAATCCTAAAAAACCCAAAGAAAAGGAAATTCCAATCAAAGGGAAAAAACGAGAGAGAGAGAGAGAGAGGCACCAACCTTTAAACCTCCGTGTTTCCCTCCTTCCCCCGTTCTCCTTTCCATTCTCCTTGCTCGCGCCACCATGGTCTACACAACCCCCTCTCCCTCTTCTCCTCCCTATCCTGTCTCCCAACCCGATGTCTCCACCTCCACCCCGCCGCCACCTCGTAAGCCTCCTCGCTTTCGTCGCCCTCTTCCCACCGTTCCTCCTCGCCTCCTCCTCCTTCCCGCTCCCCACCATCGCCATCGCCGCCGTCAGCACCGCCAACGCCACCACCTCCCCGCACAACCTCGCATGCGCGCTCGTCCCCTGCGGGAACGGGACGGACTACCAGATCTCCTGCGCCAGCGTCTCCAACCGCTCTGCGGAGCCCCGCAACTACTCTTACGGCGGCGCCGGCGGTGGCAGCACGCCGTTTTCCGCCGTAGTCGCCGGAGATGGGTACCTCTGCTATGCCGGGCCGACTGTTTCCCCGCCGATGGCCTTGCGGTGGTGGGACCTGAAAGACAGCGAGGAGCCGTCCAAGCGGGTGTACTGGGGCAAGGCGCTGTCCGCGGTGTCCGGCGGCGGGGAGTACGTGTGCGGGCTCGTGGACGAGAGGATACAGTGCTGGAGGTGGTCGTCCGGGACGTTCCCGAAGAGCCTGCGTTTCTCGGCCGTGGCTGTGGGCGGCGGGTTCGTGTGCGGGCTGGCGAAGGGCTCCGGCGAGGTGAAGTGTCTCGGCGGCCGGAAAGCCGTGAGGCGGGAGCCGAAGGGGAGCCACGCCATGCTCGCCGCGGGAGAGCGGCACGCGTGCGCGGTGAAGGCGGATAGCGGCGAGGTGGTGTGCTGGGGTGAGGCCGCGGCGGTGGCGGCCGCGTCGCCGTCGCCGACGGTAGTTTGGCGCCCGGTGTCGTCGCTGGCGGTGGGCGACGCGATCACGTGCGTGCTGTGGGGGAACTGGAAGGTCTCGTGCTGGCCACCGGAGGAGGCGGCGCCGCCGCGGCCGGTAGCGCAGCAGCAGTTCGTCGCGCTGGAGGCCAGGGGGAAGGTGGTGTGCGGGGTGCTCATGTCCGACTACTCGCTCGTGTGCTGGGGCCCCGGCGTGTCGGCCGAAGCCGCGGGCGGGGTGAGCAGAGTGTTCGACCGCGTGCTGCCGGGCCCCTGCGCGCCGTGGACGTCGTGCACGTGCGGCGTCTGGTCGGGCTCCGCGCCTCTCTGTGGCGGCGGCGCAGGATACGCAACCGTCTGCTACCCCTGCGGCTACAGTCCGCAGCTGATGGTGTTGACGCCTCCTACTTCGAACTCGTCGGCGAACCACACGAGGTTGAAGCGGCGGCCGAGCGACCTCGCGATCGCGTTGGTCAGTGCCGGAATCGGCTCGGGAGTGCTTGCCGCCATCGCCGCGGTGGTGGCGGTCTACTGCCTTCGCCGGCGACGGAGCGCCGTCTCTCAGGACCCCGGACGCATCCACGCCGAGCCGATTGGTCCGCCGCCGCGCGTGGAGCGGCGGCTCAGCGCGCTGCTCTCCATGGGCCCGAACACGACGGTGGAGCAGTTCCCGCTGGTGGCGCTCCGGGCCGTCACGGACGGCTTCTCTCCGTCCCACCGCATCGGCTCCGGCAGCTTCGGCGTCGTGTACCGTGCGTCCCTCCCCGACGGGCGCGAGGTCGCCATCAAGCGGGCGGAGCGCCGCGACCCCGGCGCCGCGTCCTCCTCCGTGGCGGCGCGCCGCGTGAACAACCACGAGGTGGCATTCGTCTCCGAGCTGTCGCTCCTCTCCCGCGTGAACCACAAGAACCTCGTCCGCCTCCTCGGCTTCTGCGCTGACGGCGGCGAGCGCATCCTCGTGTACGAGTACATGCCTAACGGCACCCTCCACGACCACCTCCACAAGCGGCCCGCGCCGCTCTCCCCGCCGCTCGCGTCGTGGCCGGCGCGCCTCCGCCTCGCGCTGGGCGCCGCGCGCGGCATCGAGTACATGCACACCTACGCCGTGCCGCCCATCATCCACCGCGACATCAAGGCCCCCAACATCCTCCTCGACGATGCCTGGACCGCCAAGGTCTCCGACTTCGGCCTCTCGCTGCTCATCAACGACCTGAGCGGCGGCAGCGACGGCGACGGATGCAATGCCGACGGCGGCGACGACGACGAGCCGTGCATGACGGCCGGCACGGTGGGGTACATGGACCCGGAGTACTACCGGCTGCAGCACCTGACGGACAAGAGCGACGTGTACAGCTTCGGCGTGGTGCTGCTGGAGCTGCTCTCCGGGTGCAAGGTGATCCAGCGGTTCGAGGGGAGCGGCACGCCCAAGAACGTCGTCGACGTCACCGTGCCGCACATCGAGGCGGACCGCGTGCACCGGGTGCTCGACGCGCGGCTCCCGCTGCCGACGCCGGGGGAGATGGAGGCCGTCGCCTACGTCGGGTACCTGGCCTCGGACTGCGTGCGGCCATCCGGGCGCGACCGGCCCACCATGAGCGAGGTGGTTGGGGTGCTCGAGCGCGCTGTGGCGGCGTGCGAGGAGCACGACGACGGCGGTGAGGCAGTGCTGTCGCGGTCGTGCACCGATGGGTCCACCACGTGACGTGGCACGTGTGCAAGGCATTGCTTGGCAGAGTCCCTGGTGGCAAGAACAGAGTTTCCTGAGCATTTTTTTTCTTCTTCTTAATTTTCCCACTAATTTTGTAGTTATTTTCTTTTGCAGTTGCTAGCTAGTATAGGCACCTTCATTAACATTTTAAATTAAAAGAATTAAATATAGTGGAAATGATTTTTTCTTCTTCTTTGTTTAACTGGAAATCTTTTAGCCTTGATTCTCTTGAGATAGTCTCCTACACTTTTAACTTGGACCTCTTCTTACTTCTTGTTTGGATGTTGTCAGATTCATCTTAATCCATGTTTACAAAAAAAAAATTCACCTTAATCCATGTGTGTTGGGGTGGATTGAGGTGGAATTTAGTTTAAGTTCCACTTCAATCCACTGCAACACATGTGGATTGATACCAATTCGACTACATCTAAACAAGATCTTAAAGTGTTTAGTTGTTTACTTTAAGTAATGTGAGTTCTCACTCATAATCACTTTACGATTGTAGTGCCAGAGCAGTTACATGTAAATTGCAGGTATCAGGAAGAAAAAAATAATAAAATGACAAAAATGTTCTATAACACTCATACATGCAACTTTATTGAAGTATAATACATACAACATGGCTGTTTGGTTGCTAGCCAAGCTTTGCCATACTTCAGCTTAAGATAAGTTTGACCAAATTGGCAAGTGTTTGATTGGCAACTAAACTTAAGTAAGATTATTTTGAACTCCACGTGTCATAGAATAGAAAAGTCTTGCTAGATTTCCTAAGCCAAAATACAGTTTCAAATCTTCTAGGCACACTTTTTTTTTTGCTTGTTGTCACACCTGGCTATGGTTGGTTGTGGCAAATCACGGCCGAGAACCAAACATCCCTTAATCTCTATTGTCTAGTAATTAGGACATTTGACGTTGGACAGCAAAACATCCATTTGATCACGCTTATAATGAACAGTCCCCGTCTGAAAGAAAGATAAAAGTTTGTAATAGCACAACCAACAAAGGCAATTTCAATGAAAAAGGTACCAACATTTTGACACTTCTCTTCCGTGGTAGGGCAATGCATCATAGGGGCATTGCATCCTTTGCATTACAGGGGCATTGTTAATTGTGGACTAAAAGCAGCACTCCATTTTGTGTTGAAGAAGACATGCATCCAGCCTAGCATTTTATACCGATTGTGGGAAGTTTCTAGCAATATTTTATCTGAACCACCACCCACTAAGGCCCCGTTTAGATCCAAATTTTTTTGGATTTTGGCTCACTGTAGCATTTCGTTTGTATTTGGTAATTAGTGTCTAATTATGGACTAATTAGATTCAAAAGTTTCGTCTCGCGATTTCTCACCCAACTATGCAATTAGTTTTTTTTTTCATCTACATTTAGTACTCCATGCATATGCCGTAAGATTCGATGTGACGGAAACTGCACAAAATTTTTTGGAATCTAAACAGGCCCTAAGCTCGCAGAACAACCAATTCCGGCTGCCATCTCTGTCACAATTCATGGTACATCTGATTAAGCTAGCAGTACTAATTAGTTTATTGATAGCATTCCTGGCACCTCCGTGCCACTAAGCTCGCAGAACAACCAATCAATCTGCAGCGATTTCTAGCTACTCGTAGTAGCCTAGTACCAGTTGGTGCGAAGTGGTTGCCGCCGCTCGGACGTTCATCCTCCACGCAACTCGCGCAATTCCCTGGACAACAGGTCAGGTCAGGCAGACAGGCAAGCGCGGAGGGTGGAGTTGTACCAACCGGCCATTCTCCGCTCCGGCCATCTCGTCTCGTCTCATCACATTACCCCCGTCAATCATCAAACTCCAATCGTTATAGGCCGCGAAGCACCACGCCAGCCAGCGCAAAGTCTCAGTCGCCTCGTGGTGCCGCCACGCACATGAGCAACGCTTGTTCGGCATGCATTCATGGCGTGTCCACCGTGGAGGAGAGAGCAAGTTTCTTGCCAATCTGCATTGCTCGTACGTGTTGGGGTTGTGGAATAATGTAGATGGATGGCGATAATAAGAATAAGATCTCTGTGAAATGAAAGGTTTGGACGGATCGTTTTGCGTGTTGGACGCGAACATCTCCAGTGGATGTCTGCCTTAAATTTTTGGACTTAGCCCAGAAGCTAGTGTTGTGTTACCTATAGGCTGCTTGGTTACACACTCGAGTCGACTACTAGTGAGCGATTTTTGCACTTTTCCATCCCAAAATGGGGAATGAAATGACCGATGAGCAAAGGATTCGACTTGCCTATGCACTCCCCTTTCGTTTATCAATTTGTTTTTCAATCATTCATATTTCTGTTCATGTTATACTAGGAGCAGAGACATGAAGAAAGGCTACATGAACCTCTCTCTGTCTTTTTGCTTCATGGTCTTTGGTTTTGTTATTGTTGCGCAGTGATGGTTGCTGTACCTGATGGATGGGATGTTTGAGACGAGATTCACGCATTGATCTCTGACGTACATCAACAAGAATTCCAAACTCTAATCGTCCGCTTTTGTTTACTAGCACAACGTACGGTTGTGGTCATATTCAGCATATACAGAGAGCTCTATTCCCTCATGCCATGCCATCTGCGCTGCTCATCACGCCAGATCAGTACTCTCCGGTGTTGTTTACGGTATCTATCTTGCGCTCTTGATTCTCGGATCTGACTGACACTGTGACCAGCTCAGATTGCCATGCCAACCTCCTGGCTCCTGCTGCTTGCTCGATCACCGCCGTTTCCCAGCCACTCCAAGAACTCGGACAGACAGACAGCATACTCCTGACCAAACTAAAATTAGCTCCCGATACGTAGGACCTGTCAGATCATCCACCTACCTGCCCCCAATGCAATGCTGCTGCAATTAGCTGAGAGCGCACGCACGGTGGGTCACGGGGCTGGTGCTGCCTGAACCTGAACTGTGTCCGGCCTCAGCTTTTCTCCGGGAGTTGTTAGGGCCTCCCCCCGGTTTCGTCTTTCGTTCGTCGTCGCGGTTGGGTCGATGGAGTCCGCGGTGCGGTAACATTCGCCAGCGTCCAGCGAGAGCGGCTCGGTTCATGGCTGCCTAACATGTGCTGACCTGACCCTCCCAACCCCGGACGCCACGCCACGGAAGTCCCTGGCCTCTGAAAATTGATACGGCGGCCGGCGCCGCGATCTTGGAGGGAAAATGGGAAATTAAACCGGAGTCTCCGACTGCCGCGGTTGGCATCGCCGTCCGGTGTGTCCAATTTTGCGAAACAGTCACACCGTGTTGATCGCCAAAAGGAGTGGCTGCGGGAGTATACTAGTGGTAGGTAGCTAGGTAGCCATGCCTGCCGTGTCAGTTCGCCCCGGCTTACTTAGTACTCCGTATCCACCGGAAGAACCTTCGAAACACTGTAAAATAGTGGTGGTTTGGTGTACTGAACCCCATAAGCAATGGCCAGTGCTGCTGCTCAGCTTTTGAAGCGCAGCGTTCTTCTTCTTCTTCCCAGTCAGTCGTCGGCAACGGCGGCGGCAGATTCAGAGACAGGAGCCCCCAACTCCCACTGTGGCGAACGAAAACAATTGGGCGCAGGTAGAGAGGAGCCAGGACGTGCGCGGCGCGCGTGCTGAACTGAAGACGAGCTGCACATGCCCTTTGCATTATACTAGTACTTTAGTGAGTTCTTTGGAGAGGTGCTGGAAGGAGATATGATGAGGAGATGCCGATCGATGCCATGCTTGATTTGCTTGATCTTGATCACGTAGGGGATGCATGCATGTGAGAGACCATGTGCAAGGGTCTTCTCGTCATGCACGGTACCTGTTTCTATAATCACAGTTAAGATGCTACGAAAAGGAAAGGGTACCGACCGCCAGGACTCGATGATGATTCATTCCTCTACTAGGAGCAGGTGAAGCCATCATCTGGAATTCCCCAGCAGTTGAAGCCATCATCTGGAGTTCCCCGTTCAGATCATTATCTAACTAGCAAGGTTGCCCGTGCAACTAGCTTAGGTAGGTATAACGCTAGTGGTTTCTTACTCTTAATATATTTTCAAATAGTTTTGTTTAATTGAAATAGTTCTACACGTTTCACTCATACTTTTTTGGAAGAAAATGGCAGGTTGCATTATAGTAGAGAGAAAGAACAAAGACTTAGGGTGTGTTTGGATGTCACACTGGGAGCAATACATCTGACTGAGAGCTCGCCTGGAACCTGCCTAGATGCCGTTTGGATGATGCCCTGAGAATGTTCCTGAACCAGGCAGCAACATGAGCACCCAGGCATAGAAAAACGGTAGCCTGGCTCAGGCTAATTGCATACTAAATTATTCTTTATTGCTAATAGTCACTTAATTAAGTTCATAACACAATGTTTACAGCAGGAAACACTATTTATCTGCTTTATTTCTTTTTTCCATGGAGACTATCATATTCTACCATACTAATATATTTTCTTTCTTAGTATTTTTTAGAGCTACATTCTTTTGAATGTGAACCAAGAAAACAATATTAATCTAAAAATTTACTATTATTAGCTAAAATTTAATTAACAACAAAAAAGCAATACTGCAATACTAGTATTTTTTCTCCAATTAATATTTTCAGGCACAAGTCTCCAATCAAACACACATTCTTCAAACATGCCAGGACAGGCTAAAAACATAAACTTTCTAGACAACTCTCAAGCAACATATTTTAAGAGGCAACTCGTCGGTGTTTCGAGTAAACACCAACGAGTAAATTTGTATTATTGCGCGTCTGGCCCAGATAGTGTGCTAAGAAGACACAAGGTTTATACTGGTTCGGGCTGAATGTCCCTACGTCCAGTTCGTGGCTGCTGCTCGTGTTACTAGCACTGAAAAGTTCGTAGTAGGGGGTTACAAACTGGCGAGAGAGGGAGGAGCTCCCAAGTCTCTATGGTTCGATTGCTCGATGCTTCTACTGCTCGATCTATTGGTCGGTCGATCTCTTACGGTGCGGTGACTCGATGCCTCTTAGTGGGACGCCCTGCTTTCCCTTTTATAGGCCAAGGGAAAGCAGGGGTTACAGCGGAAGGGAAGAGGAAAAAAAGAAAGAGAAATAAGGCTTCCGGGGGTGTGCCGTCCTCCTCTTCGCGTGGGTCCCGCTGACCCTGTAGATCATGGTGGCAGCGGTGTCGCACTGGGGTCCTATTGGTCGCTGCAGCATACGTGCGGGCGTCGTGCGCCATTCTTGTCTTCCATCCCATCCGAGCGGACGGAACGGTCAAAGGGTCCCCCTAACAAAGGCCATATAGGGGGCTGGTGGTACAGAGCCAGTCAACTGACGCTGATCGATTAGCGTTTGGACGACGGTCAGGCAGGGAGTTGGTAGCACAGTGCCGGCCTGTTGATGCGGTGGGCGACGTGAGTCTCCTAGCATGGCCTGATGCGGCCGCCAGTCGCATCAGGACGCGCCCGAGACGTGATCCCGGGCGTGCGCCTCCACGCCGTAGTGGTTGAAGCGGTTCGGGTCCTACCCTGGGGCCACTGTTTTTGTCCGGTAGCAAATCCGACCCCTAGGGAACGGACGAGGCAGAAATCCCGCCCTAGGGGCCGGGCGAGACGGAATCCTACCCTCGGGGGTCGGGCGAGGTGGAACCCTCCCGTGGGGCCGGACGAGTCGAAGCCCGCACCCTGGGGTCGGAGGAGTCAGAACCCACGCCTTGGGGTCGGACGAGGCGAAAACCTTGTCCTCAGAGTCGGAGCCCACGCCTTGGGGTCGAACGAGGCGAAAACCTTGTCCTCGGAGTCAGAGCCCACGCCTTGGGGTTGGACGACGCGAAAACCTCATCCTCAGGGTCGGACGAGGCGTGGCCCGGCCCCGAGGGTCGAATGAGGCAAAAACCTTGTCCTCGGAGTCGGACGAGGCATGGCCCGGCCCCTAGGGGTCGGATGAGGCGAAAACCTTGTCCTCGGAGTCGGACGAGGCATGGCCCGGACGAGGCCGCAGTTGCGTCTTTAATCATCGGATGAGCCGACATGACGCTCATTAATCCTTTGGCTCGGATACCTGGATATAGATATCCGACAGTAGACCCTGAGCCTTTGGAGGAGTGAGACACTCCTACAAAGGCTTTTTGCGATCCATCGCTTGAGGGCGCACGGGAGTACTGTCCGTTATTGTCGCTTGAGGGTTTCCGCAACCGGAGGTGACTCGTCGTTTGTCTGCGACCGCGTGTTCGATCTCTTTGCGATGCCGAGCCCCTGAGCCCCCGTGCATAGTAAGGGTCTAGTCCAGGGGTCGGTTGATCTTGTGATCGTCATCCCTCATGTGTCCATTCGCTAGAACGGAGGGGCTGAGCCATGCCGTGCTTTTCTCGCTAGATGGAGCACGGTGCTCGGTGAGTTGTTAATGGGCTTGTTCGAGTGGAGCCCCAGCATTCCCTTCGTGGGGGCCCGGTTCGAGATCAGCTGGTGACTGACTCTAGATTCTTGGTGGCCGGTCCATATAGTTCTTGGATCCGTTCGACCGGTCCGAGGGCTCGATGCCTTTCTTCGGGGAAAAACCATGGACCTTGCATCATCGAAGACTCGAAACGGCGGCGGGGCTGTGGCGCTTCGCGCGCCTTGGGTATTGGCCGCTAGCGGACCCGTCCTTAACCTCGCCTCACTCTAGGGTGCCCTAGAGCGGCCGTTAACCCACTAGTGGGCCAGCCTTCAAACTCTTGGGCATTAAATGGGCCGTGGGAGCGTTTTTTTGCTCCGTATCCCACTTACCTGCGGCAGCCCATAGCCTTTGAAGTCGAACCATCGCCCGTCGGATCCTTTGCGGGGAAGATTTAGATAGGCTTGCGCTCGTCTCTCGAGGCAGCGATGCAACTGATGCAGCGTGGAACAATGAGGGCATAACCCCCGAAGGAAATGGATCTGGCAAGGCATGGGGTGCATTAATTTAGGCGGATGGTTTGCCCCTCATCCGTTCCGCCCTTACCTTATAAACAGAGCCGTTTCTCCTCAGCCTTCATATGCGTAGCCACATCCTTGCCCCTCCAATCTTTTCGGCCTTTCGCTCTCGAGTTCCGGCCTTTATTCCCCTTTTTCGCTCCGCCGCGGCGAAGCCCTCACTCTCTAGCCCTACGCCACCGCCGGATCTTCTGCATCGCCATCCCTATTCCTCGATGGAGCCATGGCCTCGCTCCAATGTTCTCCATGCGCGCATGGAGGGTCTAGTTAAGAAAGGCCTTCTCCGTGCAAGGACCACGATGATGGAGTGGATCGTACCTGGTGGCGAGGATGAGCCATCGCCGCCCAATGGCTACATCATCTCCTTCATCCCCTTCCACGAGCGTGGGCTCATGACTCCTCCCCACCGATTCCTCTAAGGGCTACTGCACTACTACGGGCTTGAGCTGTAGCATCTAAATCCCAACGGGATTCAGCACATCTCGGCCTTCATCGTGCTGTGCGAGGGGTATCTAGGGATTGAGCCCCACTTTGAGCTGTGGAAGTATTTGTTCGCCGTCGAGCCGTAGAAGAAGAAGGAGAGGAAGAAGCCGGACCTAGTGGTGCCGATGGGATGTGCGAGCATCCATCTTTGAGGTAGTCGATCATCAGAGTACATGTCCATCCCATTGTGGAAGTCCAACAAGGGGTGGCATAAGCTTTTGTTCTACCCGAGGAACGACAAAGGTCTGCTCCCGGTCGGCTATGAGCTGGTCGGTCTGCTTGGACTTGACTATGATGTTGTCCACGTAAGCCTTAATGGTCTGCCCGATGAGGTCTCCAAAGCATTTGGTCATGCAATGCTGGTACGTAGCCTCGACATTCTTGAGTCCGAACGGTATCGTAACGTAGCAGAACGATCTGAATAGGGTGATGAAAGAGGTCACGAGCTGGTCGGACTCTTTCATCGTGATCTGATGGTACCCAGAGTACGCATCAAGGAAGCACAGGGTTTCACACCCCGAGGTCGAGTCAACTACCTGATCTATGCATGGCAAAGGAAACAAATCCTTTGGGCATGCCTTATTGTGGCTCGTATAGTCAACACACATTCTCCATTTCCCACTTTCTTCTCTACCAGAATGGGATTGGACAACCACTCTGGGTGGTATACTTCCTTGATGAAATTAGCCACCAAGAGCTTAGCGATTTCCTTGCCGATGAGCCTCTGCTTCTCCTCATTGAAGCGACGCAGGTGTTGTTTGACCAACCTGGAACCTGGCCTAATCTTCAAGGCATGCTCGGCGACTTCCCTCAGAATTCTCGGCATGTCTGAGGGTTTCCACGCAAAGATGTCTCGATTGGCACGGAGGAAGTCGATGAGCGCGCCTTCCTACTTGGGGGAGAGGGCGGTGCCGATGCGCACCGTCTTGTCGGCGGAGTTGTCGGGGTCGACAAGGACCTCCTTTACGTTCTTCGTAGGCTCAAAGGATTCGGCCGCCCGCTTTGCATCGAGCGCTCCTTCAACGATGTCCTTCCCGATGGCTGCGAGCTCCTCAGAAGCGAGGGTCGCTGAAGCGAGCTCACAGCTCTCGACCTCACACTCGTAGGCCCTCTGGTAGGAAGTGTCGATGGTGATGACCCCGTGTGGGCCTGGTATCTTGAGCTTGAGGTAGGTGTAGTTGGGGACGGCCATGAACTTTGTGTAGCATGGTCGTCTAGGATGGCGTGGTAGGTTTCTGTGGAACCCCACCACTTCGAAGGTGAGGGTCTCCATCCTATAGTTGGACAGAGACCCAAAGGTAATGGGTAGATCGATCTGCCCAAGTGGCATGGCCTACTTTCTAGGCACGATGCCATGGAAAGGCGCTTCAGTCGGTCGGATGCGCGCTCGATCGATTCCCATGGCGTCGAGCATCTCGGTGTACACGATATTGAGGCCGCTGCCTCCATCCATCAGTACCTTGGTGAGCCACTTCGTGCTGATGATAGGGTCGACCACAAGTGAGTACTAGCCTAGGTGTGTGATGCTATCCGGGTGGTCAGATTGGTCAAAGGTTATGGGTGACCCTGACCATTTAAGGAAAGCAGGCGTGGCGGGCTCGACTTCATAGACCTCTCGGCACACTAGCTTCTGTCGACGCTTGGAACCGTATGCCTCTGGCCCACCGAAGATCATGACGCAGCCATCTGGCAACGGAAAGCCATCGTCTTTCTCTCGGCATCGTCGGCTTCTGCCTTAGGCTTCTTCTTCTGCTCCCATTTCTTAGAGCCACTGATGAAGAAATGCTTCATGAGGGAGCAGTCCTTATACATGTGTTTGATGAGGAAGGCTTGGTTTGGGAATGGCCCCTCGAGCAACTTGTCGAAGTGATCGGGGATGCCCTCGGCTGGCAATCGACCAGCTTTTCGCTCGGCGGCGGCCATGAGCAAGCCCCCATGCCCTTTCCGGTTGTTCTTCTTATTTGAATAGTCGAAGGGGCCTTCGTCGGCATCCTCATCCCACTTCACCTTGCCTCTAGAGCGATAAAAAATTGCTCCAACTGCCTCCTCGCCAGAAGCATGACTGATCGCGATGTCATGGAGTTCCTTGGTAGTCTATGGGCCGTTACGTCCCAACTTATGGACCAGGGACTCATAGGTGGTCCCTGATCGGAAGGCTCCGATGATGTCGGCATTGGTGACATTGGGGAGCTCGTTGCACTGCCGGGAGAAGCATTAGATGTACTCACGGAGAGTCTCTCCTAACTTATGTCGGCAGTTCTTCAAGTCATAGGGGTTCCTAGGGCGCATGTAAGTGCCCTGGAAGTTTCCCACGAAGATTTATTTTAGGTCCGCCCAACTCTGAACGCAGTTGGGTGGAAGGTGCTCTAGCCATGTTCGTGCCATGTCGGCCAGGAATAGGAGGAGATTGCAGATGATGAAGTCATCACTGACCGCACCACCGGCGCGGCAGGCGAGCCGGTAGTACTCGAGCCACAAGCTAGGGTTCATTTCCCCAGAGTATTTCGGGATGTTAGTTGGCGGGCGGTATCGGGGCGGGAGCGCCGCCCTGAGGATATGCCAACCAAAAGCCTAGGGCCCCATTGGTTTGGGGCTATGACTCTAGTCCTCCTTGTGGTCATAGCGCCCGCCCTATAGAGGGTGGTAACCATAGCTATCCGCCTCCCCCACTTTGCTGCGTGTACACCGACGGGCGTCGAGGGTGTCGCGTGCGTCACTATTGCGGCTGAGACACTCCTGCACCGGAACCGTGATGCGTGGCCTACCGCCGTGCGGTGCCTGGTGGACTGATGCATCCTTGTCGGGTCACTTTGAGGGCATGTGCTAACTGGCGTTGAGCTCCCATCGCTGAGACAGCGAGCTCTCGGCCTGCTACGCAACCGCCCGCTCAAGCAGCATGTGGATCTTGTGGTGGGCTCATCGATCCTCAAGCATCGCAGGCACCGGAAGCCCCCTGAGCATGGCAACAGCAGCAGCGATGTTCTGGCTTACTCGGGTGAAGTGCGGGAGTGCTTGATCATCCTCGACGATCCTCCGGTTCAAATCACGGGCCATGGCGCGTGCGCCCCCCGTCTCCGTGGCGCTCGATCTCGCGATCGAGCTCCACGCGTTCCTGCTTGAGCTGGAGTTGTGCTTCCTCAAGCTCTAGGTGATAGGCCTTCAGTTGCTCCACCCGCAGGCGGGGTGGTGCTCTGTATCTCCTCCTCATGGATGCTTTGGACATGTCCATCGGGGTATCTGTCATGAAGCATTCACGAGAGGGGTGATGGCCCCTGCTAGAGTCAGAGCCAGAGGGTGACTCTGGCTCCTCTACGAGGAGGTCATGAAAAGACTCTGCGACGTGTTCGATCAACCCCACGAACTTGTTTTCGTGGGGGATGGAATCTTTCGTTGCGCCACAAGGTGGCCAATGGTCTCTTTGGCATTGCAGAGACCGAACGGGAGCACTGTTGGGGCGCCGAATGAGGTATTCTAGTTAGAATGGCTCTCCCCGATAAGTTGCGCCATGACATTGGCAAACGAGAAGGTGAGGTGGCGCAGGCTCTCTCGGGATGGTTGGGGACCTAGGAAGATGCCGAGCTGATGCTCTAACCTCACATAGTTGAAGTCAAGGAGCTGGCCGCTCCCAAGGAGCGGGCCTCTAGAGCATGCAGCCATAGCTCCTCAAGTGCCTCGGCGATTGCATCGAGGCTGGCCGAGTGGAGAGATTGAACAACGATGGGTGCTCGCGCTAGCTCTCCCTCTATTGTGATGATGAAGTCAAGGTCCCCAAAGCGCATGCGCGCCGGGACCCATGTGATGTCGTGACTAGCCATCCGAGGCCTAGTGTTGATGTCGAGATGCGCAAAAGGCCCCTACCTAGCGTGCGTCGATAGAATATCATCGGTAGTCCTTCGAGGGGTATCCCACGAAGGTAGATTGATCGACAGAGATGCGTGTAATCAAGAACAAGAAGGCAACAGATACACAAGAGTTAGACAGGATCGGGCTATTAGCGCGACATAATACCCTACTCCTATGGTCTGTTGGATTGTATTGGCTTTGATATGATGTTTCCTGCATTTTGAGGGGTCCCTGTCCGCCCTATATAGTCTGGGGGCAGGGTTACAAGTCAGTTAGATCTAGGAGATAACCGGTATCAATGCAAAAACATGTCGATGCACCAAGCACACAGCAAGCCGGAAGGATCTGCTTGACGAAGCAAGGCTGGTGATCCACGTAGCTTCAACGTAGGACCGGTCGACCCTGTGAATTCCTCCTGAGGGCATGCCAGTCAATTTGACCTGCAATTGACAAGGAGAGAAAGTTTATTAGTAATTTAAGGTGGAACATGCCGGTCTTTTCCCAGACAGTTCCAAGTGTGCCGCTTCGGGAGCAGCCAGTGTTAGCCCACTGGATCTTTAGTATGGAGATGTCCGACCACTCACTAATGTTGCCAAGCACATACTAGTGATGCCGACCATGAACTATCGTTGTCCTCCTGTCGGCACAAAATTTTGTCCCAGGCCGGGGCACACGAGCAAGCCGGAAGGGTCTGCTTGATGGAGCTAGAGATCCACCTAGCTTCAATGCAAGGATTCTTGATCCTACGCACTCCTCCTGAGACGTGCCAGTCAATTTGACCCTACAATTGACAAGGAGAGAAAGCTAATCAGTAATTTAAGGTGGAACCTGTCGGTGTTGCTAGACATTCCTGAATGTGTGGCTCTGAGAGCCAATGTGGAAGGAAATCGACTAAATAGCCGATTCCAGCATACTCATAAGAATAAATCAGTTAAAGCTCATGGGGTTGTGAAAGAAAAATCGGTTATCATTCAGGATGGACATCGTTATTTAGACAAATATTAGTCAATTGCATAGGATGTCAACAATAATTAGTTTATGCTAAGCCAATGACTGCAAGTAACCGAATCCCTTTTTATACAAAAGAAGCAGCTCATCATCATCTAACCATTTAATAGAGATAAATCTAATGAACATATTAGATCTCATCTATCATTATGACTAGTGGGGCGTGAGGCAGAATCATGCAGGCCATAGAAACAGCGATAAATTTGACAACCCTAACTCATTACTAATATCAGTGGGGCATGAGGCAAAATCATGCAGGCCGTAATACAATAATAAGATCATAGGGCTAACACATCTTTCAACCTATCTTTACTTCAACGGTCTTGTGACGTGAACTGCATATGTGAAAGCACTCGATATCGGCTAAAACAGTCGATTCAGTCATAACGCATAGTTAAGGTCAAGCCCTATCAGGACAGATCTACCAAGTAATGGTCCCCACTCCATGGTGCTAACAGTGGGGTGTGAGGCAGAATCACACAGGCCGTGATAACGGGCCATGGAATGGTTTTCGTTAGCCAATAGATCTATTCAAAACCAGACGTGCCTTAACCGCACGCTATGCACGATCAAGATTGACATAAAACAGCCAATAAAACATAACTCATCGTTTAAGATGCAGATTAGATCAGTTTAGATTAATAAACGATGGGTTAAACAGGATATAAGGCCGATCTAGATCAATCCCAATTGGGCAAAGTGATATTGCTGTAATTAAATAAATAATGAAAGCAATAAGCAATATCGATAACTTAATGAATCTATCCGAAGAACGCTACCCTTAGATAGAGCCGATAACTTGACCTTAATCTTGTTCGAGCAGTGGAGGTTGGCCGGATTGATGCAGCCGTACTTGAACTAAACAAGAGTCGATAACTAGCTTATACCAGGGTTGTAGTGGAGGTCGACCGGATCGATGCAGCCGTACAAACAGAAGTATAAGTCATGACGGTACTTATAGACAAGTCGGAGGTCGGCCGGACCGATGCAGTCCTGCTCACTGAAGAACTCACCGAGATCTACTCTACTCCTACTCCTAAGGGGTGGCTGGAGCCAAAAAAAGTAAGTAACTTGTATTTGATTGATTATGTGTCCTCTTACAATGGCCGGGGTCCAATATTTATACCCGGAGCCTAAACATGAATCCTACTCGAGCACGACTCATTGCAATCTTCGGCATAGAAGAAAACATTCCTAATTTAAGATAACTTGGACCCTAATCTTCCCCTTTTTTAGAGTTTGATATGTAGTTTCCTGGCGCCAACCGTAGCTCATCATCGCTATCTGCTAACGTCATCCAAAGAGATCTGATTTCAGAGTCGTATCTGAATCAGCTGATATCAATCCTTATGCAATCGATTCCTTGATTGGTACAATCTTGGAAGCCTTTGAATTCCTGCATTCTTGTCTCAAATTCTGGTGTAAACACATGCCCCCAATTTTGGGATAAAAGTGATTTTATTCCAAAATTCCTATTTATCCGTTTACCACGCTGCAACCGTTCTATTCCGAGATATACGCATGATTCCTGACTTCCTGGCCTGAATTTTATATAATATCCCAACAGTACCTCTTCCAACTCACTTGGCCTTTTTGGCTTTTCCTTGAGCAAATCTAATATCCGATGTTGTCATCGCCAAGGCCTCAAACCCTAGCAAATCCTCTGTTCTATCAAGTCGTTATTCAAGCATTCTTCGTCAGACTCAAATCTACTTTGGCTTTAATGGCGACCAGCAACCACATCCCTGAGGTATGCCTTCTGAGTTTTCCATTCTTCGAGTACCAGTCGCTACCCTGTATTCTTTTTCTCCTTAAATTTACTTCATCTGATTTCTAGGAAATGAGGAATGAAATCTTGATTCCATCAACTGTTGCTTCCAATGTCTATTTTCTTGGACCTATGGGTGACCCTGATCCATCTGATTTCATCCATCAAGAAACCAATCAAAGACCCTTCAAACAGTCTATAGTGGACTCGTCCTCCTGGAATATGAAAACCCCCTTCAGAAACTGGCCTAAAATGCCCAAGGGGTGGAGAAATTGGTTTCGCAGGGTATTCGAGAAAAAGGACGGAGATTGGGAGGTGTATGATTTGAGTCAATGTTTAACACTCTCATTGTCCGGGATGGAGAGGAATGATTCATTCTTGATTTCCACATCCTATTTCTGGTCCAATGCCCTGAATGCTTTTGTCTTTGGTCATGGCCCGATGACTATTACCCTGGCCGATGTTTATATGTTGACCGGCCTTAGGATAACTGAGTCAGTGCATCCTTATGAGTACTTGAGTTCTGGCTCTAAGAAATTAGCCAAATTATCAGACTGCACAGGATGGGTAAGTTATATTCTAAACCATATCAGAGCCAAATCGACTGTTAGTGAAAGGGAATATATGGCCTTTCTAAATATATGGTTGGAGAGATTCATCTTCTGTGGGTCATCTTGTGGTCCGACTTATAATCATAAACTCATGGCAAAGCATCTAGCAGTAGGCAAGGACATCCCTCTTAGAAAGTATCTTCTAGGAGCTGCTTATCATTTGATATACCAGGTAGCCGCACAATTACTGAAGAATGAGCTAGTGCATACCATCAGTGGCCCTTGGTGGTTGATACAAATGTGGCTAAACCTGTATATGCATAAGATTGTAAGGTCTAATCTCAAAAGCATGAGTTTCCCTTCCTCAAAATTTGATGAGGAATATAGAGGTGAAGAAGGAAGAACTTGACACTCGAGAGTGCATGAGCTATGGTGAGGCTGCATCGGCCATAACAATTGATATTGATACTGGCCATCTTTTCAAGAAGTTTTATAGAGGGTTTAATGTAGACATCCTAACTTGGCTACCATACGATGATAATGAGAATGATGAGCTGATCTTCCCATTCAAATTTTGATTTGAGTCAGGCTGTTCGAACAAGGCAACGACTGCAATTTTTAATTCCTTCATCAAGCCCTGCATCCTTCTCGCTGAATTTTGTCATGGTCGTGGAAAAATGGCTACAGGCTCTTCCTTCCAGGCAACCTCCCAACTTATGAGTTCTACAATCCATCTTTCATAGCCCATTAGTTTGGCTTTGGCCAGCTCCCCCCTCAATTGTTCTTCAAAAACATATTGAAGCCAAGAGAAGACATCAGTGAGGTGGAGGCCTCTAGAGTTTTTCAATTAGGGTCAGATCTTCCTTCCCTCTGCTTGCATGACTGGGTCAGAGTCAGCTTCTCTTCCACTCTCTTTGACTACTAGTGGCAAGAATGACACTCTCATCTTTTCTATGGGTTGGTTCACCCTTTGTGTATAGCTCTGGATGGGGAATTTGCTTCTGACAGAGAGGTAACTTTCCATTTCTTTTCAATAAAACTACTTGACGAATTCCTCTACCAACTATTCTAATCGACCTTTTTAGGATGCTGAATTTGATCCTCTGAGCTTAGACAGGAAGGGGCGTCCTATAGATTACCAGCCACCATGCCCATTTTCAAGAATGGGATCGGCTGCGCCTTCACTAAAAAAATTGATGAAAACTCCTGCTACCTCCACTATTGTAACATATCATTCTTCAAAGCACAAGGCGACTCATGGGACAACCTAGAAAACCACCACTAGGAAGAGGCTTCGTAGAACGAGACCGTTAGCTGCTCAGGTAAACAATTCATTTTCTTCTCAAAACGTTGTTCAACTGCTGATCCTGTTCCTTCACAGTTATCGAGCATTGCTTCCCAACCCACTCTAGGTGCAGTACTGGTATCCGAAGCATTTGACTCAGCACCAACTAAACCCCCATCGGCTGATCCTCAAAAGGAGTCGATTTCGGTTGAAATAACCGATGCTTCCATAACAGCAGAAAATGTGAGTTTTATCCTTGATGCTTGTCAGAGTATTTTCTTTGACTTTTTGATTTACTCGGTTTCCATCCTTCACCTGGACTCTTACCATGCCAGATACTTCCTAAGGAAACACTCATGCAAGAGCAGGAGCCTGACAGTCCACTTAATGATCCTGTCGGCATCGAAGGTGATCCTGTTGCCGTCGACACTTAGACTGTTGATTCCCCAGCTCGGCATACAACTGTTGGTAAGGAAGTTATTTGTCCCTTTATTCTTCTACAATAATTATGATTTAAAAATTTCCTTGATACTGCAGATGCCAATGTTGAAAGCTCAGAGTTGATTCAACCAGATGCTATTGGTGCACCATCAGCTATTCCTTCTTTTCAGATAGAGGCTATTGCAGAGAAGGTATTGTATCCTCTTTGCCATCCATTTGTTATAAACTAATTTAAACCCTCTAATCAAGATTTCCTTATACATAGGCACTCAATCTTTTAGCCCTGAGTTAGTCTTTCCATCTTGAGGAGTATCTTGATGAGGATGAAATCAGATCATCATCTACTTCTTCCAAGGAAGTTTTGTCAGAAGAGACCAAAAATCAGCTAAGAGATGTTCTGCCAATATTTGAGAAGAATATAGCCGATTTGGTCCAAGACATTGATTCAACGCATAGAGCCTTCTTGGTCATTAAGAGTAATCCATCTCCGGCTCTCTCCAGAGTTTTATCTCCTCTATCCATTTTTGAAGATCAGGTCTTGGTGGTGAAATAGGCTCAGAGGAATCTATTCGATCGTGAAACTTTGTTGGCCAAGGGGAACTCCAACAGGCAAGAGGCTAAAGAGCTGACACAGTTGATTGATCACTTGAAGAATTCCTCCCTCAGTATTGACCTAGAATTGTCTCAACTGGAAGCCAGGCGTGTAGAACTTGAGAAGGAGCTAGAAAACATGAAGCCTACCATTGATCGTCGTAAGTCCACCCTGGCTCAAATACCTGATGCCAATCAACAAAAGAAATAGGAAATAATGGCCAAAGTCAGAGAAGGCAGAGCCATCCAAAATAGCCTTGAGGGCATTCCTGGATCAGCCGAAGAAGACAAACAACAGATCGCAGAAGTTGATGTTATTCGGCTAGAAATGTTGAAAGTGATCCGGGATGTTCTAGACTTGTAATTTGTATATCAACATATGCCTTGTGTAGAACCAATGACAACCATGCTTTCCGTTGTCTCACTATGTTTCCTTTGTTTCGGCTAAAGAGCCGATTTGAAAATAGCCGATTCCAGACTCGATCTTAATCCCATGTAGGTATGAAAACACAACCTTTATTAAGAGAACCCTTTGATCTTCTATCCTTAGTCACCCGACGCCGTATTCTCTTCGGTATTAGCGAGGTGATGCTTCGCCTCCTATTAATTATGGTTGCCTTTTGCACGTCCCGAGGCGTCCACCTTTTCACTCCGTGGCTTCAAATACCTGCCGAGGGCTACGGCCTTGAACACATCCGCACTCGCAACCGCTCTTGTTCCTTTGCACTTCTCCACCCTCGTAGAACTCTATAGCGGCCTTCCTCCCTTCCTGTAGATCCGATCAACTTCATGGTCGATGAGGAGAACCATGGCAAGCGCACGACGGAGGAGGTTTCGGAGGAGAACATGACGGTGAATCAGTGCCTTCGACACATGAGGTGAGATCGACATCTTCTGCTTGTGATGATGAACTATTCTAATTTGTCTATAGATTCATTTTAATGATAGTCTCCGTCCTCTTCCCAAGGCCGGTGAGCCCTCTGAGGCTGCATCTTCCACGCTAGCCTCGTCGTCGGGTTCTTCTGACTCCTACAACAGCGACGATGCCCGGCACTTCTTCTGAGAGTGGAGGGCGGCCCAGGACTGCTATTTTGAGGTGACTCGGAAAAATAGCCAGCTTGAGATCTGTCTCAGGGTCTTCCAAGCGGCCCTTCATGCGGCCAAGGAGGAGGCCAGTGCCGTTCGAGTGCGGTAGGCCGAGTCTGATGCCATGGTGGTAGGTAAGATGAGTTCTAGGAACACCTCCATTCTGATTTCTACTGGCTTTATCTTGATGGTCTTTCTGCCCCTGTGATTGCTAGGCCTGACGATGCAGTTGGAGTCTCTCCAACTAGCGGCGAACGCAGCCACGGATGCCATCAATGCTTGGGGTTTCCTCATCAACGCTCGCCTCCAAGACATCCCGACCCACGTTCAGGAGATCGCCCTCCACGCGTTGTCATGGCGCGTCGGTGGCGCTGACCACGGTGCAAGTCCAACCGGGTATGAGCTCCATGCCATGGAGATTGGTTTCCCAAAGGGTGACGACCCCAAGGAGCATGAGGATTTGCTTGAGGAGTTTGTTGTCGTGGCGGAGGCCATTGTGGACATCACATCTGCTCAAGATGTGGTGAACAAGGTCTTCGATTAGCTTGTATCTAGGGCAAATTGATGAATGAAACTTTTTGTTCTTTCATGAATATGTCTCAGTGCAATGCCCCTGTATGTGTCATGAATGTCTTTGTTTTTGTTTTTGTTTTTGCTCTGGAGGCGATACATATCATATCGGCTTTTATATATTCGAAGATCTTTATTTTTTGAACTAGAGGCGATACCTTTCTGGTACCGGCTATTAGAGCCGATGACTAAATGAATTGGCTATCAAGTGTTGATCAAATGCTAGTATAATATCCCTTTAAATATTTTTCATCGATCGCTATTGATAGGTTGCACTAGAACTTTTCAGACCAAAGGTTAGACGATCGATCGTTCCAGGCCAAGCATCTCATTAAGCAAAATAAAACTTCCTTTAATAGATCTATCAACTCTGAATAGCACTTATGATTCGACTTAGCATTCACATACATCGGCCTAAGCCTATCTCCAGGACCAATGCTTGTTCTTCCTTAATCCAATGGCTGACGTGAAGCCGTGACTATTTACTAAAACAAACTCTTAGAGCCAATTGCTTGCATTGGCTGTTGGCTTTCATTGCTGATTTTAATGAAGCCTCCTTCCCATAACTTGTCAAAAAAGCATTCAAAGTCTGCTAGCTCCCAAAAGACCAGGTTGCGATACTTACAAACTCATTAGCGCGAACCAGCTCGACATCATCTCCATGCCATTGAATCAAACATTGATGCATGGTCAATGGTACACAACAGTTCGCATGAATCCAATCATGACCAAGGAGCAAACTATACAACCCTTTTTCATCGATGATGAAGAACTTGGTGAGCAAAGTCTTACTCTCGATATTCTGTTTGACATTCATTGCCCCCGGGTCTTAGATGCGTTACCCCCAAAGTCCTTAAGCATCATGTCAGTCTCAATTAGATCTCCTGGTCCCTTGCCAAGTTCACGAAAAGTGGTGTAAGGCATGAGATTGATAGAAGCACCTCCATCCACCAATATCTTGTTCATCGGCTTCCCATCAACAAAACCTTCCACATATAAAGCCTTTAAGTGCTGATGCTTGACTGGTTTATCAAATAATGCTCGATGTATAACCATCAACTTGGCAACTATCTCCTCATACTCTGATTCATCAAAATCCAAATAAACTTCTTGATCTGCTGGAGCTATGAACTCTGATGGCAACAGGAAAGCCATTTGAATATTAGCCGATGGTTGCCTTTTATCGGCTGTTTGCTTAGCACGCCATACTTGAGGTTTACCAGATGCTTGAGCCTGTTCCAACTCTCTGTTCCTTAGGCATTGCACCCTGCTCTTCTGGCTTCTTGTCAAACCTTCTAGACACCATTGGCCTTCCTGCTAAACGTATTCTCTCTCGTTACTTTCTTCTTCATAATCAACCCAGTTTTGATCAACAACTCTTTTTCTAAGCCGATTATGAACACTTCCATTTTTTTAGCGCCGATCCATGTCAACATGATGATATGCATCTTGAGCATGGATAGACCGGCGGTTGGCTTGAGATTGCCTAAACTCCTAATACTGATCACTGCACTCTGGATAGCTATTCCTAGTAGGCAACTTCAAACCTTCATTCTAGCAATGTCTAAAGAAAGGACAATTCCAATGCAATTCAGCTTTCTTTCTTTCATACATCTCTTTTTCTTGTTGACGCTAGAATTCTTGTTCTTCTAACCAACGCTGATAATCCTTTTCCTTCTGCTGCTGCCATTTATTCAACAGAATTAGAGATGTAACCCACGGCTTTGTTGCCCCACCTTGTGACATTTCTCCCTGCTCATATCGGCTCTTTTGCTTGTCACGACGGCTTCTAATTTCTCTGTATTCGTTAGACGATATTTGCTTCTCGGGGTCGACTGTTCCAGCTTCTCTTGATTTGGTTGATGTTAGGACCTTAGTCTTTCCTTTGAGCAGCCTAGCATCGACCATGTTTTGATTTCCTAGGAAAGGATTATCATCAACTTTCATTTTCCGAGGCGTATCAAATTTGAGTCTTCCTTGCTGAATAGCCCTCTGTATATGCTGCCGGAAAATTCTGCATTCCTTAGTGGAATGAGAAGTAGCGTTATGGAACTTGCAGAACTTCTTATTCTTCAACTGATCAAGGGGCAACATAACATGATTATCGGGCAACTTGATCTGTCCCTTCTCAAGGAAGAAATCGAAGAGCTTGTCTATTTTTGTGACGTCAAAGTCATAGCTCTCCATGACTCCTTTTCCCCAAGGATTTGGCACCATTACTGTCTTTTTGCCCCAATTCCATTCAGCCATGGCAACCTCTTCTTCTTCATCTTCATAGCCATCATTGACTAAATATGGATTATAAGCTTCGGCCACTGTGGTACTCTTCTAGAATTGGGTATCTCTGCGCATACTCTGGAATTGGCTATTGAGCACTGCCACTCGTTGATCCAATTGACCCAAGTTTTCAAATTCTTGTCCCAACAGTTTTTCTTTTCATGTTGGCAGCATCCCTTGAACGGCCAAAGTGGCTAGCTAATCATCAGCCAAATTTAATGAGAAGCACAAATTCCTAGTCTCTTGGAACCTCTGAAGAAACTCAGTGCCCGATTCGTTAGTTTTTTGCCTTATAGTTGTCAAATCGGTAATCTTCTTTTCTCCAGTCCCAGTATAAAAATATGTATGAAATTTCTTCTCCAGGTCAGCCCAATTGGCAATGGAGTTGACTGGTAGTGATGAAAACCAAGTGAAGGCTGGCCCTGATAGGGACAAGGAGAAGAAACGAACTCGATGGGCCTCTTCAACGGATGCTTCACCCAATTGTGTAAGATACCGACTGACATGTTCTATTGTGCTTGTGCTGTCTTGGCCAGTGAACTTAGCAAACTCGGGAGCCTGTAATTTATAGGAAGAGCGACCAAATCATACCATTCTAGATATGGGTGTTTGTACGAGAAGGTCAACCCTTTTGGCTTCAGACCAAACTGATTCTTCATCATCTCGGTCACCTTTAGCAACAACTCATCAGCATATGAATTTGGATTTCTCTGCACTTGCTGACCCATTTGTGGATTGAAATCTCGTGTGCCTTGATACCCTGGATTTAAAATCATATGAAGGGTGTTATAATCTGTGCCATAATGATACCTCTATGGAATCTCTATCTACTGGGTCTTTTGCTGGTTTGCTACTTGAAGTCTCTGGTTATAGACATTAGAATCTATATCTCTACGGATCCTTTGAATTAATGGTGCTATTTTCTACACGACGACGGTATGTGGCCTGTTGTGCCAAAATTAATCACCTAGTTTTGACCTTGCCCTGTCGGCTGTTGCACATGCTACACTAACAATCCAGGATTATACTATATCTGATTTGTAGTAACACCTTGAGCATGTTTAGATGAACTCTGAACTGCCTGGACATCATCATTGCCAGCTGGTGTTGCTTCTTGATGGCTGGTACCGACTTGATTAGTCCCCTGAGTTGACGAATGTGGAATGTTGAAATAAGCCGGCCCAATCTGATCAACTGGAAACCCATGAAACACCTCTTTCATGGTGTTGTGGAATGTGTTCAAGAAAATTTCATTATGGTTCGATATGGCATCATGAACAGACTTGTTTATAGCTTCCGCAAAGAAACGCCTGTCTTCAATCTCATCTGCATCTGTCTGCCCATGCAATAGACTCTGGGTAGTGGATATTTCTAAACAATTGTATTGTCACGTGTTTTGGTGTAGGACAACAAACACTTGTTCTGAAATTCTTCTATAGCTTTGTCGATGACATCTTTATCTCCATCAGGTAAGTCTTCGTAATGTACCATAAGGATGTCGTTGTTGTTGTAAACCGCCATGACGATTGTGGTGTCCCACCGAGCGTGCGAGAACGTGTGTCAGCACAAAATTTCGTCCCATGCTGGGGCACACGAGCAAGCGGGAAGGGTCTACTCGATGGGGCTGGAGATCCGCCTAGCTTCAGAGGGATTCTCGATCCTGCACACTCCTCTCCGAGACATGTCAGCCAATTTGACCGCTGCAATTGACAAGGAGAGAAAGCTAATCAGTAATTTAAGGCAGAACATGCTAGTGTTGCCAGACAGTCCCGAATGTGCGGCTCTGAGAGCCAATGTGGAAGGAAATTGACTAAATAGCCGATTCTAGCATACCCATAAGAATAAATCAATGAAAGCTCATGGGGTTGTGGAAGAAAAATAGTTATCATTCAGGATGGACATCGTTATTTAGACAAATATTAGTCAATGGCAATAGGATGTCAACAATAATTAGTTATTGCTAAGCCAATGACTGCAAGTAACCGAATCCTTTTTATACAAAAGAAGCATCTCAACATCATTTAACCATTTAATAGAGATAAATCTAATGAACATATTAGATCTCATCTATCGTTATGACCAGTGGGGCATGAGGCAGAATCATGTAGGCCGTAGAAACAGCGATAAATTTGACGACCCTAATTCATTACTAATATCAGTGGGGCATGAGACATAATCATACAGACCATAATACAATAATAAGATCATGGGGCTAACTCATCTTTCAACCTATCTTTACTTCAATGGTCTCGTGACGTGAACTGCATATGTGAAAGCACTCGATATTGGCTAAAACAGTCGATTTAGGCATAGCGCACAGTTAAGGTCATGCCCTATCAGGAATAGATCTGCCAAGTAAGGGTCCCCACTCCATGGTGCTAACAGTGGGGTGTGAGGCAGAATCACACAGGCCGTGATAATGGGCCATTAAACGGTTTTCGTTAGCCAATAGATCTATTCAAAACATGACGTGCCTTAACCGCACGCTATGCACGATCAAGATTGACATAAAATAGCAGATAAAACATAACTCATCGTTTAAGATGTAGATTAGATCAGTTTAGATTAATAAATGATGGGTTAAATAGGATATAAGGCCGATCTAGATCAATCCCAATCGGGCGAAGTGATATTGCTGTAATTAAATAAATAATGAAATCAATAAGCAATATCGGTAACTTAATGAATCTATCCGAAGAACGCCACCCTTAGATAGAGCCGATAACTTGACCTTAATCTAGTTCGAGAAGTGGAGGTCGACCGGATCATGAAACATCCTCAATTTTCCGCGAAGGGAAAATCCACAGAATGAATTATAATATGATGAAACCAATAGTTGATTCTATCATATTATCATATATCAGTCGATAGCACAGTCATACATCGTAAGATTATAAGAATACAAGATATTACGTCACTGGAAAAACACACCTATTACAGAGTTAATCTAGCGGAAGACTATCGAGTGAAGGCTCCTCCTTCACGGGCATCATCAGAGTTGACGTAGCGCAGCGTAAATTCCTTCTCCGAACCAAACTTGAGCGTAGGCACGAGACCTCCTAATCCTTCTATAGTCAGCATCTCTGAGAAGCAGGAAATCTGCACACCGCCAGATGTGTGCAGGCCATGGTCAGCACCGATGAGCTTTAGTGGAAAAGATAAACAAGGGATCTGGCGATCCTAGTATTTGGCTATGGTTTGCATTCTTAGCGCATGAGAAGTAAATAACAATTGTATCATAATAATAATATCCAATTTTTTAACACATTCACCACCACACCATGTCCATCCATATCCATCCACCAACCATCCATCCCAAACCATCTCCACACCACCACACCTTATCTCATCTCACACACTCAGGTCGACAGGCCAACTCCCTCTCGGCCTTGTCTCAACGGCCCGCAGCCCCAAGGCTCACGATTGGAAAATACCCCAAACCCTAGAGGGAGAATAGAAGGACTCATCTCCTATCTAGTTTAAGCGAAACCCAGGAAAGGTCCATAGCCGACGAGTCGGCATATATATCGATTGATCAACCAAACACTCTGCAGAGGTTTCACATACCCACAAGATAGCCATCCTCGACGGTGCCCCGTCTAGGCAGATTCCGGCCGCTTGCTAGCCTAGAATGATGCCACCCTACCTCTCAGCCCTGGAACATCCCAAGTCTAGTCTGGGATGGCTGATCTTGTGAGTCGAGACAGAGCAGGGGCCCACCGGATGTCAAGAGCCGGTCCACAAGGCCTCAAGTCTCGAAGGGGGGGGGAAAAACATGGCGCCCGCACCTCCTTGCACACGTTCGCCTAGCAGTAGAGTGGTAGAACCTCCTAAATTATAGGACCCACATACATTTGTCACTGTCCAAAGACCTTTGACAACAATGCATATGTTCCTGGTAACTTAAGAAGTCTGTTTGGGTGTCCTCGGGAACCCCGAATCATCCATGATTTTCGAAAGCGAGGATCACGTTACTGAGTCATTGTAGTATTACAACAGTTTATTCAAATAGACACATCGAGTAAAAGTAGCGGAAGACTTACAATAACATAGTTTACAAACCATTTGTTTCAAACCGTATAACTAAGTTCGATATTAATACAAACCAAAGTAGTGGAGCGGTATTATAATATAATACAAAACACACAATGAGGGCTGCTTCGCTTAAGGGCCACACAATTACTTCTCAACGCCATCACAAGGTACAATCTGTCATGCAAAGACGATCCAAAACAGATCTGCTCATGAGGCTCACCTGCTACAAGGGTCAAGCGAACCACGAGTACAAAAAGTACTCAACAAGACTTAATCAAAAATAAAGGCGATAACTCGGGAATGCAGGCTCGAGGATTCAAGGTATGGTTTTAGCAATAATCAAAGTTATTTTTGCGTAAAAGCTCTTTGACAAAATTCTTTGTTTCATCAACAGTTTAAACTTCATAAAATCATATACAAAGATGACACGATCCGTAATGAGATCATGAAACTTCATATCCAACACCTTCATCAACCATTCTCAAGTTCCAGTTATTAATTACTACGATGATGAACAGTGAGTTGAGTCTCCATAACCGAGGAGCAACGACGATTCGAACCGATTGTAAACCCAGTTGGGGATTCCAGACCACACGACATATGCAGGTCCCTGACCTACATATACCAACCTATTCTCGAGATCCTCTAAAACAAGAACGGGTCCGCGCCACCGAGAATACAAAGACTCCACCAATCCAAAGCCCATTGCCACGTGGGTACACGCTATTCCCGCCATCTCTCCACTCCCGGTCTTGTGAGTAGCCGTTCTCGTAATAGAATTGCCAAGTTCAGGGCTTACGGAGTATGTGGTTAGTACTACAAATTCTCACCTCATGCAATTCAACAACGGACGTGCCTTAATCGACATAGGCGGAAAGATCCCGCTCACAAGACCTCCATGTCTTGTGGCTCACACACACCGAGTCCGCCCGGTCTAGATTTATTACTCCACATTCCCATATCGCATGCTAACATAATTAACCAATGTTCCATTTAAAACTTGCGGTGGCGGTAGTCACCGACTTCATCGTTCTCACGCATAGCTAAGCAAAACTAGGCATATCTGAGTTCAAAAGCGGTAATATGGTAAATATGGAATAACAAGGGTGGTAATGCACCAATTAGGCTCTTACTTAATTCTTAATCACTTAATGCAAGAATAAGAGAAAGGAAAAGCGAAATTAATTTGTAAAACACAAGGTAGGGTTGTATGCATCCGGGGCTTGCCTTCGTTGACGGAAAAGTCCGGCTCTGCGACGTTTCACAAGTCTTCGATCCGACCTCAACGAGACAGATCAACCTCCTCCGCAACTTGATTAACTACCACGTGTTCACCTTTGTTTACTACACGTAGTTACATTGCCATGTTTAACATGATGCGGAATATGAAACATGATGCTCGATGATGGATGCAAAAATTAATAAATTGGATACAATTTTCCTTCGCAAAGACGATTACAAACCAAACTAACCAAACCATATTAGAATCGATGTGACCACGCCAAAGACCGATCACTTTGGTGAACTCTCCGACCACTATGGTGAACTATCCCACCACTACGGTGAACTATCCGACCACTACGGTGAACTATCCGACCACTACGGTGAACTATGCGGAGCAAAGATCGTCGGTGAGGGAGAAACCGCGATCGCAGATGATCAAAATGAGTAAACAACAATCGACTAAAGACTCTGACGATCGAAACGAAGCCGCAAGTACACCGACATGAGATAACGGCTCACCGAAGGGCTCTCGCGGCGATGACGCGCCCTTAGCGGTGAAAGTTCTTGACCGCGAGGAAGAAAAAACGTGGACAGCGAAGTTCTCGGCAATTTCAAAGCGACCAATGTTAGCCGTAATTTGGATTCGCAAGGAAAATATGCAACTAGGACGGCCTTTACCGAGATGGCAATATAATACTGGGGAGACGATGCGAGCTTGTTGGAGCGATGACAACGGCGGTGGTGAAAACAAAGGAAGAAGAAAAACGACGATGACGACGTCTTGGTACTTATAGCGCGGCGCAGAAGCTCAAGGAAGCCACGACGGAGCCGTTTCCGTGCCAGCGCGACATCAAGGATGGCCACGACGCGCCTGGAACGCCGAAGAAGGTCCGACGGCAATGTAGCTTAGGCGGTGAACACTGTTCACAGAAATTACAAAATTGCCATACGCCAAAATTCACAAATTACTCTCAAATTTTCATAACAACTAAAAAATCTCCAAAAACAAAAGTTGTTCAAAATCGAAAGTTCTACAACTTTGCTTCTATAACCATCTCCTAATTTGGTCTAGATTTTAAAATGAACTTTTGAATTTGAATAGGGAAATTTAACGAATTACGCCTTTTTGAATTACTCAAAATTTTTCTAAACAACTTGAAAAACTCCAAAAACAAACTTTGCATAACATGCCAAGCTCTACACTTTTGCTTTTGGGATCAACCCCAAATTATGCTTAGATTTTGAAATGGATTTTCAGGGTAGGATTTAAATGCTGAAAAGCGGGGTTTTCTCGAAAAATTCAAAAATCCAAACAAACTTTGAATTTAAGTCAAACAATACAATTCAACACATACCACATGAATATAAACTTGTTTTAGTGTATGCATCTCAAAGTTTTCACCAAATTCCAAATGCTTTGCAATGCATATGATGACATGTGGGGTTTTAGTATTTTAAACACCGAGGTGTTACAATCCTTTCCCTAAAAGAAATCTCGCCCGAGATTCAAAGCCATAGAGTAAGTAATGGAAAAGGAAATGTGTCAATCCAAAACATCCAGAACTTTTCCATAAAACAACCTGAGGTTCTTTTACAAAACACAATTTGTAGCAACCGAGCTCAACTAACATTATTCTATTCTATATTGACGCTAGAAACTCTGGAAACTTTTCTAACAAGTAATCTTCTGATTCCCAAGTAGCTTCCTCTTCTGAATGTTGATTCCATTGTATCTTGTAGAACTTTATTGTTCTCCTCCGAGTAACACGATCTTTCTGATCCAACACTCGGATAGGATATTCTGAATAAGTCAGATCTGGTTCAAGTTCCACTCCTTCAACTTCAACATTCTGCTCAGGCACTCGGAGACACTTCTTCAACTGAGACACATGGAACACATCATGTACAGCTGATAAATGTTCTGGTAATTTCAAGCGATAGGCCACTTTTCCATATCTCTCCAAAATTTGAAATGGTCCAATATATCGAGGTGCCAACTTGCCTTTAACACCAAAACGGTTAACTCCCTTCATTGGTGATACTTTCAGATATACAAAATCTCCTTTGTTGAATACCAATGGTCTCCGTCGTCTATCTGCATAACTCTTTTGGCGGGACTGAGCTATTTTCAAATTACTTTGTATTTGCCTAACCTTGTCTTCCGTTTCTTTCACAAGGTCAACTCCAAAGAATCTTCTTTCTCCGGGCTCCGACCAACTCAGCGATGTTCTGCACCTACGGCCATAGAGTGCTTCAAATGGAGCCATTCTAATGCTTTCCTGATAACTATTGTTATATGAGAACTCGGCCAAAGGTAAGCATTCGTCCCACTTGTTGGAATAATTAAGGACACAACACCTTAACATATCTTCAAGCACTTGATTGACTCTTTCAGTCTGTCCATCAGTCTGCGGATGATAAGCCGTACTATATAGGAGCTTGGTATCCAAGGAAGAATGCAATTGTTTCCAAAAACTGGAGACAAACTGTGTACCCCGATCGGACACTATGGTCTTTGGTATTCCATGGAGACTCATAATTCTTGCTAAATATATCTTGGCATATTGGACAGTGGGATATATAGTCTTGACTGGAAGAAAATGTGCTGACTTAGTGAGTCGATCTACAATAACCCATACTGAGTCAAATCCCTTTGATGTCTTGGGTAGACCAACAATAAAATCCATACTTATGTCCTCCCACTTCCAAGATGGAATAGGCAATGGTTGTAATTCACCAGCAGACCTCAAATGTATAGCTTTCACCTTTTGACAAGTATCACACTTTGCTATATATCTAGCAATCTCTATTTTCATTTTAGTCCACCAGAATCTTTGCTTCAAGTCATGGTACATCTTGTTACTTCCCGGATGGATAGATAACCTAGTAGCATGTGCCTCCTCTAGAATTGATTGTCGCAACTCAGGAACCTTTGGTACCACCAAAGCGATCCTTGAACCACAACACATCTTTATCATCTATTTGAAGCATTCGCTTTTCCATTCTCGACTCTTTCCTTGATATGGGCTATACCCTTATTTTCCTTACGAGCAAAGCAATAACTTGATCTCGAATAGTGGCTTCTACAATTATGTTGGTCAAACTTCCTTGTTGAATTACTTCTATATTCAACTTTTCCATTTCTTGACATAAAGTCAAACCCATTGTTTTCAACTGCAGACAATTACAATAACTTTTATGATCGAGAGCATTCGCAACTACATTTGCTTTACCGGGGTGATAATGTACTTCCAAATCATAATCCTTAATCAGTTCTAACCATCTTCTTTGTCGCATGTTCAACTCGATCGAGTATAGATATACTTTAAGCTCTTGTGGTCTGTATACATATGGCACGTATTACCAAGCAGGTAATGCCGCCAAATCTTTAGAGCATGAACCACAGCTGCTAACTCCAAATCATGAGTAGGATAGTGTTCTTCATGTTGCTTAAGTTGCCTAGACGCATAGGCAATGACTCGGCCTTCTTGCATCAACACACATCCAATACCAATACCTGAAGCATCACAATAAACATCAAATGGCTTCTCGATATTAGGTTGAGCTAACACTGTGCAGTAGTCAACAACCTTTTTAAAGTCTGGAAAGCCTCTTCACAACTGATGACCGGACAAACTTGACTTGGTTCTTCAACAATTCAGTTATGGACTTTGATACTTTAGAGAAATCTGGAATAAACCGACGGTAATACCCCGCCAATCCCAGAAAACTCCGAACTTGATGAACTGTGGTTGGTGGTTTCCAATCAAGCACATCCTTCACTTTGCTTGGATCAACAGCAACTCCTTCCTCTGACAAGACATGTCCCAGAAATCGCACTTCCTTAAGCCAAAAATCACATTTGTTGAACTTAGCATACAATTGATGTTCTCTCAAATGAGTCGAACAATTTCGAGGTGTTCGCATGTTCATCTTATTCTTGGAATATACTAGTATATCATCTATAAATACCACTACAAACTTGTCTAGCTCGGGCATGAATACCGAGTTCATCAAATACATGAAATGAGCTGGAGCATTGGTCAAACCAAAAGACATCACCAAGTATTCATATAATCCGTATCTCGTGGTAAATGCCGTTTTGGGAATATCTTCAGGCTTTATCTTGATTTGATGATACCCTGATCTCAAATCTATCTTGAGAAAACTTTGGCTCACCCAAACTGATCAAAAAGCAAATCTATCCGAGGTAATGGATACTTATTCTTGATGGTCACTTCATTCAACGGATGATAGTCAACACATAACCTCGTGGTCTCATCTTTCTTTTTCACAAAATTGCGGACATCCCCAAGGTGAGGAACTAGGTTGGATAAACCCTTCTCAATTAATTCTTGTAATCGAGCCTTCAACTCGGCCAATTCCTTAGGTGGCATTCTAGGCTCTCTCGAGAAATCGGAGCTGTTCCAGGTTGTAACTCTATGTTAAGCTGTACATCCCTATCAGGTGGTAGACCGGGTAAATCTTTAGGAAACACATCAGGAAATTCACGTACTACCGGGATATCTCTAATCTCTTTGTGGCAGTTGCACAAACTCGCCCATCGATCTTCTTAAGGTTGGAAGTTGGATGAGAAGTTGAGAATTACTATCGTGCAAACTTACTCTTAAAGTCCTATTCAAAGCATCTATAATAGCCTTATCTTGATACATCCAATTCATTCCCAAGATTACATCTATATCCACGATCCTTAAGGATAATCATGGTAGTGGGAAAATATGCCCACCAGTGTTTACGGGTACACTGGTATACCATTTCCTTAGTACACGAGAGCGTCTCCCGCAAATCTGATAAAGAAACTTTCCTTTGTTGCCCCAATTGAAATTTCATGCTTCACGACAAATGTTCTATTGATGAATGAATGCGATGCGCCGAGAATCAAAAAGTATAACTGCAGGTGATTGGCAGCAGAAACATACCCATCATCTTTGGCTCCCCTCCGAATTTCTCCGGCTTGAATATAGAACACCATCTGTCTTCCTCTCATCTTTGCCTTTCGAGCATTCGATTGTGGTTCTTGTTTGGTGCCTCGACCTGTTGTTGATTGGCGGGGCCTTCCGATAATTTTGATTAGCCTGCCTAGGGTATGGACATTCCCTGGAGAAATGACCAGTCCTTCCACAATTGTAACACGGATAGTTGTGACCCTGTGATGTTGGAGCATTACCACCAGGAGCATTGGTTGACTGTGAGTTCGGATAGGTTATAGCAGGACGGACATTTGACTGTTGCCCGGCTTGAGACTGTGGCGGACGATAAGGAGGACGATAATGGTTTATTGGATGATAAATCACTCTCTGCCTCTTTTGGTTTCCACCAAAAGGTCCAGACGGCACATTCTTTTTCTTCTTGAGCTCCTTATGCTGTCGATACTTTGCCTCTGAAGCAATTGCAATATTTACTGCCTCATGATAAGTGATATTGGTACAGGCTGTCATCATTGTCTGCAGTTTGGTATTCAGACCTCTCATGAACCATTTCTTTTTCTTGGCATCCGTATTGACATGTTCAGATGCATACTGCGATAGATGATTGAATCTTCCCACATACTGCATAACCGTTTGATCCCCTTGCCTCAAAGCAAGGAATTCATCCAGCTTCATAGCCATCACTCCTTCCGGGATATAATGGGCTCTGAAAGCAGTGCGAAATTCTGTCCAAGTTAACGGAACGCCTGCGGGTTGCATGGCCATCAGATTTGCATACCAAGCACCAGCTGCACCTCTAAGTTGCTGGGCAGCAAACACCGGTTTCTGAAACTCTGTGCAGTGAATAAGATCAAATTTCTGCTCCATGGTCCTAAGCCAGTCATCAGCCTCCAGTGGTTCATCTGCCTTGGTAAACATCGAGGGTTTTGTATCCGTGAAATCCACATAGGTAGCCTCATGCCTGTTATGATTGCGGCCACGGTTTCCATGCATCTGATTCTAATTACTTTGAGCCATCTCATGAAGCAAACGAGAATTTTCCACGATCACATTGACTAATGCGGCAATAGCATCGCCCGGATTTAGTCGGCATTGGTGGCGGGTTGGGGATATCATCATCATCTTGTGAAGTACCAGAATATGCGATCCCCCAGCGACTGACGCATCCGCTCATAACAAACCAAACTTTATTCACAAGCCTTTATTGGATTGCACAAAAGCTTACTCCGACATTACATTACATAGGGTTTACTACTATAAACACTAGACCCTATAAGTACCAAAACAAGATACATAGCCTAACCATAATTAACTATTATACAACTCTACTCTTTTCGTGATTACTTCAAACTTCAGGCTCGGTATCCATTCCGGAATTATTACCGCCTTCATCATCACTTTCATTGATCATTACTAATTCTTCAGGATCTTCTTCTTCCTCTTCCGATTTGCTATCATTGGCAAGGATGACACACAGGTCCATGGCATCGACTTGAGGCTCATGATTCGGGTTTAGTAGATTGCTAAGCCTATGCACTTCCTCATGTAGATAGGTATTATGTTCTTCTAAATCTTCTACATAGAACTCTAGCTCATGAGTTCTAGCTCTAGCTACATTTTCCTTTGCCAAGCCTCATTTCGTCCCTCCTCCACGTGCACGAACTAATATACTGCTTGAGGTTCTCTGTGTGCGGTGGTGAGACGCCTCAATTAATCCTGTAATTCTCCTACCTGTATAGCATCCAAAGCCCTATCTCTAGTAGCTTGTGCTAATTCTATAGAAATTGTTTGTATCTCTGCTTGGGGATCGGGCTCGAAGGCATCTTTGCTAGCACCATCGTTTCTAGGGGCAAGTTGGTGACGAGGAACTCCTTTGGGTCCAAAGTGGACTTACAGGCGTCATCTTGGCATGAGCCATCTGTCAGGAAATCAATTTAATCCAAGTAAGACCACTTGATCAAAGTCTAAAGAGCAGCTATGATGGATTACATTCCTCAAACCAGGACTCACTACTCAACTCCAGGACTAAGAGGTGAAGGAAGTAACGAGTGAATTATTCATGATGCATGAATCGTTCTTACGAACAAAAACATCAAAGTTTATAATGCACATAAACAACATTTATTTTTCTATATAGGGCATAGTAAAATTACTACTCCACCACACAAGACCCTTTTAATCAAATAAGGAATGGTGAGAAAGAAATAAGACAAGTCAGAAGCAATTTGGACCAAATTAATCAAGTTAAATTTAGTCATCCCAAATTATTTTGAAGTTTTGTAAACCAATACCACAAAAACTTTGTAATCTATGCTCGATACCATTCTGTGGCGAGAACCTCCTAAATTATAGGACCCACATACATTTGTCCTTGTCCAAAGACCTTTGACAACAATGCATATGTTCTGGTAACTTAAGAAGTCATCGGGTGTCCTCGGGAACCCCGAATCATCCACGATTTCGAGCGGGATCACGTTCTGAGTCATTGTAGTATTACAATAGTTTATTCAAATAGACACATCAGAGTAAAAGTAGCGGAAGACTTACAATAACATAGTTTACAAACCATTTGTTTCAAAACCGTACAACTAAGTTCGATATTAATACAAACCAAAGTAGTGGAGCGGCATTATAATATAATACAAAACACACAATGAGGTCGCCACCTTAAAATCCACACAATTACTTCTCAACGCCATCACAAGGTACAAATCTTGTCATGCAAAGACGATCCAAAACAGATCTCGCTCATGAGGCTCACACAACAAGGGTCAGCGAACCACGAGTACAAAAGTACTCAACAAGACTTAACCGAAATAAGGCGATAACTCGGGAATGCGGTGCTCGAGGATTCAAGGTATGGTTTTAGCAATAATCAAAGTTATTTTGCGTAAAAGCTCTTTGACAAAATTCTTTGTTTCAACAGTTTAAACTTCATAAAATCATATACAAAGATGACACGATCCGTAATGAGATCATGAAACTTCATATCCAACACCTTCATCAACCATTCTCAAGTTCCAGTTATTAATTACTACGATGATGAACAGTGAGTTGAGTCTCCATAACCGAGGAGCAACGACGATTCAAACCGATTGTAAACCTAGCTGGGGATTCCATACCACACGACATATGCAGGTCCCTGACCTACATATACCAACCTATTCTCAGATCCTCTAAAACAAGAATGGGTCCGCGCCACCCGAGAATACAGTACTCCACCAATCCAGCCCATTGCCACGTGGGTACACGCTATTCCGCCATCTCTCCACTCCCAGTGCGCGAGTAGCCATTCTCGTAATAAATTGCCAAGTTCAGGGCTTACGGAGTATGTGGTTAGTACTACAAATTCTCACCTCATGCAATTCAACAACGGACGTGCCTTAATCGACCACAGTGAAAAGATCCCGCTCACAAGACCTCCATGTCTTGTGGCTCACACACACCGAGTCCACTTGGGTCTAGATTTATTACTCCACATTCCCATATCACATGCTAACATAATTAACCAATGTTCCATTTAAAACTTGCAGGTGGCAGGTAGTCACCGACTTCATCGTTCTACGCATAGCTAAGCAAAACTAGGCATATACGAGTTCAAAACTGGTAATATGGTAAATATGGAATAACAAGGGTGGTAATGCACCAATTAGGCTCTTACTTAATTCTTAATCACTTAATGCAGTAACGGAAAGGAAAAGCGAAATTAATTTGTAAAACACAAGGTAGGGTTGTATGCATCCGGGGCTTGCCTTCGTTGACGGAAAAGTCCGGCTCCTGCGACGTTTCACAAGTCTTTGATCCGACCTCAACAGACAGATCAACCTCCTCCGCAACTTGATTAACTACCACGTGTTCACCTTCGTTTACTACACGTAGTAACATTGCCATGTTTAACATGATGCGGAATATGAAACATGATGCTCGATGATGGATGCAAAAATTAATAAATTGGATACAATTTTCCTTTGCAGTACAGTTACAAACCAAACTAACCAAACCATATTCATAACTGATGTGACCACGCCAGCACCGATCACTTTGGTGAACTCTCCGACCACTATGGTGAACTATCCGACCACTACGGTGAACTATCCGACCACTACGGTGAACTATCCGACCACTACGGTGAACTATGCGGAGCAAAGATCGTCGGTGAGGGAGAACCGGCGACTGCAGTGTAACTGATGTTCTTTGTTTGACCTAGCATCTACATGCTCCACATATTGCAGGAAAAATTTTAAAAGTTCGTATTTTTGGCTTCTCAAAAACCCGGGTTGTTACAGATCGATGCAGCCGTACTTGAACTAAACAAGAGTTGATAACTAGCTTATACCAGAGTCATAGTGGAGGTTGACCGGATCGATGCAGCCGTACGAACAGAAGTATAAGCCATGATGGTACTTACAGACAAGTCAGAGGTCAGCCGGACCGATGCAGCCTTGCTCGCTAAAGAACTCACCGAGATCTACTCTACTCGTACTCCTAAGGGGTGGCCAGAGCCGAAAAAAGTAAGTAACTTGTATTTGATTGATTGTGTGTCCTCTTACAATGGCCGGGGTCCAATATTTATACCCGTAGCCTAAACATGAATCCTACTCGAGCATGACTCATTATAATCTTTGGCATAGAAGAAAACATTCCTAATTTAAGATATCTTGGACCCTAATCTTCCCCTTTTTGTAGAGTCCGATATGTAGTTTCCTGGCGCCAACCGTAGCTCATCATCGCTATCTGCTGACGTCATCCAAAGAGATCCGTTTCCAGAGTCGTATCTGAATCAACTGATATCGATCCTTATGCAATCGATTCCTTGATTGGCACAATCTTGGAAGCCTTCAAATTCCTGCATTCTTCTCCCAAATTCTGGTGTAAACACCTCCCTCTGGTCATAGTGTGTGGTTGGACAACGTTAGTCGTGGTCGGCAGCGCTGGTGAGTGGTCGGCAACACCGGTGATCCAGTGGGCCAACAGCCAGATGGGAAAAACATAGATGCAAGTAAAATCATCAACTAGACAAAATATAACCAGTATGAAGCATTGAGTCGATGAGTCTGACGAGAAAGGATATAACATGCAAACAAATCGACTGTCTAATACGAACAGTTCTATAAACGCTCCGAATCTAATCCGCTATCATCAACAGTGAGGTTCGACCGGATCGATGCAGCTATGATGATAACAACAAACTAAAGCCAAAGAATTCACAAAACCATCCATACCTTGACAGGTTTTCTGAAAGACATGCTATATCTGTGAAGGCGTAGGCGAATCGGCTAAAAGAGCCGATTCCGATAGAAAAAGGGTCACAACATGTGAACAATCGACTATTCAATACGCGTAGACCTATCAACTCCTCAAACCTAACCTATCATCTTTAACAGTGGGGTTCGACTGGATCTATGGCAGCCATAATAAAGATAACAGATTAAATCTTTAAAGAAAATGGATCTACTCATATTTAACAGGATCATGAAGACATACTATGAGCATTAAAGTGCAAGCGATCGGCTATTTAGCCGATGCAGGCATAGCAAACAGCTAAGGTCACGCCTGATCGGGAAGAAATCTACCAACTAGCATCCTCCAATCTAAAGTGCCATTAGTGGGGATCGACTGGATCATTGCAGCCATAATAGTGAACTATAGTCCAGATTTAACTAGTCAGCAGACCTCTTCAAGATCATACATGCCTTAACCACGTACTATGCACGATCAAGATTGAGGGAGAACAACCAATAAAACATAACCCGTCGCTCAAAGTAAGAAACATCGTATTGTCATAAAGCAAATGACGGACTAAAAGGATATGAGGCCGATCTAGTTCGATCTTGATTGGGCAGGTTGAAGTTGCTGAAAAGCTATTGACAGTGAAAACATCAGCAAGATCGGTAACTTAATGAATCTACCCGAAGGACGCCACCCTTAGGTAGAGCCGATAACTTGACCTTAATCTAATTCGAGCAGTGGAGGTCGAACTTAACCGATGCAACCGTACTTGAACTAGATAAAGATCAATAACTAGCTTATACTAGAGCTCGTAGTGGAGGTTGAACTTAACCAAGATCTACACTACTCCTACTCCTAAGGGTTGGCACAGGGCCGAAAAAAGTAATTTGTATTGATTGATTGGATATCCCTTTTACAATAGCCGGGGTTCAATATTTATACCCGGAGCTTAAGCATGAATCCTACTCAAGTATGACTCATTACAATCTTTGGTATAAAGAAAATATTCCTAACTTAAGATAACTTGGACCCTAATCTTTCCCTTTTTGTAGAGTCCGACATGTATTTCCCGACACCAACCGTAGCTCATTGTCGTTCTCTGTCGACGTCATTCAAAGAGAGCTGATCCCAATGCCGCATCTGAATCAGCTGATATCGATCCTCATTCAATCGATTCCTTGATTGACACAATCTTGGAAGCTTCGAGTTCCTACGTTCTTCTTCTCAAATTTTGGTGTAAACACATGCCTCCCAATTTTGGGATAAAAATGATTTTATTCCAAAATTCCTATTTACCTGTTTACCATGTCGCAACCATTTTATTTTGAGATATACGCGTGACTCCTGATTTCTTGGTCCGAGTCTTATATAATATCCCAATAGTATCTTTTCCAACTTACTCGACCCATTTGTTTTCCCCTTCTTTCTCGAGAAAATCGATAACTTGAATCTCGTGTGCCTTGATACCCTAGATTCGGAATCATATTAAGGGTGTTGTAATCTGTGCCATACTGATATCCTTGTGGAATCTCTATCTGCTGGGTCCTTTTCTGGTTTGCTGCTTGAAGTCTCTGGTTATAGATGTTAGGATCTATATCTCTATGAATCCTTTGAACTAATGGCGCTATTTTTTGAGCCGACGACGATATCTAGCCTGATGTGCCAAAATTGACCATTTGATCCTGAACTTGCCTCGTCAGTTGTTGCACATGCTACACTGATGATCCAGGATTATACTGTATCCAATTAGCAGTAGCACCTTGAACTTTCTTAGATGAACTCTGAACTACCTGAACATCATCATTACCAGCTGTTGCTACTTCTTGATGGCTAGTACCAGCTTAATTAGTCCTCTGAGCCGACGGATGTGGAATATTGTAGTAAACCGGCCCAACCTGATCAATCGGATATCCATGAAACACCTCTTTCATGGTGTTGTTGACTGTGTTCAGGAAAACTGTATTATGGTTCAATATGGCATCATAAATAGATTTGTTTATAGCTTCTACAAAGAAACGTTTGTCTTCAGCTTCATCTGCATCTGTCTACCCATGCAACAGAACTCTTGGTAGTGGATATTTCTGAACAACTTTACTGCCACGTGTCTTGGTGTAGGACAACAAACACTTGTTCTGAATTTCTTCGATAGCTTTACTGATGACATCTTTATCTTTGTTAGGTAAGTCTTCATAAGGCACCATACGGATGTCACTGTTGTTGTAAGTTGCCATGACGATTGTGGTGTCCCAACGGGCATACCACAACGTGTGTCGGTGCAAAAACATGTTGATGCGCCAAGGATCTGCTTGACAGAGCAAGGCTGATGATCCGCCTAGCTTCAACGCAGTATCGGTCGACCCTACGAATTCCTCTCGAGGGCGTGCCAGTCAATTTGACCTGCAATTGACAAGGAGAGAAAGTTTATCAGTAATTTAAGGTGGAACATGCCGGTCTTTGCCTAGATAGTTCCAAGTGTGCCGCTACAGGAGCAGCCAGTGTTAGCCCACTAGATCTTCAACACGGAGATGTCCGACCACTCACTAATATTACTGAGCACGTACTAGTGATGCCGACCATGAACTATCATTGTCCTTCCTCTGGTCATAATGTGTGGTCGGACAACGTTAGTCGTGGTCGGTAGCGCGGTGAGTGGTCGGCAACACCGGTGATCCAGTGGGCCAACAACCAGACGGGAAAAACATAGATGTAAGTAAAATCATCAGGTAGACAAAATATAACTAGTATGAAGCATTGAGCCGATGAGTTTGACGAGAAAGGATATAACATGCAAACAAATTGACTGTCTAATACGAACAGTTCTACAAACGCTCCAAATCTAATCCTCTATCATCAACAGTGAGGTTCGACCGAATCGATGCAGCGATGATGATAACAACAAACTAAAGCCAAAGAATTCACAAAACCATCCATACCCTGACAGGTTTTCTGAAAGACATGGTATATCTGTGAAGGCACAGGCGAATCGGCTAAAAGAGCCGATTCTAATAGAAAAAGTGTCACAACATGTGAACAATCGACTATTCAATAGGCGTAGACCTATCAACTCCTCAAACGTAACCTACCATCTTTAATAGTGGGGTTCAACCAGATCGATGGCAGCATTAATAAAGATAACAGATTAAATCTTTAAAGAAAACAGATCTACTCATATTTAACAGGATCATGAAGACATACTATGAGCATTAAAGTGCAGACGATCGGCTATTTAGCCGATGCAGGCATAGCAAACAGCTAAGGTCACGCCTGATCGGGAACAAATCTACTAACTAGCATCCTCCAATCTATAGTGCCATCAGTGGGGATCGACCAGATCATTGTAGCCATAATAGTGAACTATAGACCAGATTTAACTAGCCAGCAGACCTCTTCAAGATCATACGTGCCTTAACCGCGTACTATGCATGATCAAGATTGAGGTAGAATAGCCAATAAAACATAACCCGTCGCTCAAAGTAAGAAACATTGTATTTTCACAAAGCAAACATTGTATTGTCACAAAGTAAGAAACATAACCCATCGCTCAAAGTACGACCACGAGAAAGGGAGACGTAGTCTTCCAGATTAAAGCAAACACACTCACCGCAAGGTGAGTAGGTGATGTAGTCACATGGTGCCATGGTCCAAAGTAGAAGAAAAGCAGAAGACCAGCTGAGCAGGCAACCAGTCCCTAGGCAGAGCCCTAAGATGAGAAATGCACATTCACCGTAAGGTGAAGTGTGCCCACTTAGTCCCCGAACCTGACAGTAGGTGATGTGGTCACGTGGTGCTAGGGTCAAAAACAACAGTAACTAGAAGAAAATCCCCAGTGTGGTGAGGAACCAAGTTGTAGTGATGACGTAGTCCCCGAGCCACAAGTGGAAATCTTGGAGAAATCAAATCATGGAGAAAAACTGGAGTAATGGTTGTATAGTAGAAATTACTGAGCCTTGATGGAATTACGGAGAAGTCGGCGAATATTCAGTGTGTAGTTCCAAGTTGTGGCGAAAAATGAGCGATATGGGCAGCAGTTGCGCGTTAGCCCAGATAATGGCCCACCACACCGCTTCGGGGAATTTAGAAAGGCACAAATCATGGTGCGGTTTCCCAAAAACCCTTGAATGCGAAAAGTGGGTATGGTTTCTTTATAACTACGCTGCCGCACTCCACACTCCCACCTTTGCCACTTTGCCACTTCGTCTTCCTCCTTAGCCCTCGCGCTTCCTGATTCACATTCACGTGCACTTCCACCACCAGTCCCAATCCAGATATGAGATATAGTGCCGAAGAGGGGAGGTGGTAACCTGAAGAAGGTGACCGCTCGGAGCAAGCCGTGACAAGGAATCGGTGCCATCGCTCATGGGGGAGACGAAACTCAACAACATCTTGGTGGAGGCAGGCATTCTTCCTGACCGTGTCACCACCGGATGGCGTCCGACCGATGGTGAGCCCTACCCAATGCTGCATACTGACGAAGTGGTAGTTTTCAAAGATTATTTCTAGCGCGGATTAGGACTTCCTGTTCATCCTTTCTTGCCAATCTGTTGGAGTATTGGGGAGTAAGCCTGTGCAATCTACATCTGAATACTATCTTGCATATTGTTGTCTTTATCCACTTCTGTGAGGCGTATCTTGGCATTTTGCCCCACTTCAACCTCTTCCGACACCTGTTCTGGCTGAAGAAGAAGGGCGGGGGCGGTTCCAGAGTGGTCAGCGGTGTGTATCTGTAGCTCCACGATGGGATGGCCGGCGAGTACATTATTGTGTCGCTGAACACCTCGCTGAAGGGGTGGAATGCCAGGTGGTTCTACATGAAGCAAAGCCATCTAGCCATCAGATGCGACATCGACTAGGTTCTAGAGAACCAGAGGAGCTAGTTAGAGAAGCCAACCAGTGTTGATATGGATCAAGTGAAGGAGCTCCTTGAGCTGATGAGGGGCATGAAGACGAACGAAGTGGTGATTGCGGTGAGCTTCATAGTGCGCCGCATCTAGCCCTGGAAAGAGAGGGCCCATGCGGGCTTTGACTTCAAGGGAGACACTGATGGCACCCAAGAGAGGATGGAGAGGCTGACGAAGGAGGCTGTGCTACGCCGGGCTGCTGAGCTATTCGCTCCAAACGCGTCGTACAGTTTCCATGGTAGCCAAAAGCCTTCCACTGCGTGAACCCACCTCCACATGTAAGAATCTCGGCTGTTGGTCCTGGTGTGTGTTTTTATCCTGTGTCATGCCGAGCAATGAACTGATTTGCTTGTGGAAAGATCCATTTGCAGGAATGGTCGACGTACTTCTCGAGCGTGCCAAGGAGCGATTGACCAAAGGCAGTAGACGCCAGGCCAACCACTCAGCTGGAGGAAGGTGCCACCAGTGCTTCATCCAAATTGGAAGACAAAGTTGCTGGTCGAAAGGAGGGTCTCCCCCTAGTATTAGAGAAAGTCTGAGGGAAAAGGGCGGCGGGAGATGAGCCAACTGAAAAAAGAGGAAAACGGTGGGTGTAGCTCCCCACAAGCCAGGCGGCATCTCGCTTGGCGGCGATCATACAACTCGGACGCAGAGTGCGGTGATGTCCGAGTGGTCGGACGACGACGGGGCTCCAGTAGCTCCTCCTCTGAGCACTGAGGCACCACCGTGCAACATGCCGCGGAGGTGTAGCCGAAGGGAGGGGAGGGAGTCCCCGAGCAGCAGGCAGAGGAGAGGCCAATGGTAGGGGGTGCAAGACCTCCAGCCCAGGGCACGTGGGTTGACCCTAGAGCCATGCCTAGGTGCTCAGGAAGGCAGCATCGGTTCAAAACCGTCTATCGGGAAGTTGACGTGTAAGTATCCCTACCTTGGAGTCGGTTGCTGTCTAATCTTTATAGTTGCGGTGATTCATGAGCTAATCTGATGCAGAACGAGGTGGACGGAGGATCTGAATCCTTCCATCCAGTCTAGCGAGCAGCTAGGGGCTATTCCCAGCGTGGAGACCATGCCGGTGGACTCTATCCTAGAGTCCCCGAGCGCTCAGCGGTTTGTGGAGGAGTCCACCACCATTGCTGATAGAGTTGGCGGTGGAGAATGGTTAGCGACGACGGCAACCAATGCAACAAAGACGATAGGGGCGATGGTGAGAGCCACCAAATCTTCGAAGGCAGGAGCGGGTGTTGCCGGCGTCATGTCAGAGACTGAGGCGTAGAGGCCAGCAGCATCAGAGGAGCAAGCGTCACACCCTAAGATGTCATAGGGCATGGTCGGTCGCTGCGTGCGGCCACCGAGCCCCTAGGGAGGGCCATCGGCTATGGAGGAAGAGGACGAGGTTGAGGAGATTGAGCGTGAAGAATCATGACCTCAAGCCATCCGGATCCTCCACAAATGAGGGGATGAAGTGATGGTCGTGGAAGAGGAGGACACCTCCAAGGAGGTGAAGAGGCTACGTACCACCCTTTCCACAGCTATGAAGCAGATCGAGGTCAGTATCGCATCGGCGATGTTGGTCTTTGGCGCTGGAGACCAGGGGCCCTTTATAATCTTGGAGCTTTGCAGGGCATAGTGCGAACTGCCGTACAATGGTAGCAGCTGATCAAGAGGATGGAGCCCCTCGCCGAGGTGAATGCGAAGCTGAAGGAGGCGATGAAAATGATGGAGAAAAACATCTAGAGGGCCCAACGCGAAAGGGATCTTGCCAAATCAAAGGTGAGGGACCTAGAGTACCAAAAGGGCACCTTATTCGAGTAGCTGATGACTATCTCCGAGCAGTTGGGAAGCATCTCTAAGCAGCTAGAGCGCAACTCCAAGCAGCTGAGAAGCATCTCCGAGCAGAGGAAAGGTACGACAGATCAACAAATTTTTTCTATATTGCCGAACGGTCTTGTTGTTGCCGACGACCATTTTGTTTGTAGAGCAAGAAGCAGAGCTCGGCCAGTTGCATCAAGTCATCGATCAACTCCAAGAGGAGGAGGAGAAGGCGTCTGGGCGAGCGAAGAAACTGGCTGAGGAGCTAAAAGGTGAGTAGTTCATGGTTAGAGTTGTTGCTGAAGTGATTTCTTAGTTTGACGGATCCTTTTGGTGCCTGCAGAATACCACCAAAGGACCAAGGCATAGTTTGATGCACTGGAGCTAGAGCCAGAACCCACAGGGGGAAACTTGATGCCGTGGTGGCCGGAGTCAAGCCTGTGCTCGACTGAATTGATATGGAGCCGGCTCCTCTGCCCGATGATAGGCCACCACGTTTGGACACCATCATCGATAGGTGCAAGGCGGTGTGGGAGAACTTCAAGAGGTTCAACTGAGATGCCACTGTCTCCGTCGTGACTCAAGCCTTGGCGGTGGTCCAGTCTCATTACCCTGCCATCGATCTTCAAGCGATAGGGGCCGGATTCGCCAGAGGGACGGGTGCGAGCAAGCAGCAGCTAGAAGATGAGGTGGAGGATGCGGCGAAGAGGCTGGCCGATGATGTTGATCTATTTGGTGAGCCAGACGGTGAGGGCCAAGCTCAATGACCTGAGTAGAGGGAAACCTGTATGTAACAGCTAGAGAGGAGAGTTAAATGCGCAAGGGCATAAACAAACATTTATGTATTTGTATAAATGTTGTAAGTAGACGTTGTTTGCATGTGTTATGTGTCTTGCTAACACTTTCGATGAAAAATAGATGTATTGTTAACCCTAACACAATTATACTTGGTATAAGTAGTGTCCGAGCTGTTAGTTCGTTACTGGGCTCTTGGCCTTGGCTAGCCCGTATTCCATAACATCGAGCGCGGTGCTCGTGCACGTGTAGGAGGAACAGGCGTGACTGAGGAACCACAGCCAACCACCCATAACATAGAGCGCGGAGCCCGTAGCACGTGTAGGGAGAGATCGGAGACTGGGTTTTCTCCAAAGAACACAGAGCAAAACATGTGCTGCTCGATGATTGGTGAAATATCTTAGAGATATTTTAGTATAGAGAAACGTGGCGGAGCATTTATGGAGATCACGTATAATTGTCGGAGTTTGTTAAGGAGTAGCTTAGAGCTGGCGACCACAAATGGAGATTAAACCGTAGTGGAGAAATAATGGAGACAAATTATGGCGACAAAAACTTCATTCATTATGGAGTGGAGAGTGCATATCTGAAGTGTTTCAAGGATAGAAACGTATAAGGTGCTCGATGTGCCATGAATTAGGGATATCGATTCCATCCAAGTCACATAGCCGGTAAGACCCTGGTCAGGTAATCTCTTTGACTATATAAGGCCCTTCCTAGGGGGAGGAGAGCTTGTGCATCCCTTCAGTTTTCTACTTTCTACGTACAACAAGGTCGCCGACCGCAAATGAATGACCTTTGATGTTGCGATTGTAGTATCTTCGCAAGCCTTCTAGGTATTTGGCTATGCGAATGCAAGTGACCAGGCATTCTTCTTCGACCCTGTCGACATCCTCTGTCCAAACAGCTGCGGCTTGCTCTTCATTATAATGTTCCACCCTAGGTGCTCGGAAGGCAATGTCTGCGGGAAGTACGGCCTTTGAGCCGTAGACCAAAAAGTATGAAGACACACTAGTGCTGCGACTAGCTTGAGTGCGCAGTCCCTAGACCACAGCTAGGAGCTCATTGAGCCATCTGCCCGGATGCTTTTTCCTCTTTATGATATAGCCTCTTTTTGAGGGCATCGAGGATCATGCCATTCGCCTGTTCGACCTGGCCGTTGGCTCTAGGATGGGCAATAGAGACGTATTTGATGGAGATGCATCGGCCTTCGTAGAAGTCCCAAAAATGATGACCAGTGAATGTAGCTCTGAGGTCGGTGATAATGCTGTTCGCGAGACCGAATCTATGGATGATATCTTTGAAGAGCTCGACTGCTTTCTTTGCAGTGGCCGAAACAAGCGGCTTGTATTCGATCCACTTGGAGAACTTGTCAATGGCGATGTATACATATCGAAAACCGCCTGGCATAGGCTTGAAAGGCCTAATCATGTCCAGTCCCCGGCATGCGAAAGGCCAAGAAGCTAGGATGGTCTGCAATTCCTGCGTCGACACGTGAATTTGCTTGGTGAAAAATTGGCATCCTTTACAACGTTGGTCGAGGTCTTCTGCGTCGGTGATGGTCGTGGGCCAATAAAAACTAGCTTGGAAAGCTTTGCCGACCAGGTTTCTCGAGGCCGCGGGATTGCCATAGGAACCATAGTGAATTTCAAGAAGTAGTTTCACTCCCTCTTCTTGGGTGATGCATTTCTGAAGTATCATATCCTTGGCACTTTTCCTCATCAAGTTCCCATCCACCAGCACATAATGCTTGCTGCGGCAAATGAGGCATTTAGTTTTGGTCTTATCGGCGTGTATGTCGATGCTAGTGAGGTACTTGATGAACTGTTCCCTCCAATCCACGGCCGATGAAGGTACTGCAAGTACTAGCTCGCTTTCGACGGGGGTTCTTGAACTTCCTTCTCTTCCTTAATAGACGGCGCGAAGAGGTCTTGAACGAAGACCCCTAAGCAGAATTGCAGGGCAAGAAGAGCCTATCTTGGATAGGTGGTCGGCGAGCTGATTTTGATCTCATACCACGTGGTGGTACTCAATACCGTAAAACTTTCCTTCGAGTTTCCTGATCTTAGCGCAATATGTGTCCATCTTCTCGCTGGAGTAGGACCAATCTTTGTTGACTTGGTTGATGACCAGCGTGGAATTTCCGTATACCATGAGGCATTTGATGTTGAGCTCAATGGCTATACGAAGTCCATGGAGACATGCTTCATACTCCGCAACATTGTTGGAGGCTAGAGAATGAATTCAGAGGACGTATCGGAGCTTGTCATTGGTCGGAGTAATGAATAAAATGCCAGCACTAGCACCGTTGATGTTGAGGGCGCCATCGAAGTACATCACCCAGTGCTCGGGGCAAGCAGTGGGGATGGACTCTTGGATCTTGGTCCACTCAGTGACGAAGTCAGCCAGCTCGATAACCCACTTGATGATGCGGCCATTGGCCTCTTTGTTGAAGAGGATGTCCCTGAGAGGGAACTCGGTGACCACGATGATCTTGTAGTACTCGAAGTAATGGCGGAGCTTGCGTGACGTGACCAGAATGGCATCTAGTAGCTTCTGAACTTGAGGGTAACGAGTTTTGGACTCATTAAGAACCTCGCTGATGAAGTAGACTAGACGTTGTACCTTATAAGCGTGTCCAACTTCCTTGCGCTCTACAACAATAGTTGTGCTAACGACACGAGAAGTGGCAGTGATGTAGATCAATAGAGTTTCATCTGGCTGAGGTGCCGTCATGATTGGAGGCTTCGTTAGAAACAACTTGAGCTGCTCGAAAGCTGTATCAGCCTCTTCTAACCAGGAGAATTGCTCGGAGGCCTTAAGTAGTTTGAAGAACGGTGGTCCCTTCTCACCAAGGCATGATATAAAGCGCTAAGAGCAGCCTTACACCCTATGAGCTTCTATATATCCTTTACGTCGGTTGGCCATTTCATGTTGGTGATGGCAGAGACCTTATTGGGGTTGGGTTTGATACCATGGGCGCTAATGATGTAGCCCAGGAGTATGCCGGATGGAACTCTAAAGATGCACTTTGAAGGGTTCAACTTTCATCTGTATCTTTTCAGGTTGGTGAATGTTTCTTCGAGGTCGGTGATAAGATTGTCGGTGGTTTTGGATTTGACGACCACATCATCGATGTAAGCTTTGATGTTGCGGCCTATCTGTTGGTCAAGGCACATCTAGATGGCCCTTTGGTAGGTCGCCCCGGCGTTCTTGAGTCCAAAGGACATGGTGGTATAGCAATATGCACAGAAGGGCATGATGAACGACGTCTTGATCTGGACGTCCTCTTTGAGGGATATTTGGTGATAGCCGGAGTAATAGTCGAGGAAGGAGAGGAGTTCGTAGCCGGTGGTGGAGTCTACAACCTCATCTATCTGAGGCAGACCAAAGGGGTCTTTAGGGCAGTGCTTGTTGAGATCAGTGTAATCAACACACATTCTCCATTCTTTATTCTTTTCTTTGAACAAGAACAGGGTTTGCTAACCACTCAGGATGATACACTTCTTTAATAAATCTAGCAGCTAGGAGCCATTTTATTTCTACCCTAATAGCCTCCTTCTTGTCTGGCGTGAATTGTAGGAGTTTCTGCTTGATTGGTTTGACGGTCGATGAGACATTCAAGGAGTGCTCGATCTTCTCCCGTGGTACCCCCGGCATGTCTGCAGGTTTCCAAGCAAACACATCGGCGTTGGCACGTAGGAAGGAGATGAGTGCGCTTTCCTATTTGGGGTCGAGGTGAGCCCCAATCATGATGGTCTTGGTGGGGTCGTTGAGGCCGAGGCTAACCTCCTTCGTTTCCTTGGACTTGGTGGAGGCACAAGGAGGCTCTAGTGTTGGGATCTCCAGGTCATTGGCGGGCACCGTCTTGGCATCGGTGACCACGCTAGCCATCTGGATGGAGAGGTCGATGGCTTCAATGAGGGCGAGACTCTCTGTCTCGTAGGTGTAGGCGATGGAGAGGTTGGCTCGTAGGGCCAGAGCTCCTATAGGCGAAGGCATCTTCAACACCCAATAGGCATAGTGCGGTATGGCCATGAACTTGGCCAGAGCTGGCTGACCAAGTATGGCATGGTAGGCGGTGTTGAAGTCGGCGACATAGAAGTTGATGTGCTCAACATGGTAGTTGCTAGCCGTGCCGAATTGTATCAGGAGGGTGATCTCTCCAAGCGGTTTGGATGCCCTGCCAGGTACCACACCACAAAAGGAGGAGTCAGAGGGTGTGAGGTCTTCTATTCCAAGACCCTAGCTCCTTTAGGGCTCCTACGAAGACGAGGTTCAGAGCACTTCCGCCATCAACGAGTACCTTCCTAAAAACCACTTTCCTGACGGTTGCATCAAGAACAAGGGGGAAACGCCCTGTGTAAGGGATGTTCGCCCACTGGTCAGCCCTGCTGAAGGTGATGGGGACCTCAGACTAGGGTCGATAGCTAGGATTGGCGATGGCGTCTTCTACGTTGACGACGAGCACCCAGCGAGCGGTGAGCTTCCGATCTCTTCTGCTCTCGGCGGCGGCGAGGCCCCCAAAGATAGTGGCGACGAGGCCCCAAAGATAGTGGCGACCACTTTGTCATGATCCTAGAAGGCGTTGTTGTTGTACCCAAGTGGTCGGCGGCCTCTAGCTCCATTGTCATTGTCGTCGTCCGACTTTTTGGCGTGGAACTCCTTAGCCAAGCCAAGCTAGTCCTTTATCTTGTGCTTGCTGTTCTTGTGGAGAGAACACGGGCCTTCGAGGATCTTCTTGTACTGCTCGTCATAGTTGCGCTTGGTGCGAGGTTCGTCAATGGTGGCGACGATGTGGTCTGGTCGGCGGGGGCGATATTGATCGGCTATGGATCCTTCCGGCCGATCACGGCCACTGTCCTGACGGTGGCCGCGGTCGTCGTAGTAGCGGTCATTGTGGCGTCAGTCGTCGGGGCACTCGTCGCTATGGCAAGTTGGGCGGTGAGTGCCCGCGTCCTCATTGAAGCATACTTTGGCCTCTTTGGCGTCGGCGTACTGATTGGCGATCGTGATCATCTCACCAATCCCCTTTGGTGGCTTACGATTGAATTTGGAGCGGAGGTCGCGATGATGGAGTCCTCGGACGAAGGCGGTGATGACTTCTGCTTTTGTGATGTTGGGAATAGAATTCCTCATCTCGGAAAAGCTTCTAATGTAGCTATGGAGGAGCTCAGATGGTTTCTGATAGATGCGGTTCAGATCATGCTTGGTGCCCGACCAAGTACACGTAGCCATGTAGTTGTCGGTGAAGACCTTCTTCAGCTATTCCTAGGAACCGATGGAGTCCGGAGCGAGGCTTGTGAGCCAGTTCATTACAGTTGGTGTGAGCATGATAGGAAGATAGTTCACTATGACACTGGTATCTCCCCCGGCGGCGCGCTCAGTGGTGGCATAAGCTTGTAGGCACTGTGTGGGGTTCATCCGCCCCTCGTAGGGCTCGACCCCGCTGATTTTGAAACCATGAGGCCACTAGAGTGTTTGGAGTGCCCTTGTGAATGCTCGGGGCCCTTCAGGATCATCACCGTCATGATCTGCGGTGTTGCCAGCATTGAATGGCTGGAGGGCTATGTCCGGATTATCGAACTCTTGCTCGTATTATTGACACCAGCATACTTTCTCTTCATGGTGAGAGAAACAGCGCCTGTCGATATGATGTCGCGCGTCCCGGAGATTGTTGATGTGCGCTCGGACATCATGGTTGACTTCCTAGTCGTGTTGGCGAGGGTAGTCGATGCGGTTCCCCCTAGCTCCCCCTAAAGGGGTTGTCCATCATCACACTGTTGATCGGTGAAACGGCTTCTGCTAGGGCGGCGATCGGATCTTGGCTCGGAGGATCGATGAATCGAGCTCGTCGAGTAGGAAGGTCTCTGATCCTGGCGGATCTCATTGGCTTGGTAGTGTGCAGCTTTGAGCATTGCGGCAACCTTGTCGACTTCTGGCATTTGCTCGAGCCAGGCGAGATCATTGGCGGCCACAACCAAGTTGGTGCTTGGGGTCTTGTAGATATCATGGCCGTCGACATGGACAAATTCATCATTGAGGTTGCATTGGAGTTGGCGTGGCCTCCCTTGTGAGTCGAGCTATTCGTTGTGAGCAGCCTCGGCTAGCATAATGGCGACCTCATTTGCTCAGCGCTGCGCACGGTTGGCATTCTTGTTGACACGAGCGGTGCAGTCCTCGTTGGTTTCTCCATCCCATGGAGGGCTGTCGATGCTGACGTTAAAAATCCCACCTCCTCGGAAGGGTGGGAAAGGAGATTGGACGGTGGTGGTTTCGGCGACAGTCTCTGTGGAGCCCTGGGACTCAAAATCTAGATTCTCCTTCAAGATGGTGTGGAGGGACGCTTTGGGGCGTCGGCCGATGTGCAGCATGTTGACAGTCGACGAGAGCTGGTCGGTGATCTGGTCGGCGAGAGGATTGATGTCTCCCACCTGGTCGGTGAATTTGCCCCTTAGGGCATCTTTATAGGTGGTGACGATGCTGGTGAGCCCAAAGGGTAGGGCCGTAACCCCTAGAGTTTCCTAAGCAGCCTCCGATAGATCAGGATCGGAGGGTGGTCGACGCTGAACCAGAGTGGTCAGAGCCAATTCCATGATGGAGAGGCAGTCGGTGAGCTTCTAGCCAACCTGATTGATGGATGCGATCAGATCATCATTGTTGATCCGCTTCCTCGGGTAGCAGGGGAGCGGGCGGTGAATTGTTGATGAAGATGACCTCGGAGGCGGTTCTGAGATCGGATCTAAAGTCACAGGTGTTGGGGTGGTCAGCGCAGAGTCGATCTACACCGGCTCGATGATCTCTCCGTCTCCATTAGCGTTGATGACCTAGGAGATCGATCCAACCATGAAGATCTGGCCGAGCTACGGGGAGGACAAAGAGCCTGCAATATATACCATCTTGTTTGACATGGAAACAACACGCACACCCCTACCTGGTGAGTCACTTGTTGATAGAATATCATCGACAGTCCTCTGAGGGGTATCCCATGAAGGTAGATTGATCGGCAGAGATGCGTGTAATCAAGAACAAGAAGGCAACAGAGACACAAGAGTTAGACAGGTTCGGGCCGTCAGCGTGACGTAATACCCTACTCCTAAGGTATGTTGGATTGTATTGGCTATGATATGATGTTGCGTGTGTTATGAGGGGGTCCCTGCCTGCCTTATATAGTCTGAGGGCAGGGTTACAAGTCGGTTAGATCTAGGAGATAACCGGAAAGTAATAACAGATTATATGAATCATGGGATCGAACGTATCCTAACAGATCTCGTAGTATCTTCAGGATATCGCCCTTGATATCTTGCGGTGTACGCCGAGCAGTGCCATGCACCATAGGTCTTCATCTTGTGGGCTGGACCAGCCCTTGGGAGTGCAGCCCATGTAGTTTCCATGGGTATCCGGGGTCGTACCCCCCACAGCGCGCCAATTGTCGGTGTTTCGAGTAAACAACGACGAGTAAATTTGTATTATTGCGCGTCTAGCCCGGATGGTGTGTTAAGAAGACACAAGGTTTATACTGGTTCGGGCTAAATGTCCCTACGTCTAGTTTGTGGTTGTTGCTCGTGTTATTAGCACTGAAAAGTTCATAGTAGGGGGTTACAAACTGGCGAGAGAGGGAGGAGCTCCCAAGTCTCTATGGTTCGATTGCTCGATGTTTCTACTGCTCGATCTATCAGTCGATCGATCTCTTGCGGTGCAGTGACTCGATGCCTCTTAGTGGGACACCTTGCTTTCCCTTTTTATAGGCCAAGGAAAAGCAGGGGTTACAGCAGAAGGGGAAGAGGGGAAAAAGAAAGAGAAATAAGGCTCCTAGGGTTGTGCCGTCCTCCTCTTTGCGTGGGTCCCCACTGACCCTGTAGATCGTGGTGGCAGTAGCATCGCACTGGGGTCCTATTGGCTGCTGCAGCATATGTGCAGGCGTCATGCGCCATTCTTGTCTTCCATCCCATCCGAGCGGACGGATTGGTCAAAGGGTCCCTGACAAAGGCCATATGGGGGCTGGCGGTATAGTGCCAATCAACTGACGCCGGTCTGCTGGTGTTTGGACGGTGGTCAGGCAGGGAGTTGGCAGCATAGTGCCGGCCTGTTGACGCGGTGGGCGACATGAGTCTCCCAGCATGGCCTGATGCGACCGCCAGTCGCATCAGGAAGTGCCCGAGACATGCTCCCGGGCGTGCACCTCCATGCCATAGTGCTTGAAGCGGTTCGGGTCCTACCCTGGAGCCACTGCTTTTGTCCGTAGCAAATCGACCCCTAGGGAATGGACGAGGTGGAAATCCCGCCCTAGGGGTCGGGCGAGACAGAATCCTACACTTGGGGGTCGGGTGAGGCGGAGCCCTCCCCATGGGGCCGGAGAGTCGGAGCCCGCGCCTTGGGGTCGGAGGAGTCAGAACCCACGCTTTGGAGTCAGATGAGGCGGAAACCTCGTCCTCAGAGTCGGAGCCCACGCCTTGGGGTCGGACGAGGCAAAAACCTTGTCCTTGGAGTTTTAGCCCATGCCTTGGCATCGGACGAGGCAGAAACCTCGTCCTCGGAGTTGGACGAGGCGTGGCCCGGCCCCTAGGGTAGGACAGGCGGAAACCTCGTCCTAGGGGTCGGACGAGGCCGCAGTTGCGTCTTTAATCATCGGATGAGCCGATATGATGCTCATTAATCCTTTGACTCGGATACCTAGATATAGATATCCGACACAATTCACCAAGGCCTCCAACCAAGCATGCCCTTAATCCCCGGAGGGCAAAAAGAATTACCACACATACCAGAACTATCACAGGCTACCAACGCCCACCGCGAAAGGACTAAACCGCCCCATTACAAGTTCCCAAAAGCACGCCGACATTGCTCTGTGTCTTCCTTAGCGCGAGTTGCCACAACTAGTGAGGAGGATCCTTCATTTTGGAAAAATACGCTGGTTTTCTTTCTTTCCACAAATTCTACATGATGTACTCCCTCCGTCCTAAAATATAGTATATTCTGGCTATTCTCGGACAAAATAAGGGAGAGTGCAATAGACGTATGTACCCCTCGCTTAACTTACTGATTTATTAAAATCTGATTCTATTCCGCATGTTAAATGGTAAACAATCAGTCTCCTCGTACATAATATGACAAGTACATTAGCTACTTTTCTTATACAAAATAATAATGTATTTTTATTTAAGTAAACATTATCTTCTTGCTTCCCGAATGCACTATATTTTAGGATAAACTTTAAATGCCAAAATGCACTATATTTCAAGACGGATGTAGTAAATGACTACGCCATTACAGTCACGCTTCTTCTCTTTCAGCAATGCTTTAGTTGCCATTTTCCACCACTCTACGATGGAGTTATTTGTTCGCTTGAACTTATTAGCCTGGCTTATCAGCCATGGAATAATGTTTTTCTCTCAACCAATCAGCTTCGGCCGGCTTATCAGCTGCAGAAACTATCAGCTGAACAGCTATGCCTAGATATGCGAGGGAAGAGAGAGATGCTCCCACACAAACACTTGCTTCCAAACTTGGAAAATCCATATTACTCCCTCTAAGTTTGGCCTATGTCCAAATAACCCATAAACTAACATTTGGTTCAATTTAAACAAAAAAGAAAAATCTCTTTAAGGTGTTGGACCAAATGTAAGTTTAGGGGATAATATGGACATATGCCAAACTTGAGGGGGGGATAATTTGGACTTTATCCTCCAAACTTCAAATTTGAGCCCTGTCTCTTGTTGCCCATGACAGAGTGCGCAGGGTTTCACTCATATGTTGTGGTTGTGCAACTTCTTCCCCTGAGGTCAACATCATTTTTATTCCAAAATTTCCGGGGCTCAAAAGTTATCTTTTTTTCTTCCTACTCAATTTACACCTGAGCCAATGCCATCAGTATCTGTTCCTCGTCTTTGTCCAGCGACCTTCAGGTCGTAGATCGTCGGGTTACCGTCCAGAAAAGTGTTAGTTTGTTCCCTCATCTTTATTTACAATCTTGATCCACAAAAGTTTTCTTACCATAGTGGATACGGACAGAATAATTTGTACATTCTGGATCATCATTAAACTAATCTTTGATATGATCTCTTTTGATTCCTTGCTTTCTCTAAGAAAAATGTAGAATAACCTTGACCGTTAGATTATCTAAGAATGGGCATCGTAGATCTTGTCTTTTAATTACTACTCCGTTTGATAAAAATATTTGAATTAATCTAATCCGTTTGATGATGATAACAATAATCAATTGAATTACTCTCTCCATCCCAAAATAACTGTCACTTTGGGTTGTGCCGGTCAAATTAGATTTTAAATATTTACAATATTTATATTTTTAAATAAATTTATTATAAAAATATATTTAACAATAAATATAGTAATACTTATTATGCAATTTATTGAGAGTTAGAAATACACTTATTTTGGGACGGATTTAGTCAAATATGATAATCCAGTCCAAAGCCTCAAGGCCTATTCTGACACACGATTATTACTCCATGAGTTTTTTTAATCCAGGTTTCTTTCGAACCATGCATCTTGCAACATGCTTATATCTCTAAGAGACTAGTCCACACAAAAAATAATCGTCTGATCGATGATCACGCCTGCGTGATGTATGCATAGTTGTCTCATATCCTATAGCTAATCGACCCGTTGCCATCTGGGCCTGTCATGTTCACAGTCCATGTTTTAACTTTGTTGACCTGATCTCTTTCAACTCCTGTCGATAAAGGCGTACTACTGAGAGGAAGCGTGTGGATTGATTCCACAAACGACTCTAGCATGCAGGTCAGGTCCGTGATTTGGGGAGAGCTCCTGCGGGAGATTCTAGAGGCGAAACCGATCTCATCTTCAACCTAGGCCACGACGCCGGTGATCCTAGGTCCGCACTGCCAGCGATCACTCCGATTCCGGCATCCACGCCCCGCCCACCAACTCCTAGTCGGCGGTGGCCACCGCAAATCATTGGTTAGCCGTTCCCTGGTGCCGCCGATCACCAAATTTCCCGCTAGGGGTTAGTGCCGCTTAGGAACCCTAGTTTTTGGGATCATTTTTGTGCGTGTCGCTCCTGTTCATACACGGCACACTTGTTGTTTCCTCCAATCTAGATCCATGGCTGCGACCGGGAGAGGAATTCCGGATATTCTGGAGGCAAACATTGTTGATCTTCTATGGAACCCGAACCTCACTGCTGAGAAAGGGGACGTGGCGGAGTTCAGCCATGAGGAAGATGACGGTGGATCATCAAACGTGGAGTGGGCACTCATGGGCAAGGTCCTATCGCCAGCGACGCTACGCACGACCATGATCCATCGAGCGATGAAACCAGCATGGGGGAACCCCACTAGCCTGAAGATCAAATCGATCAATGAGAAGGGGGGAAACCTATTTGTGGCGGAATTTAGTTTCCAGCAGGATATGGAGCGGACACTTGGTGGCTCGCCATGGATGGTAGGCAGGCATGCCCTGATCCTCCAGCAATATGATGAACGTCTCAGACAGTCGGAGATCAATTTTGACCGTATGGAGATCTGGGTCCGGATCCTAAACCTCCCGCTAGGATGGATGAATCGACATCATGGTGAACAGGCTATGGGCTTGGTTGGAACCGTGAAGAACATGGATGTTGATACGGATGGGAAGGCGAGTGGCCCTTTCCTTCGAGCTCGTGTAGATGTTGAGGTGGCAAAACCAGTGAGAAGGGGGTGCTGCTAAAGACGAAAAAAGATGAGGAACTGGAGTGGTTTGATATCCAGTATGAAAAGCTCCCGTTCTACTGTTTGTCGTGTGGAGTCATGGGGCACTCGAAGCTGGAGTGCGACAAGCCAGTCGTCCGTAACACGCTGGGTAAACTACCGTATGACATCAAATTAAGAGCTCCTAAGGTGAGGAAGAAGGAGCTCCAAAGTTTTGTGAAGGCAGCTGCGGAGTCTTTTGGAAGTGGCACATCATCAGGCTCTAAGTAATCACGTGCTTCAGCAACATGGTCGGAAGACCGACGTTCGGTGGATAAGAGGAGTGGATCGGCATAGGAGGAAGGGGAGGAGATAACCTCACCACTGAAGGAAGCTGCTCTGACAGGAGGTGGTGGCCCTCCGCCGACATCTCCTACAACTAAAAAGAACAAAGTGTGGACACTTTTGGGTGTGACATTTGTTTTGGGTCTGCCTCTCCCCGTGCGATCCCCGCCTCCTATCCACGCGCAAGTCACTCTAAAAAATAGAAAGCCACAATCACCGCCCCCCTGCGATGGATCCATCCCCACCCCACCTCGACACCATCGTCCTCGTTGATCCCACACCCCGCTGGATCCCACGGGCCACCACTGCGCGTGCCGCTCCCCATCCCGATCCCCGCACCCCGCACCACTGTCGCCCTCTCCCTCGCTCGCGCTTCCACGCTCGCGCCACCATTGGCGGGTCGGCATGGCTAAGGTGGAGGTGCTTGCCATAGGTGGGAGCCCCGAGAAGGCCAGCAAGTCCAACACGAGCGAGGCAAGCCACCGGGCGAGGGTGTCGGCCACCAGGAGGGGCAAGGGCGCCTTCCAGGCCGCCGCCGGCCACCCAAGTGAGGGCGATGCTAGGCCGCTGGCCCCAGACCACCAGGCGATGGCGAGCCTCCGCCTCAGATCCAACCCCCCCACCGGGCGAAGGCACAGGAGCTAGGGTTTCAATCATCCGTGAGAAGGAGAGCGAAAAAGCAGCGGAGCATGGGAGCCCCTGCGGGCGTGCGGCCACACCCTGGCGGCGCGCGGGAGTGCGCGCGACAACACCCGGCGGCGCGTGGGACGGGGAGCATGGTGTGGGCTCGGAGCATAGCGGCCGCCATCCCCGCCGCCGTGGCTCTCCATCCCTGCTGTGCGATCTAGATCCAGGTCCGTTCTCTCTCCCTCCCTCCCCGTAGCTCCTAAATCCGTCCGCTTGTAGTTGATTTCTCCATGGACGAAAATCTAATCCAATCTGTTGGTTTTCTATTCATTCATTTTGCTTCTGATTTGTTGCCCTAGTGGCTTATAGTTAATTAATTGCTGCTTCTGTATAAAGAATATGCTTGGATGGATGGAGCCTGATTGGATTGTGCGGAACTGTGGGTACTTGGGTGGCGTGGAATCAAATACATATATGGACGAAATGAAAGGTAGAGCACAGCAGATTGGAGCTGGCCTTGGCGCATAAGCACTAGAAAGAGTCACTGTGAAATTACATGTAAAAGGTACTAGAGAAATTAATTTTATTTTAAACCCATTTAGATCACCTGGAGATTAACTTACTATTCTTAATTGGCACCTTTGTAGTTCTTTTAACTAATGCAGTTGCATGTGGGAGACATAACATTACATAATTAGTTTGTTAGAAACTGCGAGCACTATGCATAGATGTATTTAAAGAAAATATATTTAACTTTGTTTTTTCAACCATTCCTGTCTGAAAAGCATTCAGATACTTTCTTGGAGCCTACGAACTTAGGAACGACCAATTAGTTCGAAGGAAAGGTCTAAACTGCAAGAAGCACTTTGCATTTTCAATGTACCTTGATCCAATTTGGTTAAAATATTGTGTTACTCAATTTTTGTTAGCACGGGCAATTTATGTTACTCAATTTTTAAAATTATGGAGAACTAAGAAAGCAAGGGAACATTATATGTGGTTCTAATTAAATGAATGTTTATGTAGACTTTTTATTTTATGTAAGTTTCATACATGCCATATTATCTTATCAATTACTATTTTGATGTGCACGATCTTTTTTCATAGAGATTAATCAGACATATACGTATCTATAATGGTAGCATACTTTTTTTTGAAAAATTTGCCAGTGTGATCTCAGCTTCTTAAATTCTTAATCAGACATAGTGTTGTTTTAGTTTTGAATATAGTATTGTCAGGAATTTTACTGTCTTCATAGCTTCCTGAAATAAAGCCATGAAATGTTAAGGTCTTTTGGAGCTATGCAATTATATTTCTAACTGATATGCTTATTATTGAAGTTAGCTGATGCGTGATGCCAGCTGCTTACACTAGATATCTACTAATGCGCTACAAGAGTGCAATGTGCAGTAGGAGAACTATGATCCAAACACAAGGCACTGCTTGTATGGATTGGTATACGGACTAACTAAATATTTGAATAATTTTCTACATCACTGATCTTCTAATTGTTCTCTTTTTTGTCTCTTTTACACACTGAATATTAGTACAGGATGCATACCTAATAATGCTCACTTTGGCATCAAATGAACTTCACTTTTCGATTTTGCGTGAAGTCTATTAATCCATCCTTGGTGTCAACTCCTGGATTCATCCATACTATGATGGTTTTTGGCAAACCACATTTATTTAACTGCATTTAGCAAGCAACAGTGTATTGATGTTAAATGTAGTTGCAGAATTTTGTAAATGTTGAGTTCAGGATACTCCTTTTGTTAACTTGAACAAGTGTGAACTGTTAAAAAATATAGAGTCCTCAAGAAAATGTAGAGGATGGTTCCCACGAGTAACTGAAACAACTCCTAGGGACAGTCTCCCAAGAAACCTTATCAGGTTTGTTCCTCTGAGATGATAACAGGGTCTTTCTATTTTTGAATTTTTTATAACACCACATTCTTGCAGTTTTTGATCATAATATGGGTTCAAAGGGAGTGGCTAGAGCTTGATTTGAGGATACCAAACCTAGTTGTCAAAAAAGATATCGAGAAGCTTATAGATGATTTCATATTTATTTGTTTCTTAACAGGAAATGACTTCATTCTAGATATTCCTGCTGCTACCAAAAACTCATAGATGATTTCATATTTATGTTTTGATGTACTTCTGTTGCTACCAAAAACAGTTAAAAGACATGCATGCTACATATCTTAAAGTTTCAGGGTTGGAAAAGTTTCTTAAGATATCGAGAAGCTTCAGACCTGATTCATCTTTTTATGTTTTAGTCATTCTTAGGTACATGGAACCCGTTGAAAATCACGGTTGCCGCACACTATTTAAAGACTTGACAAACCAGATCAACGAAGGTAACTACTGGTCCTTTTATATATAATATCAATGCTTTGTAATGTAAGTAAATGATATTAATTAGTCTTTTTGACTTTTACTTGCCACTAATATCAACGCGTGCATCGACTCCCCTCGCTCAGCGAGTGTACTGCTTCGCAACGTCTCCTGCATGAGGAGACGACTCCATTGTAGACATGAGCAGAGCCGCATGATTTGACGGTCGCAGGCTACTACTCTTTCCGTTCTTGCAACTTTCAAGCAGTGGTGGTGGGCTGGACGTGGACTGGAACTTCTTTGCCGAGCCGGACCCCACGTGCTTCCTGCAGGACTTTGGACATGGCGAGATCCCCGGAGCTACAGGCATCAGTGGCTACCCCAACCCCAAGGGCTCAAGTCTGGCCGATGTCACATAGAAGATCATCAAGCAGGTTTGGAAACCATAGATCATCTTGGTTCTTTACTGTTTCCGGTGCACATTATTCATCGTACCGATACAGTAGTGAAGAACTATAGTTTTCTGAACTATAGGTGACCTCCGTGCCAACAGATCAGGGAGCTACACGATGTTTGAATTCTCATCCTGAACTTTAGATGCAGCCAATTATAACTTTGTTAGTGATGTTTCCAGTAGTAACTTATCAGACGATTCTCATGATTTTTGGATCTGTGTATATCATGATGTTGACATGTTTTCTTTTCATGATGTTCATTTATTTGTTTCATAATTTTGGACTGGCTGGCCTTTAGTTACATTGTTCTCGCCATGTGCAGGTTGATTACCACAGTTCAGTGACAATAATTTCGATGCAAATGATTTCTTGACAAAGATCATGAACAAGGATCCTGAGGCCTATGTTATTTAAAAGTCTACAGCACCTTCTTTTTTTATACAATAAAAAGAGGCTAGAGTGCACAGATAATGTACTATTTGCACACATGCATGGAACATAAATAAATTATATGACCCTAAAATACAGCACCACCACTGCAGAAATTATGTGTTCTATTCTAATTTGGCCCCGGTGTAGCTTAATTAGCATCATTTTCCTAATTCTTTATTACTATTTTTTTTCTATGCTGAAAGCGACAAGAATATGAACCAATGTAATTTACTAAATTGTAGAGGTGTTTTACTAACTAGCCATGATTTACTCATATATAAACATTTGTCTTGAAAAAGTGAACCGGAGCACTGACATCCCTTGTGAGATTCCAGAATATAAAATGATACTCTTCAGTTCTTATATGCCATGCTTGAAACAAATTTCTCAATGCCCTTTTCAAACAATTCCTTCTTATGACGTCACAACATTGTGCCCCTAATGAAGCATTGGCACAACCATAGCAGGAGAATTTCAAAACCCTGAACCAGAGCATCAGCTGGGACCGTCTTCCCACGCCCTTAAGCCAGGCCTCGTCGTCGGTGCCCTCAAGCACCGCCAACGCTGTTGCCGCCCGTCCAACTCCTGCCGGGGAAGGGAAGAGAGGCGATCGCTCACTGCCTCCGTTGTCGCGTTGGGGAAGGGAAGAGAGGCAATTGCTCACGCTCGCCAAGCCCCGCCACCCCCTGCCGCGATCGGGCAACTGCTGGCGCTCGCGCATTGGTGCCGCTGCACCGTCCCCGTGGCGTGGCGCTCACAGTCGCGGTCGTCGTCATCGAGCGCCCCAGCGGCCGCCCCACCATCGCCCTTCCATTGCTCGTGTAAGGGACCGTGATGCCTAAGAGGGGAGGGGGTTAAATTAGGAAACTTAAAAATCTACTTCTTACTATGGCAAGAAAATTTCTTTTGAGGGATTTTACATGTCGATTGTCTTTTTAGTAGTTTATTAATATTCCCTTCTGAGCTGTGGAGCATACATTTCATTCTTCATAATACCGTGTGTATCTTCTTAACAGGTGCCTGGATAGAGTGGACTGTCAAACGCATAAGCCCACAATATTTGGTGCCCTTGCCACCTGAACAACAGGTTTTTGTTTAACTGGCTTTTGTTTCTTGATGTTGCAATCAATTAAGTAATTATTTTATGTTGATTACTGGCAAGACAATTATCAAGCCAAACATAACTCACTCCTTGATTACAGTAATTAGTATTAGTTAGTTATGAGGTCAGTAAGTCATATTAGCTTATGGCCCTTCCATCTTTGCGAAAGTGCTCCGCTTATGCCGTCCATGGTTCTAAATCTTAGTTGTTTTCTAAAGGTAATGAAGATCAAAGAGTAGAACAGAGAGGGCTGGTTCTTAGATGTAATATAGAATCTATGTGCATTTTCATAAATGTGTGTTTCTTGTGCTGATTTTGATGGCTTTTTGTTTTTTGAAACCTGACATGGTTTCTGTAGTCCAAGGGAGGTATTCTACTTCGACATTGCTTGGTGCTTGGAAACTCCCAACAAGATTCATTCATATAAGGATGTAATTCCATAAATTAATCTTTTTTCACTGCCATTGATCAACTTTATGTTGTGTTTCATATTTCTTGTTGCAATCCTAGCAGTATCTGGAACAATAATATTGTAAATTTGTGATCATTTGCTGCTATAGTAAGCTCTACGACAAGTAATGCAGATATAAATAACTGTTAAATTCTGTTTGATGTTGTGATAAATAATGACAAGTAAGTTATCCTTTCATTTATTGATGGTTAGAAATAAGCAACCTTCTGTTACATGAGTGGCAAGCTTCTTATGTTGCTTCATTGATACATTCTTTCCAATTATGCATGTCATAACCTTGTTTAATTTTTCTTCAAGAAGCTGTATTAGTGTTTGATAATAATTGGCTAAATAGAATCACAGCAATGCCACATTTCACGTCTTTTGCTGCTGGCCGCGCCGCCGTCACCCGCGCCCACCCGTGCGATCTCCTCCCCGCTGTCCTCCAATCCTCCCTGCAGCACCCCTCCGTCGACCACCCTCACCAACACCTGCGACCTCCACGTGACCAGGGAGCCGGACCGCCGCCACCGAGGACCACCAGCATCCACGTCGGTGTTCGTATCTACATCCCTGATCCGGCTCGCCCGCATCTGCGTCGCCGGATCTTCATCGGGCCCTTCACCGACGACGAAGACCCGCTACAGCAGAAGCGAGAGAGGCGCCCGCCCGTGGCCCTCCCCGATCCAGCTCGTGTCTTTACCTCCGCTCCTTCCACACTTCCACCTCCCTCCCGTCCTGCAAGGAGCACCACCAGGTGTGCCAATCCCTTCTCTTCCCTTCCTGCTGTGCGAAACCGAGCACCCAAACCCTACCTAACTTCGATCTAATTACATGTGTGTACATGTATTATGCCTGCTAACTTCGATCCCTTTCAAAGGTTATCATGAGGATTGTGTACATTTCTTTGCACTGCTTCTCAAGAGGATTTCACAAACTTTGCTTTTTGGATTAACTGTAACTTTAACGTTGATATTTAATTTTTACAATATTGTTATCTTATCGTGCGATCCGTGTATTTTTAGTATAAATTGTTAGCTATCCCGTAGCAACGCATGGACATACTACCTAGTAATAGATAATGATAGAGCCCTGTCTCTTGTTGCCCATGACAGTGCGCAGGGTTTCACTCATATGTCGTGGTTGTGTAACTTCTTCCCCTGAGGTCAACATCATTTTATTTCCTAAAATTCAGGACTCAAAAGTTACCTTTTTTTCCTACTCAATTTACACCTGAGACAAGGTCACCGGTATCTGTTCCTCGTCTTCGTCCAGCGACCTTCAGTCGTAGCTCGTCGGGTTATCGTCCAGAAAAGTGTTAGTTTCTTTCCTCATCTTTGTTTACAATCTTGATCCACAAAAGTTTTCTTACCATAGTGGAAACGGACAGAATAGTTTATGCATTCTAGATCATCATTAAACTAATCTTTGGTATGATCTCTTTTGATTACTTGCTTTTTCTAACAAATATCTAGAAAAACCTTGACCATTACAGTAGATTACTAAGGATGGACATCGTAGATCTTGTCTTTAAATTACTATTTGTTACATAAAAATATTCGGATTAATCTAATAGATTTGATGATGATAAGAATAATCAGTTGAATTACTCTCTCTGTCCTAAAATAAGCGGTGTGGATAGCGCCCGGACGTCCGGACGCCTGCGCCTGCCCGTCCGCCCGCACCTGCTGCTACGCATGCACATGGGACCGCTTGCACCCACTTCGCTTCCCACGTGCTCGCGGGGAACTCCTACGCCCGCGGGGACCGCCGCACCCACTTCGCTTCCACGTGCATGCAGGGACCGCCTATGCCCGCGGGGACCTTCGCTTGCGTCGTTTTCCACGCCTAGTAATGAAAACACCTGCAACATTAAGCACTTTTCTGCAACATACGTCTCAAATAGGTGAATCATTTGGAACATACATTTGCAACATGTGTGCATAGCCACTGCAACATATGCAACATCTAAAAAACACTTGTAACATACGTCTAAAACAGTCGAAATATTTGAAACACACACTTACAACATATACGTTTATAGTCATTGCAACATATGTAACACCAGATCTATTTTTGCAATGTTCAGATAAAACACATGCAACACCCAGATAAAACATATGAAATATATACATTTGAAGTGCATGAAACATATGGTTGCAACATGTGCTTATTTACTTGTTGATTGTGCAAATGGAGTCTCATTGACTTAGAGCTCGACGCCGGTGCGGAGCTCATCGGCAGCACAGATCTCGGCAGTGGCCTTAGCAGGCAGATGGAGCGTGGCCGCGGCGGGAGGCACGAGTCCGAGCGAGAGACACGGTGGAGGCAGTGAATCCACACGGGTGGGCAGCGGCGTGGGCGGGTCGGTTCGTCCAGACGAACGGATGCCCTCAACCAAACATTATCGTAAAATAAGTGTCACCTCGGGTCTGTGCTGGTCAAATAATTTTAAGTTTGACTAGATTTATAGAAAATAATAACAACATTTGTATTTCAAATAAGTTTATTATAAAAATATATATTTAACAATTAATCTAATAATTCTTATTATGCACCATAAATATTAATAATCTCTTATGTGTATTTGGTCAAAGTACGTTTGATTTGTTGGGAATTGGAAATTACACTAATTTTGGGACGGATTCAGTCGGATCCGAAGCCTCAAGGCCTAATCTGACACACGATTATATTCCTCCATGCGTTATCCAGGATTCTTCCGAACCATGCATCTTGCTTGCAACATGCTTATCTCGAAAAGACTAATGCAGACAAAAAAAAAAGAAGGTCTGATCGATGATCACGCCCGCGTGATGCATGCATCGTTCTCATATCCTACAGCAAATCGACCCCGTTGCCTTCAGGGCCTGTCATGCTCACAGTCCATGCTTTAACTTTCTTGACCCGATCTCTTTCAGCTCCTGTCCATAAAGTGGCCTGGCCTGGAATCTACCTACCTAACATATATAACATTTTTATTCCTCCTAATCATCCCCTCTTCAGGATTGCTTGTCAAACTTTAGCGTTTGACATGGACGGAATGGCACTCCAAGCTTTTTTATTTCATATATATAGTGCCGTTTGTTCTGATGGTTTTTTTTCCTGATTCTTTTAAGATTATATATTCAGGAAGGAGTTCACAGGTAGCCATAGATTACAGGGTTTTGAAGGTGTGGCCTTGTGCGGAAATTTACTGAGAAGAAAGGCGGCTATGGCCCATGGGACCTCGGTAACTACCTGCTTTTTTTTAGAAGAGAGAATTTTTATTCCGGTCCCTGCAAGAGGTTTGCATTTCAACACATAGGCCAGGATATGTATTCTCTAATTTGCATGGGTGCAAGTGCGATATTATGATCTATTTAGCTGTGTAGAAATGATGCGACTTTTGACAAAAAAAAAAAGAATAGCTACATGCTTTGTCTCTAGCTTCAGCCAGATGCGTGTATAAGAAAATTGTTTTCAAAGATATTAGTGAACAATTCTAGATTCCAAGTGCCAAGTATGAATCAGCTGGCAGAAAAGTGTACGGCTCCAAGAATACTTCTCTACAAAGACATCAGCAGTTTTTTTAGGATAACTACAAACAGCAACAGTGAAAATCTTAAAAGGGATGCAGTAAGATTTCTAAAAGTTCAATGGTTCTGTGCGTGCCTTTTCATTTGTATTGTTTGTAGGCAAACAATTTGCATGCATTTCGGTGTTGGATACCAAACAGGAAACAGGAGAATATGAGAAGAAGAAAAGGCAAGCGAAATGGGGGCCTTGCATCCCCAAATGCTACGACGCGATGAGTACCCTTGATCCAATGGGCCAATAGCATGTAAGGCTTTCAGCCTCTCTCCAAGGCCCAACTGCCGGCTTCACTCATGTTTCCCTCAGGCAACGTGGCCCTGCTAACGTGGAGTGGAAAAGGCCAGACCTATAGGTGGCTTCGTGGATCCAGTCTAGACTACCTCTCAGACTTTTTCTTAAAAACTACTGTAACTCTCTAAATCCTCTTTGAAGAGTTATTTAAATAAAAATTATTCTTTATGTTTTTTCACCCTCCAACAATTTCTCTAAATATCTTGTGCGCACTCTGGAGAGCCATTTTCACCTCCTATTTTTAGCTAGTGAGAAATCAAGAATAGATGATGACAATCTAAAGAGATTTTTGAGCTACTCTTTGTCACACAATGTGGATGTTGGAGAGTTCTATTTTTCACCAAAATCTCTATTCGTATTAATACGAAATGATATAAAGAGATTCTTGGAGCTGCTCTTAGGCACACAATGTGACTGTAGTTTGTGCTTCTTATGGTCTCGTTCATGTCGTTAGTGCAAGAAAATATTAGCCAATAGAACTTCTAAAGATCTAAATCTTTAGCTTCTTCAGATCAGATTAGGTACTTATCGTGAGGGCGGCGGCCCCCGCGTCGCCCCCACGCAGACGACATGGGAGGCGACCCAAACCCTAGCCGTCTCTCTTCCTTCCCTCCCTCTCTCCAGCCGCGCCGTCGCCGGAGCAGGCCGCCGGCATGGCCGTGTAGCTTGCCGTGAGGGCGGCGGCGAGGCTTACTTCGTGGTGGAAGCTGCGACGGTCGGGGACGAGCTCGCGTCGTGGGGCTCGGCGTGGTTGCTGGGGCAGGTGGTGGCGCCGGCGTCTCCAGCGGCTATCTAGGGCAGCCTCTTCGCTTCGGCGTCCGGATCCGGCGGTCCGACGGCTAGATTCGCGTGGATCTCCGGTGGGCCGGGCCTAGGCGGGCGTGGCGGCGGTGGTGGCGGCGCTCCTATCCAAGACGCCGCGGATCCAGGGTTCGGCGCCCGTGGTGGCGGCTACGTCGCCTAGGGCCGGGTCTCTTCCTCTTCCTCGTGCTTGGTGGCGGCGTGCGCAGTAGCGAGGCGGCGGGGCGTGCCCTCGCTCGAGCCGCGTGGGGCTTGGCGGGGCCGCCTGCTGCGGCTGCGGCGCTGGCCAGTGCCCGTGCAGGCGTCGGGCGGTGGCGGGGGCCCTTTCTTCCTCCTCTGCTTCCCCCTTTCCTCCTCGGCCTTGGCGTGGAGGTGGCGGCGCCAGCCGGGGTCACTGGGTCTGGCGGCCCGATGGCCAGATCCGGTGCCCCTAGGGCAGGGGGCGGCGCCGAGGTGGGGCATGCACCTATCGGTGGCTGGTGGAGGTCGGCAGCGTCGACGGTGGGTGCTTGTGCCGGTGACGGCTTCGGCGTGCGGCAGGGTAAGTCCACCTCTGCATGTTGCCCGATCGGAGGGGGTGGCGGCCGACGCAGCTGTGCGTCTACTGTGAGCAGTCGATGCGTCGATGCCCCTCTGGAGGGGCTTCTACGGGATGGTGGTGACGACGACGGTGGCGATAGGCTACGCTATGGCATCTTGGCTCGACGTTTGTGCTAGGGGCACCTCAGGCGAAAATCTTAGCGACGACGACGCCTGTGGGCGCCGTTTTCCTTGTTGGGGGGCGTCGTGTTGTGCCCCCAGCCATGTCTTCCACGGGTGGAAACCCGGTCCATTCCTGGACAAGCGACGATGGCACTATCTGCGTCGTACCCTTCCTAAAGGCGTCGCTGTGGAAATTCGTCTCGGCCGTGATGTCTCCTTCGGCGGATGTCCTCTGCCTCTTCGATGTCCGGTTGACGCGAGACGGCGAGTTCTGCATTGGGAAGTCGGAGCTGCTGCATCAGGGTATGTAGCTCGGCAACGATGACACGGGTCGAACCCTCCTTCTCCGACGGCTGGGTTTCAGCTTTAGAGGCTCGGCAATCGTCGCGGGCGGGGCATGGGATCAAGGCAGGAAGTCAGAGCTGCTCTTAGCGGAGCCGTTGAGCTCAGCAACGATGACCTTTTGCGACCTCTGCCGGGCCCATTGGTCCGACATTTTAGGATGGGTCGTCGGTGTTTTGCCATGGGAAGTCGGAGCTCTTTGGTGCGCTTTGCATCCACCTTCGCAACGATGACTCATGGTAGTGTGTACTCTACCGCGTTGCGTGGGTGGGCTAACCTTTTGCGGTGTTTGGCACCACGCTTGGTTACCTTTGCTTGTATATAAATTTTATTCGTCTTAATTGAAAGGCAGAGCTCCTGCCATTGTTTCAAAAAAAGATTAGGTACTTACATTTAGTTTTGTATGTAACTCTTGATTCAATAGTGCATCTTCTGAATTTTCAAAGAACTAAGTCATGCAGGTTCAAGCTGTCATTATTGACCAAGGGTGACGATCAGATGGTACTAACAATTGTATGTGATTCATTGGGCATTCATAGGAAATGTTTATGTTGTGCTGATCTACCTACCAATTTGATGGAGTTCCCAATTGCAATGATTTCTTCTACTTTGCATTGGTGTTGTTCACTTGGAAATTGTTACCCTAGTAAAACATGAATTGTTCTGAATGAATCCTATGTATTCTTGACTATTTATGATGCTAAATTATGTGTGAGAAAGTGGCCTGAAAGTCATCCCTCTCAGAGATAAATTAAACACATCTCTAGCTGAAACGCATGAAGAAAAGCGTGAAGAATGGAGTTGATGTCAGAATGCACTAGAATTGACTTTTGGGGCTTTGGCATTCATACCCTTGTTTTGTACTGCAATTGTGGTTTTGTCCATGTTTTTTTTAACTTTGTGATTTTACCCCTAGAACGGTAGGCCTGGTGCAACAATGAGAGCTATCTCAGCTGAGTCACCAGGTCGCGGGTTCGAAGTAGCCTCTCCGCAGATTTTGTGGGGGAAAGGCTTGCCTTGTTTTTCCTTCCCCAGACCCCACTCATGTGGGAGCCTCCGGCACTGGATCTGCCCTTTTTTTTGTGATTTTACCCCTGCAATTTCAAAATAAAGCACCACTTTACCCCTATTCCACCATCCTTCTTAATGGTGTTAACTTTTGTGTGAAAGGAAAAACATGTGAGTTTGCATCTAGTTTGTTACAAATATTTGTGATTTTACCCCTATTTTGGAACAGACATTTATATTGGAATTTGACAAAAGACTTCACCCTCTAGACTGCTAGGTCCTCTAGTATATGCTGCCCTAGCTCTCGACTCATTGTATTAGCCAAAGATGATAGAGAAGCCCCTCCTACCGAAATGTTGGTGGAGGCGATTCATCATAGTCACCGAAGATGTTGGCGAAGCCCCTCACACCGAAGTGTTGATGGAGGCGAGTCGTTGTGGATACTGAATATGTTGGTGAAGGCCCTCATGCCAAAGGTGTTGATGAAGGTGATGTTGGTATAGATGCTGAAGATGTCAACGAAGCCCCTCATACCAAAGTTTTAGTGAAGGCAAGTTGTTGTAGTCGCCAAAGATAACAACGAAGATATGTTGTCGGTGTTGACGTCGAAGATGTTGAAGAAGCCCTTCTACCGGTTGGCACCAAAGGTTAGTCATTGTAGTGTCGATGAAATCTAGTCGGCAGTCTACCGAGGGATATACCTATGGTAGTAGATGAATCGGTGAAGGTGCACGTGACGGGAACTAGATGGTGACATAGAACGTAAGAGACAACAATTTGGTAGGTTCAGGCCGTCAGCTTAACGTAATACCCTACGTCATGTGTATTTGGTGGATTGTATTATGAGATGATCGATGAAAATGAGGGGGTCCCTACCCGCCTTATATAGCTCGAGGGTAGGGTTACAGGTCCGTTGTATCTATCCTGATCGGTTACATGATATGTGTTTACAAGGAATACCATATCTAGCATATCCGATCAGATCTTCCTTCGTCATCAAGGATGCTTCATGCAGTCTTGCGACATGTAAGGAAAATGGACCCTAGGCCCATTTACTTAGGATTTTGGTGTTTGATGACCAACACAACCAAATTGAACTAATGAATTTGCAAGTAATTATTTTATAGTTCAATAGGGTGCAAGACGTGACTTGGACGACGGTGACATGATGATCCCACGATCAATACCATAAGCAAGACCCTAGAAGCACAAGAGAAGACCCAAGATATCAAGCAAAGTCCAAGCACGAAGATAGGAACCAAGTCAGACGCAAGATCGTGAAGAAATGAGCTCCACAGAGGTGACCGAATGCGGCCCTATGAGGATTGGACGTGTCCGATCAGTTGCTCGACAACAGCAGGCGTCAGCAATAGTGACCGGACGCACAGACAACACTGTTCTTCATCACGGCAATGTTTTCAGCATGACCGAACACGACGGTAGGATGATCAGACGCACCAAGAAGTAGCGTCTGATCATGTCCAAAAAGGTTCCAGAGCGGCGCCAGCGCGACCGGACACGTCCGATCGAGTGAGACCAAACTTGGCCCAGAGTCCGATCAACACACGCGCTCCAATGGTTGGGACGACCGGACGCGTCCAGTCAGGACGACAGCAGCGTTCGGTCAGTAACAGAAAGCTGGGTTTCGCCCCCAACGGCTACTTTCTCTATGGGGCTTATAAATAGACCCCCAAACCGGCCATTTGAGGTGTGGAGAACTGAGGAAACATACCAAGGGTGTTGATATACCATTTTAGTGATCTCTACTTGCATAGTACTTAGTGATTCATTAGGTGATTAGCGTAGGTGCTTTGCGAAGTGCTTAGGTTGATTAGACCACCGCTTATGCGCTTGCTCTAGGTTTAGGCCTAGTGTTTAGAGAGGTTTGCACACCTCTTATCACTTGGTGCTTACGCGCACCATTGTTGTACGTCGGAGGGGCTTGTAGTCTTGCGAGATCACACCAACCGCATTTGTGGTGTGACCGCCACCGTGTATCGAAGGGAACAAGGCCCGCGACATTTTGGTCGGAAGCTTTATAGTGAAGGCGGGGAGGAGCATCCGGGAGAGGCTTGCCGGAAGGCACGTCGGAGACCCACTTATGCGTGGGGAAGGCCCGAGGCTATCCACGGAGTTACCCGACCGGGAGCTTGGCTCTTGCGAGGGGCTCCAATGAGGACTAGGGGAAGCTTATGCGCTTCTCTATACCTCGGTAAAAATACCAGAGTCGTCGATGGAGTTTGCATATCTCTACCTTACTCTTTAGCTTCCGCATTTACATTGCAATCTTGGTGTGTGCTTTAATTTCCTAGCTTAGTGATAGGCTAGTTGATAGGTTTGGAACCTAGGTTGCATAAATCCTTTTGCGGTAGAGATAGCAACATACTAGCAAAACCGTAGTTGCACATTTAGATGATTTATCTTTTGCATAGGTTTGCTAAGGGTAGAAAAAGAGGCCATAGTTTAGAGTTAGAGTTTTAAGTTACCTAATTCACCCCCCCCCTCTTAGGTGTCACGGTCCCCTACAAGTGGTATCAGAGCCGGTTGGCTCAATTTGGACCTTTGGCTTGACCGCCGTTGAGCCGACACTATTTAGAGTGATTGGGATGGATACCTCTAGGCCTCCGCACTTTGACGGCACTAACTTACCCTACTATAAAGCTAGAATGGCTTGTCACCTTGAGGCGGTAGATTTGGGTGTTTGGAGAGTCACTCGTGACGGGATGAAATCCATTAACAATCCTGATAAACCCACAAAGAGTGAAAAAAAAGAAATTCATTTCAATGCTAGAGCTAAAAATTGCTTGTTTGAATCTTTTAGCATGGATGTGTTTAACCAAGTGTTCACTTTAAATACGGCACATGAAATTTGTTAAAACTCCAAGTGCTCCATGACGACACAACTAATATCCATAAGCAAAAACATTGTGTAGCTAAACAAAATTATGATTTCTTCAAAATGAATGATGATGAGCTTGTTCGTGATATGTATTCTCGTTTGAATCTAATTATCAATGAGCTCCATTCAATTGAATTAACGAAGCTAGATGACGTGGACATCATGAGGAAGATCATCTCCATGCTACCATGAAAGAAATATGCAAGTATCATCACCATCCTTCATAACATGGAGGACTTGAGCACCATGACCCGGCCATAGTCATTGGCAAGATAGTGGCATTTGAAATGTCACGGAAGATGGGTCAAGAAGAAGCCTTGTCATCAAGCAAAGGCAAAGCTCTCGCATGTAGTGAGAAAAAGAAGATGAAGGGCAAGCAAATTGAGACAAGCTCAAGCTCAAGCTCCTCAAGTAAAGATGAAGAAGAAGAAGAAGATGATGATGATGATGATGATGATGATGATGAAGAAGAATCAAGTGATGATGATCAGTCTTCCTCCTCCACCTCTGACCTTGATGAAGAATCAATCAAACTTATCAACAAGGTGGAGAAGATGATCCAAAGGCTCAATGTCAAGGGTGTGTCCATCCAAATTCAAGATTTCATCTTCACCAATCAAAGAAATGAACAAAGAAAGAAATGATGCTATGGATGCGGCAAGTTGGGGCACTTTGTGGAAGTTTGTCCAAACAAGCCCACACCCAAGACAAAGAAGAAGGCGTGTAAGGACAAAGCCCTCACATCAATAAGGTCATGGGATGATTCTTCAAGTGAAGAAGAAGACCATCACAAGAGGCAAGGCCACAAGCACTCATCATCAAGCTCTTCTCGTGTGTCCCTTATGGCACAAGGTAACGAAAGCTCATCCTCCAGTGAGAGTGATAGTGATGATGAAATGCCTTCTCTTAATGAACTTGTGCAAGAAAATCTTAAATATGCTAAGGCTTGCACTAGCCAACAAAAGAAGCTAAAAATTTTGCAAGAAAAGCTAGATAGTTCACAAGAAGCATATAAAATCTTGCTTGAACAATATTAGATATTTGGTAATCTCAATATTGAACTATCTACTAAAATTGAGCAACTTGAGGCTAGTGCAACAACAAATGCATGCACAATCAATGATGAGCAACTTGTAAAGAAAAATGAAAAATTAAAAGAAAAAATAGCTAGCTCCTAAGATGCTTATAAAAGTTTGCTTACTAAAATAGAAACCATGTCCAAACATTGTGATGAGCTAACTAATAAAGTTGCTAATCTTGAAGCCATCGGTACAACCCTCACCAAGGCACCTAAAAAGAAAAGTTCTATCTTTGACATGCCTAAAAAGGATGCTTATACTTCTTCCAATGATTTATGTTTAGACTCATCCTTGTGCAACCAAGTTTGTGTTGAGAACGTTGTTGTAGATACATGCACACAAGAGGTTGCAATGGAGAATGAGAAACTCAAGCAAGAAGTGGCTCACCTTACCATGGACTTGACTCAAGTAAAAGGCAAAACGGGGCAAGCCCAACTTCATCAAGATAATACTGTCAAGGGAGTGAAGAAGCTTGATGAAGGATAAACCGTGGTTTGCTACGTGTGCCACAAGGAAGGCCACAAGTCCTATGAGTGCAAGGTGAAGAATGAGGGAGGATCTAAGAAGAAAGGGAAAAACAAAAAGGAAACAAGCAAGCTCTCCAACACCTACACCAACAAGGTAGACAAAAAGGCCTCCACACCTTATCTCTTCAAGAAGAAGAAAAATGACAAGGTGGTGGCCATCAAGGTGAACAAGCAAGCCAACAATTGGGCCAAACGTATTTGGGTGCCAAAGGAGATCATTTCCAACATAAAGAGCACCAAGAAGGTTTGGATCCCGAAAGGAAAGTGAGAAGTCCGGTGGACTTCGGAGAATTTGGAGACTTGGTATAGTTTTGGGTGCATTTCATGGGGTGCATCATGTAGCGACCCCGATTTCCGCGAAGGGAAATCCACAGTGTCGAAGTGTAATAAGACCGTTGTAGATCATATTACCCAAATTCCAGTCGAATATCACATCCATACAACGATAATATCAGAGTACAAATAGTGCGGAATTAGATAAATTTATTACATCGCCGCATTGGTGGAATCAAAAGTAGCATTCATTCTGAACAGCTTGAAGATAAGATCACCAAACTCGAGCGTAGGAACGAACCCCTCAACCATCAAACTCCTCAGTGCTATACTCCTCAGCAGAACCTGTGTGCCAAAATTTATCAGTACTATTTGTACTGGCCACTCCCACCCTATGAGCATTGCTTTGTGGAAATTGGATGCAAATTGGATATGATCATAAGGAACCTATAAGGCTGGGGTTTCCTATGTATTAGCATATCAAGTACCTAGTAATAGTTGGTCAAGTTTTAACACCATTCCTACACGCATTCCACACCCCATTCCCATTCTAGAGCCAGGTTTTGATCCTAGGATCGATATACCACCATCTCCACACCATCACCATACCATACCCATACCATCGCTCAGTCGACAGGCCAACTCCCTCTCAGCACTGTCTCAAGGCCCGTAGCCTCTGGCTACGTTCAAACACTCACTCCCAGGGGGAGAAGAGAAGGACTCATCTCACTATCTAGTTTAAGCGAAACCCAGGAAAGGTCCATAGCCGACAAGTCGGCATATGTATTGATCGATCAACCATACACTCTGCAGAGGTTTTACATAACCACAAGATCCGCCTTCCTTGCTGACCGTCGTCAACTGGGCTGATTCCGGCCGCTTGCTAGCCTACGATAATGCCACTCTACCATTCAGCCCTAGTACACCCCAAGTCTAGTCTGGGGTGGCTAAAACTGTGAGTCATGAACCGGGTCCACAAGGTCTCCATGAAGTCTCGGAAGGGTGTGGGGAGAATCCTCTGCACCCCGTACCTCCCTCACACTGTCCGCTATCAACTTAGCAGTAGTGGCAATACCCTACCAAGTAGTCCGGCCGTCCCGCACCATATAGGGCGAGTGGTATGTAAGGCTTCCCTGTGAATCTAAGTACTAGTAAGTCCTTAGGGATGACCAAGCCAGAATATCTTCATCAGGGTTTCCATTTACCGTGCCACCACAGCACCTCCACCCTGGGCTCCTTCCATCATAGGTTCACACCTAGGGCCACCTCATATACCATTTACCCACCACATGTATCCATTCCAGGGGTGCCCAGGTAGCACCCCACGGCAAGACTTGCCCTAGGCTCATCGTATACTCCAACTTGGTCGACACAACCCTCACCCTCCATGCACCCAAGTCACACACGCAGCACTCTTCCCATGGTCCAGATAACACCAGTTTCCACCACGCATCAATGTAGTGCAAGCGTAGTAGAAGTAATAAGCAATGAAATATAATAGCAAGCGTGTGACTAGCCTAACAGCGGGGTGAGTAGGGATAAGGTTGCGTCAAGGTAAAGGCCATCAAGAAAGCATACTACCATGCAAGTCCTACCATAGTGTGATCACGACAATAAAGTAAAGCACTAGCATTTCTATTTTAGCCATGCATAATAGGTGCTACGAGATTGGGTGGGATGTGGCACCTTCAGTGTAGTCGTCTCCGTACTCCTCATGGTACTCACGATCCTCGTCCGTTCGGTTCTCCTCCGAGTCTGCAAACGATCGCATTATAGTCGCGTTAGCACCGTCTATAGAATAGCACAAAGAAGCAATGAAAATTCAAAAGAGCCAAATGCTCTCAAACATGGGTTCATTGCATAGAGCTCGATTTTAGATGAATTTTGGTCCTGGTTTCATATTTTTCTGAGGTCATATGAATTAGTTATGAATTTCTGAAGTTTAAATCATTTTTGAAAATAAAAAAGGCTAAATTAATCCTAGGCTGACACGTGTCACGCTGTGACTGGTCCACGTGGCATGATGACGTCAGCATGACGTCATTGTCTCGGTTCCGTGCTGACAGGTGGGGTCCAGCTGACGTCAGCAACATCATCAGTTCTGACAGGTGGGTCCAGGGGCTCTGAGGTCACTGACATGTGGGTCCGGTCAAAGTCAACATCAGTCAACGGTGAGTCAACGGTCTACGGTCAACGGTCAGGGTCACTGACGTGTGGGGCCAGGGCTGCTGACGTCAGCAGCTGATGTCATCGTGACGTCAGCATGACGTCACCCTGGCTGTGTTGGCGTCTGACGTGTGGGTCTCGCGTGACGTCATCACGAGGTCAGCATGATGTCACCTACTGACAAGTGGGTCTAGCGACTCGGTGTCGCTGACATGTGGGGCCAGGTCAACGGTCGACGTTGACCGGTCAACGGGCGACGTTGACCGGTCAACGGTCAACATGGGCCGGGTCTCAAACGGGCTCTGGTGGGCTCAGTTTGGGCTGGTCTGGGCCGGGCCGGGCCGGACACGTGGCAGGCTATGACGCTGCCACGTCGTAGCCATGGGCCTCTACTGGGCTTCATCCACAGCGCTGCCTCACGATGCATGGTTCATGGTGGACGTAGGTTCACGGTCCATGGACCTAAGACAGGGTCCATGGTGGACTGAGTCCTCCCTTCATCTCCTCCGTTGCGGTCTTCGTGAACCAGGTGCACGCGCGTGTGTGGCCAGCGAGGATGAATCCTCTGCTTCCTCCCCAGCGTGCTTCCATCGGCGGCGAGCGCCCAGTGAGCCTCCGTGGTGGCGCTGGTGTCCACTTGGGGAGGGGAAAAGCTCCCCTACACCATGGAGACTACAATGGTAGGGTCGGGGCGTCGGCTAAGGGTTCCTAAGGCCTTGGCCACGGTGATCGTGGCTTTTCCCGGTGTGGCGTGCGTGGGCTCTCTGGAGGATGGGGGCGGCTCCTGTGGGTCCGTGGAAGCACGGTGAGGGCGCCCAGGCTTAAGGCGGGCTCGGGTTCTCTCCAAACGGCGACATGGTGACGACGGCGAGCGCATGGTGATCTTACGGGCTCAGTGGGGTGGTCACGGTGTGGTCGTGGTGTGTGTGTTCCCAAGGACCGGAGATGGCCTCAGCCCTCACGCGCCCCGGTGTGGAGCGCCATGGCCGACAAGGTGAGGTCCCTGCGGCGGGGGGAGAGACAGGAGGGGGCTCACCGTTGGTGTCGACGGCGATAGGGTGGCGATGCAGTGGCGGTTCGAGGCCGTGTAGCTCCGGAAGCCGCGCAATGCCGACCCGCGACCGTGATGACGACGACGGCGTCGCCCTCCGCTGTGGCAACTCCGGCGACGTCGGGCGCTCCTTCTTCTTCCTCTATCCCCTTTCTCTCTTGGCTCTCTCTCTTGGCTCGGGTGAGCGGTGGGACGGCCACAAGGTGGCGCGGGGGGCCAGGAGAGCGCTTGGGCATCCGAGGCTGAGGTTTTTATAGCCGCGCTCATCCATGGAGCTCGATGGACGGCGGATGGAGAACTAGGGGCGATCGGAGGGCTTCTAGCGAGGCTGGCCTAGGGTTCTGGGGCCGTGGCGCGGTCATGGGCGCGGCGCCAAGGGGGAGACAGGGTCATGCCCCCAAGCATAACCCCAGCCCGCCCGCCTCCTCGCCATATCGGGACTTGGTGGGAGAAGAATCTGCGTGGGGAGGAAGAAAGCACTTTGTTGTCGGAGGTGGGTGACGGGTGGGGTCCGTTAGCGGTGGCTGTGGCGGGCGGCAAAAGGGGGGGGGGCTTGAAAGTCGCTAGGTGCTTGGGCCTGTGTAGGAGCTTTGCCTGTCTTACTGTGTTGGGCAGGCTGGCTTGGCCATGAAGCCTAGCCGGGCCACTGAGGCCCTCTTCCTTTTCCTTTTTTCTTTTCTTTTCTTCTTCCTTGATTTGAATTCAAATTTGGTTTGGGTATTTGAATTCAAAATGGGTGCACCAAATTCATTGGAGTTTTAGATATGAGGCCCACCACATACTTATATAAATATTAGGAATTTATTTAGCTATTTTGTATAACAAAAATCGGTGTAGTTTTGTTATACAAAAATAGAATTTGTTTTCTCTTTAAACCTTTATTCCCTGGTTTGAGTATTAATTACTTTATGGTGTATTTCTTTAAAGAAGTTGTTAAGCATAACATAAAGCAATTAGAAATCCAAATCACAAGTTGAGTTAACAATATATGCCATGTTTCATTGGATAGTATTTAAATATGCATGATTAACAATGGCATGCCATGGTTATGTGTTGACTTGGGTTGGGATTAGACCTAATGCATCCCTTAGGTTGGGTTACTATACATGACACTTATCATCACATGGGAGTTTTAAGAAAAAAAATTTGTAGTTGGTATTTTTGGTGTATGGATTTTTGAGTTGTTACACATCACATTGGATCTTGTCAATTGCCAAGTGGGTTAGTGAACACTATGGACCCAAATTCCCCACCCCATGTTAGGTAACTAGATTTAATTTCTTGCAATTTCAATTAGCATATAGTTTCTTTTCATGTCTAGGTTTGCATTTCCATGTTTAATCTTTTGTCTTGCATACACTAGGTATATCTTATGGTAGGCTTGCTCGGTTTCACTCTTAACTCTTGGAGCAAACCTACATGGTTTAAATTGTTTAGGAGCACGGCACATAGCTTGTTTTACAATTGTTCATCTAATATGTGCCAAAGTCCAAATTGTAGATAATTTCTTCCGAATATCACTTTCGAAAATGATTCTCACATTCATGTGATGTCATCTTTCAAGTGGTATTTTTTATTCTAAAATCAATGTGTATGTCTCCTACAAGTATTCCATACTTGTGTGCACAAATTTAGGGGGAGGTTACTCTACAAGTTGGATGCTTTGAGACTAACAACTTTTCAAGCTTATCATATGTGTAGTAGTCTTATTGCAAGGAAAATGGAGTTTCTAGAGTTAAGCATCATACTTCAAATATCCACCACCTATTGCAAGTGGTATAAATCAAATTGGTTTCCACATATGGTATTTCTAAACCAAAATCATCATGTTGATTTCACTTTGGTATTTATATGCTTTCTCCATGCATTTTATAGATTAAACTCGCTTGAGCATTAATTTGTCAATTATGCATAAACTATATTCTCCATCATATGTATGCATATAGTTAGGGGGGCTTAGTCTATGTAATGTGAGAGTCAAATTTTGTGACCTATTCCACTCCACATACAGAGGATCACAAAGTTTGACCCTCCCTTGTTCTCCTAATGTCTTCTTTTTTGGTGTTTTATTCCAAAGGGGGAGAATTTGTAGGACCAAAAGCAAGCCCGATCATAATAATTTACAAGTGGTAATGGTCCGAGAAAGAGAGGACAGTGGATTATGGAGTTAGGGGGAGGCTTAAATCCATAATGCCACATGAGGACATTTGCAAGAGCAAGATAAGTTTTCAAAGATGTTTACATGTGGTATCTTTTAGCATCATATAACCTTGCCTTTGCATTGCATCCTAGCAAGTAAATAGTTTTTTAATTCCAAAAGTTTTATTATTTGCTTGTTTTGGTCGTGTTGTCATCAATCACCAAAAAGGGGGAGATTGTAAGGAAAATGGACCCTAGGTCCATTTACTTAGGATTTTAGTGTTTAATGACCAACACAACCAAATTAGACTAATGAATTTGCAAGTAATTGTTTTGTAGTTCAATATGGTGCAAGACGTGACTTGAACGAAGGTGACATGATGATCTCACGATCAACACCATAAGCAAGACCCTAGAAGCACAAGAGAAGACCCAACATATCAAGCAAAGTCCAAGCACAAAGATAGGAACTAAGCCGGACGTAAGATCGTGAAGAAATGAGCTCCACAGAGGTGACCGGACGCAGCCCTATGAGGACCGGACGCGTCCGATCAGTTGCTCGACAACAGCAGGCATTAGCAGCAGTGACTAGACACTGAGGGAAGCAGTGACCGGACGCATAGATGGCACTGTTCTTCATCACGGCAATATTTTCAGCGTGACCGGACGCGACAGTAGGATGATCGGACGCAACAAGAAGTAGCGTCCGATCATGTCCAAAAAGGTTCCAGAGCGGCGCCAGCGCGACCGGATGAGTCCGATCGAGTGAGACCGGACTCAGCCCAGAGTCCGATCAACACGCGCGCTCCAATGGTAGGGACGACCGGATGCGTCCGGTCAGGACGACAGCAGTGTCTGGTCAGTAGCAGAAAGCTGGGTTTCGCCCCCAATGGCTACTTTCTCTATGGAGCTTATAAATGGACCCCCCAACTGACCATTTGAGGTGTGGAGAACTAAGGAAACATACCAAGGGTGTTGATACACCATTTTAGTGATCTCCACTTGCATAGTCCTTAGTGATTCATTAGGTGATTAGTGTAGGTGCTTTTGCGAAGTGCTTAGGTTGATTAGACCACCGCTTATGCGCTTGCTCTAGGTTTAGGCCTAGTGTTTAGTGAGGTTTGCATATCTCTTATCACTTGGTGCTTGCGCGCACCATTGTTGTACGTCGGAGGGGCTTGTAGTCTTGCGAGATCACACCAACCGAATTTGTGGTGTGGCCGCCACCGTGTATCGAATGGAACAAGGCCCGCGGCGTTTCGGCCGGAAGCTTGATAGTGAAGATGGTGGGGAGCATCCTGGAGAGCCTTGCCGGAAGGCATGTCGGAGACCCACTTGTGCGTGGGGAAGGCCCGAGGCTATCCCCGGAGTTACCCCACCGGGAGCTTGGCTCTTGCGAGGGATTCTTTGTGAGGGGCTCCAACGAGGACTAGGGGGAAGCTTGTGCGCTTCTCTATACCTCGGTAAAAATACCAGAGTCATCGATGGGAGTTTGTGTATCTCTATCTTACTCTTTAGCTTCCGCATTTACATTGCAATCTTGGTGTGTGCTTTACTTTCCTAGCTTAGTGATAGGCTAGTTGATAGGTTTGGAACCTAGGTTGTATAACTCCTTTTACGGTAGAGATAGCAACATACTAGCAAAATCATAGTTGCACATTTAGATGTTTTATCTTTTGCATAGGTTTTGCTAAGGATAGAAAAAGAGGTCATGGTTTAGAGTTAGAGTTTTAAGTTGCCTAATTCACCCCCCCCCCTCTTATGCGTCACGGTCCCTTCACGGCACACGCCGACTTGTGCCATGCCCCACGCGGCTTGATCTCGTGAGCTGGGCCTCCCCTAGCGGCTCGGCCCATGTACAGCCCTATGGGTATACGGGTTATACCCTCACATGTAGTCACCTTAGGTGATATTGAGGCCCCTCGCGTTGAAGTGTTGGTGTGGGTGAGTTGTTGTAATCGTCGAAGTGTTGGCAAAGCCCCTAAGTGTTTGTTGGGGCGATGTTGAGGGAGCCCATGCGGTATATGGGCCAAGTCTCCCATAGAAGAGGCCCAACTAGTACCTAGAGTAGTGTGTCATGTGAAATTCAATCCCACAAGGGGCCACTTGTAATAGCCATTGCTATATAAGTGCCCAAGGGCATGAGGGCAAGGGACCTTACCTCACACTTATTCAAAACCTAGTGTGTCCCATTTCTCCCCTGTCAAGCTCTCTCCTCACTCTCTCTCTCTCCAAAATAATGGACTTGGAAATATATTTTCCTAGATATTCTACATGTATTTGAGTAGCTGTCTTCATAGTTTTTTGTCTAGTTAAATATTTCAGTACATAATTCGTTAAAATTTTTCATGTTTCCTATAAAACCTCTAAATGAATAGCTTCTGCTATGGCCCATTATAGCTTTTTATATTTTTAGGAGAAGGTCACCCTAAATATCATAGCCTGCAATTTAGAACATTAGAGGAAATGCTATTTCTTTGGATTCTTGGGGATTACGAGAGTGGAGAGCGAAACAAAAAGAGACTAAAGCCCAGTGCAAAGGCAAGAGTAGACCGAAGGGCGGAGGGCGGCCATATATGGATGGTTCTAGCTTGGATGCCAAATTTCATAAACCAAGTGATACTGTAACAATAAGCTACCGGTGGAGACCAGACGCCTAACAAATCTAGGCACAGGAGGGGTTCGCGACTTGCTCTTCGCGTGCATTGGCTAGAGGGGTTCGCGACTTGCTCTTCGCGTGCATCGGCTAGTGGTGGCGGTAGCGGCAGCGGCAACAACACATTCACGGTGGGGAGGAATGCCATGCTTTGGAAGTAGACTAGACATCGGAGGGCGGAAGAGGGTGACCATTTATCAATCTTTCTACTCGGCTCTGAAGTTTCGGAGGTGTTCGCGGCGCGTGCAGCGGCCGGCGGAGGAGAGACCTGACAGGGTAGTGGAATGATTGTGTCTGTGCGCACAGGGAGAAGAGGAGAGGAGAGGAGAGGAGGCACTTGCCGCGCTTGGTCCCACCACCGGTAGAGAAGAGGAGACCGCGGGAAGGGAGAGAAGTCTACTAGTTGTGGCTAGAGGGAGAGGACAGAGGAGTAGCTAGGTATTAGGCTAGAGGTGAGGGTGAGCGATCGAGTTTATTCTTTTCTCTCTAGATGCAGCAGTGGGGCTTCTCTTTGCATTCAACAACTCATTTTGACATTGTGGCTAATTTTTTTGACACCTCTCATCTCACACAGGACTAGTTTGGATGGGATATAATAATTATTAAAAATTAGCTGACTAACAATGAAACATGTGTATCCAAACATATCCTAAATTTATTGGCCCCGTTCGTTTCGCTGAAAAAACAAGCCAAAAAACTGTTCCGGCTGATTTGTTATGAAAGAGAAAAACACTGTTCCGGCTGAAAAAAAAACAAAGCTGAAAAATACGGATTATAAGACAAGCGAACGTGCCATTGTGCATGCATGAGAGATTAGACACGACCTTCTTAGTCACAGTTTGTGCTAGCATTGACCTCCAATCAACTCTGAGTGCTGCCTAGCTACCTGGTGGCAAGAGCTCCCAGCTAGAATCCACAAACAATCAACCGGCATCCACAAGTTCAAAATCCACCTTCCAAAAGCGCACGATCGTGCGGCCCATGAACCCCCAAACCCTCTCTCCGAGAGAGAACCACTAGATTGTATCCAGGACTGCAGTGGCAGCAATGCACTAGTTTCGTTGCTACTAGCTAGTAGTTGCTACGTCGTGCCAATATGCAAAAGGCACCGGCCTTTCTAGGGACCTACTCCTCAGCTTTTACCGCAAGTTTGCAATTAGGAGGCAACCATGGTATCTACTGCGAACTTTGCAAACTTGCGCGCTGCATTAGATACCCTCGATCGGACCAACTGCCATGTCAAACCTGCACATGCAGGGCAAAATAATTACATGAGAAATAGCATGAAAAAAAAGACCAATCGTGTGTATATACGCGACATTGCATTGATCGAGCTCTGTAGGAAGATGCTGCTGACGCTGTTGACTAACAAGAGAAAACGTACGTAGTAGCTCTTCTTGCCATTTGAGCTACTTAGGTGTAGGGTGCGTGATCTCTATCAGAGGAGAAAGAGCGGCACAAGGAGTGAGGTTGTTTTCTCTTCTTTGGGCGCAGAGAGACCCATTGACAGTTCTCCTGGGCTTGGCTATGTGGGGCGGCGTATTGTCGCTGGTGCGGCAAGGCCTGCGGTGCCGAACGACCGCGCGGGTGGTGGATGAGAGCGAGCTCCGTAAAGCCACGGGCGCATGGCTGCCGGTGACGTGGCGGCGCGTGGTGCCCAGCTGGCCAGGGCGGTCTTGGCGATGGCTCAGGGCGCCGTCCGCCTAGATGGAGAGGGCGGCCGTGGGCGGCGGCGGCGGCGACGACGACGAGCGGGTGGCGACCGGTGCGCGCGGCCGACGAGGTCGGCCACCCCATGGTCCTCAAGAGCCTGCGCTACGTCATCTACGTGTGATGCGCGCGCGCTGTCGCTTACTCCTCGTGCGTATCTATGTATGTGCAGGAGCAGGCGGTCCATCTGTCGATGTATGTAACCATTGATGATTGCTCGTGTCGTCGCCATAAGTTATTCTGCTCTATGATTACTTATGATTACTATGTAGTTCTTTCGTGGTTTGGATGCATGCCAGTCGTGACACGAATACACGCGATAATAAACGTACCGACCAAACTGGTCTTGTTTCGTCAGTTCAGATTAATTTTAATCAAAGGCCCCTTCTCCCCGGGCCGGCGAATGTTAGCAATTGGAACCAGCCAAATTGCCCAAGCCAGGGAACCAGAAATCTGAGCACCATACCAGAGCGGGCATGTAGCAGTGCCGCATCGTTCGATGGTGTTTGTGGCCTCATGGTGCCGGCACTGGATTTGTTCGTTGCGAAGAGCACCAGACAAAACTCTAGTACGCCAGATTTGCACATCACTGTCGGCATCATCACTGTTGGATTTATGAGAACCGGCAGTGATATACTTTCACTGCTGGTTATGAGCTTAAAAATGAAAAAATGATTGGGGCTAGGCTAAAACCGGCAGTAAAGAACAACATCATTGTCGGTTTGTGGTTTGAACCGGCAGTGTTTTAGCGGGCACTCATCACTGCCGGTTCAAGCCACAAACCGGCAGTGATTGTGCTCTATCACTGTCGGTTCTAGCCAAGAGCCGATGGTGATAAGCCTACAGCATAAAAAGGCTGCATCCGTCCTCTTCTTCCTCCCCTCTTTCATCCTGAGAACAGAGTTGCGCTTTTGGGCTCTTCCCTCCATTGTTGTGGCTGCTCTTCACCATGAAGCTAGTGCTTGGATTTTGAAGAATGGCTTGATCTTTTTACTTTAAGGTTGGTAACAAACATCCACCTTTGATTTTGTTGCTTAATTAGCTTTGTTTTGATGGCTACATTGCTTGATTCTCATTCTAGTTCTTTCTCCATTATAGAGATCACTTTTTCAATTGGACATTTGTGCAAGGCTCAAATTATGGTGAATCCATCATTCAAAAGGTTGGTGTCTATGAACACATTTAAATTCCTAGCTAATTATTCTATGGTGGTCAAGATAATCATTGTTAGTATGTGATGCTATATTTAGTTCTTAGAAGTAGAGTAGAATAGTTGTTCTTCAATATTGTGCAATAATTATTTTTTACTACGATTTTCAATTTACAGGGCTGGGGCTACAAATTTCAATTTTTCAATAATTAGTGTACAATAATATTTTCCAAAAATGGTACTTTCGAGCTACAATTGTTGTTCATGAAGCTCGATTTCTTACTAATTCTTTGTAATTATTGTCTCAGTATTTTTTTGTGCAGAGATGGATCGAGAGTGGATGCATCTGTCCCGAACGGACAAGCGGTACATGCATGGCATCAGCCAGGTTATCACCGATGCCAAAGCCCATGCTAGGAATGGAAACCCTGTCTTCTGCCCATGTAAAGATTGCAAGAATCATAGGAACTTTCATCAAATTGAGTTTATACGATCACACTTGATTACCAGGGGGTTCATGCCAAACTATACGATATGGACTATGCATGGTGAGGTTGGTGTGAATGTTCTTCGGGAAAACGATAATGATATGGACATGCCTGACGTAGCCATCCACGATACTGACGAGGAACCGGTGTCAACACGGAACCTATGGCCATAGTTAATAATGTGTTTAGGAACACGCTAGCTGACGACACCGAGGATAACGATGGCATTTCTCAGCTGCTACGTAATGTAGAGACCGGATGTCTTAGTGAAAGATAGCTGAGAAAGCTAGAGAAAATAAGACAAGATGGCAAAACACCATTGTATAGGAATTGTCCAATGAGCAAACTCGAAGCCGACATCATGCTGTTAGAGTTCAAATCAACAAACGGATTGAGTGATAAAGACTTCGATTAGTTGTTAGATATAATAAGGAAAATGCTCCCAAAAAAAATGAGTTGCCAGAAAAGACATACTTGGCCAAGCAAATGATCTACCCCATCGGCCTCGAGGTTGAAAAAATCCACGCGTGTTCCAATGATTGCATATTGTACCATGGAGAAAATACAAAGACTTGGACAAGTACCCCAAGTGTGAAACTCCATGGTATAAGGAAGGGCCGTCAGATGAGGGTACCAAGACTAGAGGAGGTCCCATAAAGGTCGTTTGGTATTTCCCTATAGCTCTCCGGGTGCATAGGCTGTTTACATGTGCAAAGTTAGCCAAGCTGTTGCGCTGGCATGGCGAAGAGCGTAAGAAAGATACAATGATGAGGCACCCCGACGATGGGCATGACTGAAGGACTGTCAATACTATGTTCTATAAGGACATTGGTAGAGAGGTAAGGCACCTTTGGTTTGCTTTGAGCACAGATGGGATGAATCCTTTCGACCAGGTTAGAAGCAATCATAGCACACTGCCGGTGACGCCTCAGATATACAACCTTCCACTTTGGGTCAGTATGAAGCGGTCGTACATCTAGATGCCACTCATTGATCCAAGGGCCAAGACAGCCTAGGAATGACATCGATGTGTTTCTAGAACCAGTGATCAATGAACTAGTGGAGATGTTTGAAAAGGGTGTGCTGGATGTTTGGGACGAGTACAAAAAGGAACATGTCATGATCAAGGGAGTACTTATTGCTACAATCACCGACCTGCCAGGTCGAGGTTCGTTGTCCGAAGAGAAAACAAAAGGCTATACTGGATGTGTCGAGTGCTTGGACGACACCGATGCGATAAATCTACCAAATAACTCAAAGATAGTTTATATGGGACACCGTAGGTTCCTACCTAATGATCACCCTTACCGCAGGAACAAAAAAGATTTCAACGGTACTATTGAGAAACGCTTAGCTCCAAAATATTGAGACAGGCCTGCGATACTTCAAGAACTCAACAAACTAGAGGTTGTCCTTGGGAAGGGGGACAATGCAGTAGCAGCGCCTGATGGGAGCGTTTGGAAGAAAAAATCAGTTTTCTGGAAACTACCTTACTAGCCATTTCTGAGTGTACGCCACTGTCTTGATCCCATGCACATCACTAAAAACATGTGCGCTAACACTCTTAACACCTTGATGGACACCGGGGGGACATCGAAGGATTCACTAGCCACATGCCTGGACATGCAACACTTGGGAATCTGGAAGGAGCTGCATCCCGTGGAGCTAGAGAATGGCCAGTTCGAACTTCCGGTTGCGTCATGGACATTCAAGAAGGAAGAAAAGCGTGCGCTTATTTCTTTCTTCAATGAACTCAAAGTCCCGATGGGCTACTGTGTGAACCCGAAGAGGCTAGTGAACATGAGAGAACTCAAGTTCAACTATGGCCCTATAAAGGCCCATGACTGTCATGTCATTATGACTCAGCTGCTCCCTGTTGCCCTGCGTGGTATCCTCCCTCCAAAGGTCTGCGCCCCAATCATAAACTTTGCTCGTTCTTCAACGCGATCTCAGAAAAGGTCATTGATGTGTCCACGCTAGAGCAGCTGCAACGGGACATAGCCGAAACTCTCATTAGGCTTGAGATGCATTTCCCGCCGACTTATTTTGATATCTCATTGCATCTGCTCATTCATTTTGTTGACCAAATTAGAGCCCTTAGCCCAATGTACCTGCATCAGATGTTCCCTTTCGAAAGATTGATGAAAGTTTTCAAGAGGTATGTTAGGAACAGATTCAGGCCAGAAGGGGCATGGTTGAAGGATGGTCAACGGAGGAGGCCATTGAGTTCTGCACATATTATCTGGACATCAAAAGGGTCGGAGGTCTAGAATCTCGTCACGAGGGAAGACTACGTGGCAAAGGAACGGTCGAGGAGAAATCTGTTACAATAGACGACCTTGTTTCTTTCAGACAGGCACAATTCGTTGTTCTCCAGCAAGCCGAGGGTGTGATGCCATACATTGACGAGCACATGCAATCGCTGCAAACTCTGTATCCGAGCAAGTCACAGGCTTGGCTGCATAAAAAATATAAGGAGGAATTTATCAGCTGGTTGTGACGTCGCTTGCTTGGAATAAAGTTGGGTAATCAACTAGATGCCTTAGCCAAGGGACCTTCGAGTATATATCTTAAGTACCAAGGGTATGAGATCAATGGATTCACATTTTACACAAAAAAGCAAGATGGAAAGAGCATATACCAAAATTGTGGTGTTTGTTTTGATGCTCACGATGAAAACAGCAACGTGTAGGCGACATACTATGGTTTCATAGAGTATGGGAGCTTGAAGGCAGCTCTTTTTCGCTGCCAGTGGGTCTAGCTCAAGGAAATCAACACTGACAGCGAAGAGTTCACTACCGTTGATCTCACTAAGACCGCATACAGAGACGACCCCTTCGTCCTTGCAAGAGATGTCATGCAAGTCTTCTATGCAAGGGACAACAAGACAAAAGGAAGGCTAAAAGTAGTCCTAGAAGGGAAAAGAAAGATTGTCGGTGTCGATGGAGTGACGGACGAAGAAGACTACAGGGGCTATTAGGAAATGCCTCCATTCGGGGCGAACGTACCCCTACCTATCCTTCAAGAGGGTGACGAACCTGCTTACGTACGATTTAATCACAATGAGGCCCTCATTGTTGATGCACCTAAAGATAGTTAGATTATTGTTAACTATGTAATCATTATGCAAACGTTGTATCAGTAATTCGCACTGAATATTTAATTTATATTTTGTGTGCATCTCTACAATTTAATTATTGATTATGTAATCAAATATTAAGATGATGTTCACAAACACTATTATTTGATAATTATAGACCATTAATTCATTATCATAGAATTAAATAATCAAGACACAAATTTTGTGTTATTTTAGAATATAAACTAACTGCATTATTTCTATTAATAAATAAATAAAGAAAAGCAAACTAAGGGAACTCCCTATTCTAGCTCAGTGGTTAAGGCCGCACACTCTGTACTCTGAGACCCGCGCTCGAATTCCAGGCGGGCCAAACTTTTTTATATTTTTTACAAAAGGCTGCGATGGCAGGCTCCAAACCGACATTGTTTTTTTATATTTTTTACCTAAAGTTGGCGGCAGGGCCCTTCACTGCCGGTTTTGGGTTTAAAACCGGCAGTGATATCTTCTATCACAGTCGGTTGCTCAAACCGACATAGAAGGCCCAATTCACTGTCGGTTTTTAAACTAAAACCGACAGTGATGTGTAGATGCTCCTCACATGCCAACAGTGCTCCCATGACCACAACCATTGGAACACTGCTCCCACCTACCTCGACAACTTTAGTTCAGAAATAAAAATGTACCACGACTGCTAGCCCCTATAAAATGGTCCTCGGCCAGGAGCTAGCCTCTCCATACATGTTGGTTTCAGCCAGGCCTTATCAGCCATGATACAATATTTTCCTCTAACAACAAACCACATATATTGTTATGCATCATAGTCCACCAAAATGGTGCACACATGAGGTACTAGAAGAATGCTACTGAAGATAGAGCAACGCCGAAGATTAGAGATGCCACGAGGTTCACAGAGCCATCCGCTGTCGTGCGCTCTGGACTGTATGTCTAGAGAGACCTGGTGTGCTCTGGGCAATTTTCTGCCCCGAAGCAGCATTGGTTCATCGTGCGGTGCCGAGCTGAATCCGATGTGCTCTGGACTGTACCGAGAAAAAGGCCATGGCCTGCAGAGGCATTGATTCATCGATGCCGCCTTATCATCTCCAACCGGTATAGCTCGTAGACCACCTCGATGCTATTGTTTGACCCTAGTTGGTGCTAGAAGAATGCTACTGAAGTGGTTAAATTATAATGTGTTGATACACATTGATGGTAACATTGACCTGTACGCAAATAGATCTTTGTTATCGTATATGGAATTTTAGTGTAAGGTCTTTGTTATCATATATTCCACTTATTTCTAATTTTTTTGTAATTTTTTGATGTATTTCATTACTATCTAAATAAATATATCATTGTTGTTAAAACTTTCCCACTGTAGTATCTAAATAAATATATCCTTTACATATATGCACCTTCACTGTTGGTTCTATGTAGAAACCAGCAGTGATAGTCACCTTCACTATCGGTTCTATTTAAAAACCGATAGTGATAGCCACCTTCATTGTCGGTTCTATTTAAAAACCAGCAATGATGTCCATACCCCCTATATAAAACAAATTGTCGGCCACATACATCGATCCCACCCACCCACGAACTCTCTCAGTCTCATTTCTCACTTTTCACTCTCACTTCTCAAGACATTCACTCTCTCTCTATGTGATTTGGTCATGGCTCCTGCATTTTTCAATGGTATTGATATGTTGTCTTCTCCAATATTCTATCTATATTCATTTGATCTATATTTATATTTCATGTTTCTTTGCATTCTACATTTATATATATTCTTATTTCTTGCATTCCATCTATATTTAATTATGTTGCCACATTTTACTTGGAAGAATTTTTGTGCATATATTTTATGTTCATAATTTTTTTTGCATTTTATCGATCAGGTGGTATGAACAACGGACCTCCCCCACCACAAGAACCATGTTTCCACCTTGGCGATAAGCCATTCGCTCCTAATGTGGCCATTCCACGGTTTCCTATTACAGCTATTGTATGAAATATTTTCCAACATCTTTTATTTTTTGATGCTAACAAATAATTGTAATTAGTTTAATATCATTGTTGCACGTATATATGTCACAGACTATATCCCCAATAGATTGGCTACGAATAGCACTTAGCTGGTTCTTTATCTCGGACATCGTCGAGAACACAGCATCTAATGCAAGTGGTCGGCTATGGACGTGTGAACTCAGTTTTTTCATCCCTATGAGAGGTTCAAATCATCGGAACCATATCCACGGGACCGGAATACAAAGCTCGGACGTGATAAGTGCCCAATTAACTGTCGTGCGCAATTGTTTAGAGGCACTTTGACGTATTTGCTATGATGTGCCTGATTTCTCGCACTTCAAGGCACTTGCTTTGAATGCTGGTGATATCCCCGTCCCACAAGCAAGCGAATGGTTTGCGAGCTACAACCATGCGGATGTGGTAAAATGGTCACTTATACTTGAGTCATGGTTATTTGTTGTTTAATATTGTAATAATATTCTCTAATTTTTTTCTTTTCCTTCATATGCAGATTGAGCTACAGGACCTTACCTATGCTGCATGTGGCTTGTGGGCCGTTCTAGACCAAGCTACGGAGCAACTCGGGTATGATTGGGACTTCTGCAATGGAAACCTCGGCCAGCTCATTATAGAAGGATGCCAATACTGCATAAGGATTACTAACAGGGGCAGTGGTCATTCAGTAGGTTACATCTATGGCCGACCATTCTTTCGGTATTGTGAGGCACGAGAGAGTGCACTCATACGGGCATTGGACTTCATCGATACAAGCGGATACATAATCCGTGACATCAATTACCATATATGGCTACAGAGGCATGTTAGTGTGCGTGGCCCGATCGATCCCGGTAGTGATTCCGATAGTAATTAATGTTTATTTAGCTAGGTTTTTAAGGTCGTAGTTTAATTGGGTTCTAATTTTAATATATACGGCTTTGTGTGTTTAATTATTGTCATGCAAGTAATTCGTGTAACATTCCGGTATCGTATTTGTCTCAAACTTATTCTTAGGCTTGCACGTGCCACATGTGAAGGAAACACAAAGTTCGGGATTTTCCGGAGATGGTTTGCTACTTTCTGAGGTTTAATTGAATTTTCGTGCGACGACACTGTTTAATTATAGGTCGAACTGAGTCAACCCACTAAAAGATCCGGAATGATACCAAACTTTTACAAAGGCTCTAATGTGCCCTAGGGATAAGAATTTTGTGGAGGTGGATGAAAAAATCTATTGGGTCCAAGATAAAATTCACCCTCTTTTGTATCATTTGGCACAGAGAAAAATATAATAAATAAAAAATGAACAGAAAAACCTAAGATCCTGTGTGGGGTCTTAATTTGGGTGTACATGCTTGTCAAAAAAATTTCAAGCCATGTCGACATAGGCGGAGTACACATGTTTCACAGAGGTACATGTGCCCTTTCATCGAACCATGACTATACACATAGGTTATCAAGGTTTCTATGGTTCATAGGCATTCCGGTGTCGTATTGGTCTCAAACTTTTTCTTAGGCTTGCATGTGCCACGTGTGAAGGAAACACCAAGGTTGGGATTTTCCGAAGAAGGTTTGCTACTTTCTGAGGTTTAATTGAATTGTCGCGCGACGAGACCGTTTAATTATAGGTTGAACTGAGGCTATCCCCGAAAAGATCCGAAATGGTGCTAAACTTTTACACAGGCTCTAATGTGCCCAAGGGATAAGAATTTTGTGGAGGTGGATGAAAAAATCTATTGGGTCCAAGATAAAATTCACCCTCTTTTGTATCATTTGGCACAGAGAAACATATAATAAATAAAAAAAATGAACAGAAAAACCAAAGATCCTGTGTGGGGTCTTAATTTGAGTATATATGCTTGCCAAAAAAATTTCAAGCCATGTCGAGATAGGCGGAGTATACATGCTTTATAGATGTACATGTGCCCTTTCATCGAACCATGACTGTACACATAGGTTATCAAGGTTTCTGTGGTTCATAGGTATTCCGGTGTTGTATTGGTCTCAAACTTTTTCTTAGGCTTGCACGTGCCACGTGTGAAGGAAATACCAAGTTTGAGATTTTCCGGAGAAGGTTTGCTACTTTCTGAGGTTTAATTGAATTTTTGCGCGACGAGACCGTTTAATTATAGGTTGGTTCTGAGTCTAGGCACCTTTTACTTAAAAGATCCGAAATGGTGCCATACTTTTTTACATGTGCGAACTCTAATGTGCCCTAGGGATAAGAATTTTGTGGAGGTGGATGAAAAAATCTATTGGGTCCAAAATGAAATTCACCCTCTTTTGTATCATTTGGCACAGAGAAAAATATAATAAATAAAAAAATGAACAGAAAAACCTAAGATCCTGTGTGGGGTCTTAATTTGGGTGTACATGCTTGCCAAAAAAATTTCAAACCATGTCAACATAGGCGGAGTATACATGCTTCACAGAGGTACATGTGCCCGTTCATCGAACCATGACTAAACGCATAGGTTATCAAGGTTTCTATGGTTCATAGGCATTTCGGTGTCGTATTGGTCTCAAACTTTTTCTTAGGCTTGCACATGCCACGTGTGAAGGATACAGCAAGTTTGGGATTTTCCGGGGAAGGTTTGCTACTTTCTAAGGTTTAATTGAATTTTCGCGCGACGAGACCGTTTAATTATAGGTTGAACTGAGTCTACCCACGAAAACATTCGGAATGGTGCCAAACTTTTACACAAGCTCTAATGTGTCCTAGGGATAAGAATTTTATGGAGGTGGATGAAAAAATCTATTGGGTCCAAGATGAAATTGACCCTCTTTTGTCTCATTCAGCACACAGAAATATATAATTAATAAAAAATGATTAGAAAAACCTAAGATCCTGTGTGAAATCTTAATTTGGGTGTACACGTTTGCCAAAAAAATTCAAGCCATTTCGACATAGGAATACATATGCTTCTATTTATTCAGTATATGAAAGAATTTTTTTTAATATATATAAACATCACTGTCGGTTTCAAAAATCGGCAGTGATGAGAGGAAACCGACAGCGACGCCTGTTATCACTGTCGGTTTATTTTGAAAACCGGTAGTGATATATAAAAAATTTAAAAAATTGTGCTAGCCCTCGGGTCTCGGGCCACAGAGTTCAAACACTTAACCGCTGCGCTAGCATAGGATGTGTGCCATGGTTTATTTATTTTATATTTTTGACCTTTAGACCGCTTAATAAATTATAAAATTAAACAAAAAAATTGGGCCGCCCTGGATTCGAACATGGGTGTCGAGGGCTAAGTTGCGGGGTCTTAACCGTTAAGCCAGTAGGAGGTATTCGAAAGAAGTGGAAAAGATAAGTTACTTATGTTGTAACCACTACATGGAAATCACTGCCAGTTTAAAGAATGGCCCGGTAGTGATGTGACAGATGACAGACATGCTGCAACACGGTATTATCTAGAAGAGCAATAGTCCTGTTGCTCCCTCGATCTCCGGTACGTAGCATATCATATACTACGGTCATTGTGACAATGACGTAAGCAAAACGAGGTCATAGAAAATGCAACATCTAATATGTAAGCAAATAAAATGAGAGGTCATGCAATGCAAAGTATCAACCAAATTCAGGAGATGATGATCAAAAAGAGGATTCGACGACATGGTTTTTTTCAGCACCAGTAAATTATTACATCGCCCTAAAGGCATTGATTAATCACTAGTGCTACTAATTATTGCCGGTGCTGCCGCATGCATCGTCCCCCGACTGCCGGCGGTGGTGCTCCTCTTCACGCTTCTTTCGCTCAGCCCTCACGAGATGCCGCTCGGTCTCCTCCTGGCGGTGGCGCTCATCCTCCTTGGAGATCTCGACGACGCGCTTCAGGATGCAGTCGTCGGTCTCCTTCTGTGCGATGGTACGGAGGTGCCGATCCTCCTCCTCCTTTCGAGCCATCTCCAACAAATTGAAGACGGCCTCCTCCACCAGAAGAGGTTCTGATTCCTCCTCCGATGCGGTCTCCCGATCCGGATCGTCCTCGAGGTTCACCTCGAGGTCTGATTCGAATGACGACGACGTCGGTGGAGTCGGGGGGCGACGTGAGGACGAAGGGTTGAGCTTTGCCCATGTTGTCTTCAAGCGGTGAGGCATTGTGCATGGTGGCGGGTATGTCGAGGGCCGGGGCGAGGTGTGCGTGGGAAGGGCGGTGCTTGGCTTTCTTGACGCGCGGTGGTGTGGCGGCCGACTATGTGCATGGGGGCCTGGCTTATATAGGCATGTCGGTGTGGAACTGATCATGGTGCAATAACTCGCACCCCCTTGGAAACGGAGCGCGCGCCTGCGTTGGGAAACGACATTGAACCGCTATTGTGCCTACGTTGAGCGCACCTACGTTTGGGAACCGACGCGAGCAGCCAATGGACGTGTAAACGTGGCATCTCTTCATGGGGAACTAAAGGGCTCTCCCCTCAGAAATGGAGCGCGCCTGCGTTGGGAAACGCCATTGAACCACCATTGCGCCTGCGTTTGGGAACCAGCACGAGCAGCCAATGGACCAGCATTTGGTAATTAAAACATCAACTCTTCATGAGAACCGTGCGACCAGCGTGGCTGGGGAGTTGAAGGGGCCTACGCACAAAGCAGGGACAGATAATCACTCAAAGGAATAAATTCCTTCAAACATTCAGAAATCAGGCGATAGCTCAATGGTTTGTCTGCTGCTCTGGAACTTGTAGGCTTCGGTTCGATTTAGGGATGCAACACATTTATTTTATATTTTTGACCTTTAGACCGCTTAATAAATTATAAAATTAAACCAAAAAAATTTGGCTGCCTGGGACTCGAACACGGGTCTTAACCGTTGCATCAGTAGGAGGAGTTCGAAAGAAAACGGAAACTTATCCTACTTAACACCTAAGTTAAACCTAACCGCTACACAACATCACTGCCAGTTTGGGGGATGACCCGGCAGTGATGTACACCATCACTGTCGGTTTGCAAGCAAAACCGGCAGTGATGAGCTATTTCCCGAAATAAATTAATAATTTATAAAATAGAACAAAAATTTTTGACCTGCCTGGGACTCGAACTAGGGTCTCGGGGGCTAAGTTGAGGGGTCTTAACCATTGCGCCAGTAGGAGGAGTTCAAAAGAAAATGAAAACTTATCCTACTTAACACCTAACTGCTACAGAACATCACTGCCGGTTTGGGGAGTGACCCGGCAGTGATGTGCCCATCACTGTCGGTTTACAAGAAGAACTGGCAGTGATGAGCTACTGCTATAAAAGTGGCGGGGTTGAAATTATCCCAATTCATTTCAACCCCGCGCCAACCCCTCCCCCTGCGCCGCCGGAGCACCACCCCGAGCTGGAGCACCGCCCCACGTTGGAGTAGCGCCCCAGGCCGGAGCACCGCCCCACACCGGAGCACCTCCCCACGCCGGAGCACCGCCCCAAGCTGGAGCACCACGCCGTCCGGAGCACCGCGCCGTCCGTCCCACCGCCGAGGCCTTTAGGAGCGCGTAGACAGCTGCTTTCCCACCCCCACGGTGAGTGCGTGGCTCACTGCCTGCTACGTGTCTGATGAAATGTCCCATAGCTGCTTACTTGAATCAGTTTAATCATGCAGTGTGTGATGTCATACGGTTTGATCATGCAGCTGTGAATGCTAGAACCTAGGTTTGCCACACAGTATGTGCTATCTGTTTCTTTGTGTTTCTGGATGCATTGCTAGTAAGTAGTACATTGTTACTTAGTAGCACGTTGCTCAGCTCTATTCATCAGTATACTGATAAGAACAAAAGCGTAATTTTATTTTTGGTTACCAGGATAAACATAGCAGGGACTCGTAATACTTGATAGAAATTGCTCTCTGAACGTTAATGGTAGTTTGTTTTCGGAGTACTTGCATTTTCTCTATGAAACAAACTTACGTTTTCTCTGTGAAACCATCTTCTCCATGCTATCAGCATAAAGATGCATAATTATTAATTTATGCAAGATTACAAGTAATACATAGTTATGTAGCCTTGTGCATTAAACTGGGAATATTTTCCAACAACCTTATCTTATTATGAGTTTTTGCATGTCACTTTCCTGGGATAGTATGAGATGCATATTTGCCCCGACCAACCATGTAAGTTTCAGATCAAAGTATCACTAATTTGGAAAGATGCTTACCTGCACTGATACTTGTGAAAGAACCTCACGCCGATGGTTGGGGGATTTATAGTGAGACTGAAGACTCTTAGACATCTCTAGGAGTATATTCAAAAGTATTAAACTGGCTCTCTAAATCATCATTTGGTTTTTAACGAATAAAAAATATTCTTTATATCTTTCCTACATCTAACAACTATTACTAAGGCACGTGAATAGCTATTTTCCAAACACTCCTATCTATGTAATGGTCGTGTGTTATTCGTAAATATATTAAATTATATAAGAATCATGTTTGAATGGCAACCTAATTTACTTAAATGTATAGGCAACCACGGCATGGTATGTAGTGCATGTTGGTCACATGCCTGGGATTTATCAAACCTGAGAAGATTGCTATGCTCAAGTCAATCGCTACCCTGGTAATTTGCACAAAAAATACAACACAAAAGATGAAGCTTTGAGGGCCTACTATAGTCATCCTACCTACCTTGCAAACCATGGGCAACCGGCCTACTATGGTCCAATGAATGCAAACCATGGCCATCCGCTGGCACTGGAGATCGAAGAGAAGCCACCCACTGGAGATGTGAAGATTAGGAGAATTGCTCCTTGGTCTTGGAAAGATGCCATGCTTTTATTAATGGCTATGGTCATCGTTTTTCTTATTTGGAAGTTGATGTAGGCTTAGTTTCGTAGAAGAGGAGGTGGACTTTGTTGTATGTGGTCAATCAAACAATGAATTTGTTCTAGGTGAACATATGCTATTATTTGACTTTGTTGTATGTGGACTTATTATTAGACTTTGCATTAAACATATTATATATATATATGAACATATGCTATTAGTAGTTGTCCACGGCCAAAACTAACCACGATCGTGTCACAGCCATGACTCATTGTCGCATGTTACCCCATCGTCGAAGAACTGATCGACAACAAGAAGCGGATGATATCGCTGGGACGGGAGAGCCGCATGATCCGACAAACGGTGACGGTGTCAATCAGGTCGGTGAGAACGAGCAGCCATGGACCCTGTCCGGCCTGCTCGATCTGGGTCAAAATGACCAAGATGGCCAGGTAACTTTGGTATCATGTCACTGTGTAGCCACACACGCTAATCAATTGAGAGGGTCATACCTTACTTGGTGTCTCTAGCAGGAGCCTCCGCTGGTCGAGGAGCCAGAGGGTTCGGGTAGCAGGAAGGCTAGATCTAAGCAAGGCGTGTCAAAGATTCCTGTTGGTAGGAATGCACACTGGCACATTACTGAGTTTGATGAATTTGGGGATCCACTCTCACCGCCTATAGCTTTGACCAAATATAAGACTATCCTCGGGTTACTTGTTAGGGACTTCATCCCGATTAAGTATAGGAAGTGGATTGGGAAAGATGATGACCGGTGGAGGGTTCCCGAAAGTGAGAAGGATTACATATGGGATGTCAAGATCCCAGAGTATTTCACTTTCCCAGCCGAGTATGACAGGGAGTTAGTCAAGAAAAAAGCAAAAGAAATCATGGGAACATGCTTCAAGAATTTCAAGGGGACATTGTACAAGAATTTTGTCCTCCAAAATAAAGAGCCAGATTTCGATGGTGGACAGTTCAGCAAGCAGAAGGACTTCTGGTAGGCTTTCAAGGAATGCAGGTTATCCGAGGAGTACTTAGAGCTGAGTAGGAAGAATAAGGAGAATTCACAGAAAGCGACGAATCCTCATCATCTCGGCTCTCGTGGCTACGCCAAAAAGATGTCAGAATTTGAAGCAGAACTTCAAAAGATGGATCGCCTTGCTGAGGAAGGCATTCAGGTTGAGACCACCGATTGGGAGCCCAGATTGGTAATATATTGTATGAGGAGGAATGTACGGCACGCCGAGGACGGGAGCTTTAGCTCCTCAAATCTACCCATGAGCGAACTCATCCAGAGGATCTCCCAGGTAACTGAGGAGGTGAGGCAAGGGACTCGCACTTCTAATAGGGAGAAAGACGTGCTCACCCAAGAACTCGGAACCAAGGAGCACCCTGGTCGCACTAGAGGAACCGGTGTTGTTTCTTAGAAACTAAGCATTCCCCCAAGAATCTAACACTTATCGGAGCCGCTCGAGGGGTAGAGAGGAACATGAGGTAGAGTATTTGAGGAGACTAAAAGAGATGGAAGATAGAATGGAAGCACGGATTGAGGCGACCGTTGAAGCGCAAGTCGAGCAAATTTTGCTGTCCAAGGGGTCAGCAGTACCACAAAACCCTACTCCTACTGCCTTTAGCCCACAGTTTAGGGGTCGCAGTAGCTGCGGATCGACCCCGCTTGATGAAGAAGAGGCGAATGTGCCTCATCCGGTGGACGACATCACTGAACCCGTCATTGTCAGGTTGTACATCCGTCAGGAATGGATAAAGGACAAGGTGGCACTCGGCCAGGCCTGGCCTATGGGAGACAGGACAATTAATGGCCACCCAATTCCACTAGAGTACGCTCGCATCACCATTGACAGAATACTTGATAAGAAGTATAACAAGATATCCATTGAGTACCCCATAGCGGAAGACAGGTCGAAACTTGGTCATAACAAGGGCTCTCAAGTGGCCTGGCACAAGCGCTTCATTAAGCTTGACCACCAATTGTCCTTTGATGATGAGGACGACTACGAGTCTTTGTCCACCCACGATGATAACTCACCATCTCCCAATAGAGATCACTCCCCTCCTCATCCGGAGCCATCACCCCGAGAAGATAGAGGTCTCCTTCTATTCCTCCTCGTCCGACTCCATCTTCATCAGCCCCGAGAAAAGAGACTCCTCCTCCTCCTCCTCATCCGACTCCATCTTCATCAGTGCCAAGAAAACATAATTCTCATCGTCATCCTCCTCCTCCTCCACCTCAGCCCAAAACAAGATCAAGGACATCCTCGCAGTCGCAGAAAAGGTCCTTGGATTCGGTCGCTAATGCTCCCAAAGTGGACCAACAGAAAAGAAAAAGGCCATTCAGTGGCAGCGTTACCTCCTTGATGGAAGAAAAATTTACAGCACACATCAAGAAGGAAGATTGTATTAGTTTCTTCAATCTCTGTGCCTCACTGCCTTCGTTTATGTTGAAGTCCGAATTTGAAAGGCAAACACAGAATAAATACGCTACAACAAGAGATGAAGAAATACACAATAAAGATTTAAGGAACATACAGAAGTACATCGAAGACAACCCAGGATTAACCATGGAAGAGGCCGCGACCATCTATTATGATGTACAAGGGACGGCAACACCAGCAATGAAGTATGTAAGGGGCAATTTTTTGGTTCCCGATCATGAGTTTAAAAATCTAACAACATATATGCGCCATTTACATGAATATTACATGGCTCAAGCAACAGAGACGGATAGCTTTGGTTTTGAGGTTATTATCCGTTTGCCACATGTTTTCAATTATCCTGAAGAAGAGAAGTTCGATGTCGAGTGGGAGTGTTTGTTCCAGCTATACCAGAAATGCGATCTCGATGTTCAACTGTTGATGCTGTGGACTATGTAAGTACCCTACATGCACGATATTACAATTAACTACTCTCTCGAGACACAAATTGTTAACTTTTGAGTACTTCCCATGATTTTATGTAGGTGTATAGCAAAATTTTGCATTCTAAAAAGCAAATAGGATTACATAGGCTTCTTGGACCCCATGCGAGTCAATGAGAGGACATGTCTAGGCCTCTATGGATGTGATGTGGAAGACATGAAACAGAGATTGATTGCTGTTTTCAACAAATTCACGATGAAGAAAAAAACCCACATACTTCTAGCCTACAACTGCGAGTATATGTTCTCGGCTTTTAATTTTATGCTTCTTTTTCGTTAAGATTATTCGATAATTAGGATTCTGTGATTGCAGCAACCATTTCGTCTTCATTTGTGTTAATCTTGCCAAAAATCTGCTCGAGGTGTGGGACTCGAAGAAAAAACCATTTCATCATCTGGATGCACTGGTGTCAGTGCTGAATTAGTAAGCGATCCTAATAACATATTATTTTCTTATCACACATTCTTGTTTTCTAATGTTTCTCCTTTTAATGTTGCTCAGTGTCCGAAGAAGTCATATCGGTGGGAAGCTGGTCCCATTCAAGGTTGTCGAAATGGAGGGGAAGTACCTATCACAGCCGGTGGGAAACAATGAATGCGGGTTTTATGTAATGTGGGCAATGCTTCGCTACATCGGCGGGAAATCGGAAGAAGCCGATAAGTTGGTGTGTATAATCCTCATTTCATTTATGTCTGTTAATAATTCAACAAAATGATTTACTGTTCCTCTTTGGATATCATCTTTTTTGAACGACATCGTAAGAAATTTAAGCACGAAAGGCTGCTAGAGATGGGGATCATCGCACTACAATCGAGCTAGCAAAATTCATCTTAGCCAAGGTATTGAAAAAGATGGAGTATTTTCCATTGCACAATCCATAAAGTACAAGGACCAGTATGGCCCAGAGCGGCTCACCAGATTATTGTAAGAAGTCCGATAATATTTCTTTTTTATTTTGAGGGATCGAGATCTTGATAAGAACATTTGAATTGTAACCGTAACATTTGTAATGTTTAATATTGATGGACCTGTCGTTTAAAATAAATTATAAAACAATAATATATGAACGGGCCATTACCGCCGGTTAGCAACAAACCGGCAGTGTTGTCGTAACCATCACTGCCGGTTAGAAACAAACCGACAGTGTTGGCTTGCCCAACACTGCTGGATTGAACCATGAACCAACACTGATGATTAGGACAACACTGCCGGTTTGATCCATCAATCGACAGTGTAGGCTTCCTCAACACTGCTGGCTTGAGCCAAGAACCGACACTGATATTTACTACAACATTGCCGGTTTGATCCATGAACTGACACTGATATTTACAACGACACTGCCGGTTTGATCCACCAACTGACATTGATATTTATGACAACACTGCCGGTTTGATCCATGAACCGACAGTGTAGGCTTGCTCAACACTGCTGGCTTGAGCCAAGAACCGACACTCTTGAAGCAACCGTCACTGTCGGTTGGAACTACAAACCGACAGTGTTGTTCAACTAGACACTATCGGGTGGAGCCAGCAACCGACACTGTTTCTTGTAGATCAGTGTTGGTTTTAAGGACCGGCAGTGATGTCAACCCCACATCACTGCCGGTATGCCACTGTCGGTTCAAAATCCGGCAGTGAAGTGGGTTTTTGAACCGGCAGTGATGTCTAGATCTAGGGTAGTGTATGTAGATAATTAGGTGTCATGGTCACTTAGCCAAGGCTAGGGTTTGCCACCGGATCTGTTCGGTGGTAGCCCACTGACCACACCAGACAAAACACTGATAGTACATATTGTTCATAACACAAGTTTTCACAGGAGGCGGTGTGAAGCACCAGGCTTGTCCGTTGAGAAAAATCCTCTTTGGTACCTCTCTGGTGGAAACTAGATCTATCCAATACTCCACCAAAGGGTCATACACTAGACAATGCGCTACAAAGGGTCGTTGGAGCATTCAACAGCTAGTTTCTGGAAGTCATGGTGCGCGAAGCTACCGGATTAGTCCGGTGGTAATAAACACCAAGCACCGGATAAAATGCTCAGTAGGTAGATGCACATGGCACTTATTCTGGTGGGTCTATCCAATGGTCACTTGACCAGTCTAGTGCCCACGTAGATAGGCCACCAACGGCCCTCAATAGCTAGTTTTTGGAGGGATGTTATAAATAGGTGTTGGCTGGCTCTTTGGGAGCGCTCTTGGCATTCGAAGAAATCCAACACAATTGTGAGCCTCCAAGAACACATGCCACTCATCTCTTGACTTGTGATTGATCCAAAGTGAGATTTGGAGAGATCAAGTGCATTTACTTTATTGATTTGCATCTAGTGGTACTAGTTCTTCGATTTGGCTGCAATTTTCTTATTACTCTTGGTAGTTGCCGCTACCTAGATGGCTTGGAGCAGCTGTGGTTGTTGAGGGGAGTGTTGGCGATTGTTCTCCGTCTCCAGCTGGTGATTTGTGAGAGAGGTATTGATCCCAACTCGTGGAGTTGCAAAGGGGTACACTAGTGGAATGCTCGTGGCTAGTTGGAGTGCATTATTTGATTCATTCTTGTGGCACCCAACTTGTGAGTCTATCTTGTCACGCTAGTTAGCGTGGGAGTCATCACTTGGGAACTCGCTAGTCATCACAACATGGATGTAGGTTGCGGGCAAGCAACCGAACCTCAGGGATAAATCATTGTGTTGATCACTTGTCCTCGTTGGTTTGCTACTACTCTCACTTGCATTTACTTTCATATCCATTGCTTGTGTGGTAGTTTTCGTAGTTGCTTAGTAGAGTAACCTCTAGTTAGTGATAGTTTTAGTAGTAGAGTAGCTTGTTTTTGTTGCTCACTAGTTTAGCTAGCTAGAGTTACTTAGTGTAGTTAGTAGCTTGTGTGGTGTTGTGATTTAGACTAGAAATCACTTGCTACTAGAATTATGTAGGGGCGTGCTTGAGTGTTCTAGAGCTAGAGCAAGTAGAGACTATTAACAGTGGTGAATCTAGGATTTTGTCTTAGGGTATGCAAAAAAAAAATTATATATAATTCGGTAAATCCATTTGAGCAATTCGGTAATAATTATAAAATTGACAACATGATTCGGTATATATGCACTAAATAACACAATAAGGCTTAAATTCATGGATTAAGTTCAAACCATCCACTAAGTATAGTATAAATAGTTCAAAAGCCATATCAATAATTGAAATAAGGCATAAAAGAGAACCAGAGACTTACAATGTTATTTTTGTGACTATTTTATTCGACGCTTTCGAAGGGACATAAATGTATTGATTATATCATCTTCATCAACTTCAAAGAAAATATCCCGCTCAATGAAAGTGACTAGACAGTCATCCAGAAGACTATCTCCCATCTTATTTCTTAACTTTGTTTTCACAAAAACCATTGCAGAAAATACCCTTTCAACACTTGTCGTTGCCACAGGTAGAAGCAATACCAATTTGAGGAGCTCATAAACCATATCGTACACTTTGTGCCTCTTTGTTTCAACAAGCTTAACTGAGAGATCAAAAATATTGTCTAGACCTTTGAAGCTATCATCATGTCTCATGTCATCAATATAATTATCTAGCTGCAACTCAAGTTTGAGCAAATTATTATTTGAGAACTCCTTTGGGTAGAACTCAACTAGTCTACATAGCTTCTGTGCATCAAAAGAAGCAAATGACTTGGAAGGACTAAAGGCCGACATACAAGACAACAACTCCATATTAATCTCATCAAACCGATTATCAAGTTCTTGACTTATTTGATCAATGACACCAATATATACTTCTCTTCTAAAGTGGTCATCATTGGTTTGCTTTTGGGCATGAGCTTTCCTTACTGATTTTCCATAAGGAACATAATCACCATCCATAGCAGGAACTTCAACACCATGTTTATCGTAAAATGAAGTGACCTTCTCAAGAAAATTATCCCAACCATCAGACCTCAATTTTTGCATTCTTTTCTTTGCCACATTAACAAGTGATATTGCATTAAGAATATCTTGGTCCCTTCTTTGCAAACACTCAGATAACTCATTTGTATATCCAAGAATAATATACATTAAGTGTGCAAAGAAAACAAACTCAAAGTTCTCAAACGCTCCGGTCACAAAATGTATTTTGGTCCAATCATCCTTATATGCAGGATCATCCCCAAGATCAACTAGTACATCATGGATTGCTTCATACATAGTAATGATGCTGCATACAGTTTTGTAATGAGATCCCCATCGAGTATCTCCAGGCCTAGGCAAACCCATCTCTTGATGTAATCTAGTTCCAGATTCAATTTCACCACAGTCAAGTGCTTTCTTGACATTCTCAAGCCTAGCATTTCTAAGCATGTCATGACGCTTACAGGAAACTCCAACAATATTCAACAAGATAGATATTTGATCAAAAAAGTCTTGCAATCAGTATTTTCCTTGGCAACAGCAACAAGAACCAATTGGAGTTGATGAGCAAAACAATGAACATAATAAGCAGAAGATGATTCTTGCATGATCAATGTTTTCAACCCTTTAATATCTCCTTTCATGTTGCTAGCCCCATCATATCCTTGACCATGGATTTGAGTCATAGTCAAGCCATGACTAACAAGTAAAGCTTCAATTGCATCCTTAAGTGATAAAGAGGTAGTATCATCTATATGAACAACTCCAATAAAATGCTCACATGGCCTTCCCAATTTATCAACATAACGCAAGCAAAGAGCTAGTTGTTCTATATGTGATATATCACTAGACTCATTAGCTAAAATTGCATAGGGCTCATCACTAAGTTCTTCAATTATTTTCTTTCTAGTTTCTAGGGCACAACAGTGAATAATTTGCTTTTGTATGTCTGGGCTAGTTAAGGTACAGTTACCTGGAGCATTGTCCAAAACATACTTCTTCACTTCTTCACTATTTCCGGCAAGAAATTTCAAAAGTTCAATGAAGTTCCCTCTATTGCTAGATTCTTCACTTTCATCATGTCTACGAAACGCCAACCCTTGATGCAAAAGAAACTTGATACACCTCAGTGAATAAGTCAACATTTTCTTATAAAGATGAAGATCCTCATCACTCCACTTCTCAATATTATAATCAATTGCAACCTTGGGATTTGTAAAGCCAATGTATCTCTCTTGAGCTGCAATATGTGTCTTAGAACCCATATGTTTCATGTAAGTGCTTTATCTCCTATATTCCAATTCTTCCACCATCAACAATAAAGAAATGTGTTCCGCCCAAGACCCTTCTTGAACAAATAGCATATGAAGCAAAACACAAACATCCTTCTTAATACTATACTCAAGCCAATCATTATTATACATCCAACAATAGTTGAATCCCCGATCCCTGTCTAAATCTTTCTTTTTGGAAAATCATGTGCAAAAGGTTTGAATGGACCTTTAATAATATATGCTCTTCGAATTGCATCTTGATCATTAACAGGATATTTTAGAATAGGATGTCTTTCACCTGGATCATGTAGAAGGTGATTGGTGTCATAAACTCGTGGCAGTGAAGACGGTTGTGGAGGTGGCATAGGATTTACAATTTCCTCAACTACTCTCTCATGAATCTGCTCTTCCACCACAGGTTCAATCGGATCAGGATTAGAAGTAGCAGTAGCTGCCGCAGCCTTCTTCTTTGCTTCATGCTTTAAAAAAGAGATGCAATGTCCCTGTTTCTCTTCATAACTGCATAAATATTACAAAGAACACAATGCCAAATAATTAAATAAATTGCACTTGCACGATTGAACTCTCATATACGATTATGGATCACTCACATGATATGAGTACTGGACAAAAGATCAATCAAGATCGACTCTGATGTTGAGAAAAATCCTCCACCTCGCCGCGTGATAGATGATTCTATAATTTTAGCGCTAAGCAATTAGCAATAAAAGAACATATGATTTTTTTAAAAGCCGACGAACAAAGATTGAATCTCACCAAAATAATTGTGATCACAAATTCACCAAGACGCCGCCTCGTCACGGTGTAGACTATTAGATAGAGTAGGAGAGTGAAGGAGAAGCAGCAGCAGGATCATCCGTCCACCGTCCTACGTACGACAACCGAGGATGGAGATGAGCCGCTCTGCTGTGGACGACATCATCCGCTGCCTCCTGCTCCAGCCTCCAGGACACGCGGCGCAGCCGCCCGGCGGGGAACAACCGAACAAGCAGGCGCAGCTGGGCCTGGGCGAGGGTGAGATCCGCACTTCCGCAGCCTATGCGCCACCGCCGAGGACGTGTTCTTGCGGATGCGGCAGACCAACCTGTGGACCTAGACGCGACGTGCACTAATGTGAATGCCTTGTTAGCTTCTTTGCTGCGTGGGCCGCGTAGGGTGCCTCAAGTGGGCTTTTCGTGGTGCGTGGCGTACTGGCGTGATGCATTCCAGGTAAGTTTTTTTTCTTTTTTCTTTTACATAAATACAAATACAAATATGTATACAATATATAATAGTATATTCGTTCCTGCCGCAGGGTATGCCAGTGCATACCTGCCGCCACTGACGAATATTAAGATCATTTGTTGTACTAATCACCTTTGCTCTAGTGTTGTGCCTTTTTAGAAGAAATTTTTATAGGCTATTGATTTCCCTGTAGCCATCTAGATCCTTTCAGGAACGTGCTACAACAACTAGCTCACTGCTAGGTAGGTGGAGTAGTGGCGCTATAGTAGTGCACAATAGCCATTATTGTCACCCATTCCGCATAAAGGCAACCATAGTGTAGGTCATGCTCGTGCCCTGTGCGTGTCCTAGCCTATACGACGGTTAACCTATGGGCCCTCATCTCTAGACACTATGTCGGTACTCCCCTCTCGACCAACAGGTCGGACCCATGCATGGGGCAACAAGTAGCCGAGTTGTCAAGGTTCGACACGTACGCTCGTATGGATTGAAGGGCCCTCTGAGAGGTTGAATGAGAGTCCATTAGTGCTATGGTGGCTGAATCCACCGGGAGCGCATGAGCTCACCCGGTGGGTGTAGCCCCTAAGGCCTTTGTCCGACTAATTTAAGCGGGGTAGGGGTTTAGCGTCTTGTAAGATCATACCTCGTTAATAAGGGTATCCATGGTATAGGTACACATTTTTATACTCTGGAATCATCCTCCATGCTATAATGATTGTATACTCTATATTTGTTTCATGGTCCAATGTATAAATGATCACATGCTCCACACTGGATTCATACTTTGGTGCGCAAATATCTCATGCTCCACTTTGGATTCTCTACAAGCTGTACATTTTAATGACGACTTTAATACTAGTGATGAATCCTGAAGATAGTCCACTTTGGATTCCCTGGAAGCTGTATATTTCAATTGAAACTAATTTCGACTTGTGAAATAATATATGTCTTTGTAGCCAGCACCAACTCATTTAATATTAGTGTTACATCCTGAAGAAACCGACTCTTCTTTTGACTGGTCGCTCAAATAAAACTGGCATACTTTAGTCAGCACCACTTACCGAGTCTTTTCTTTTGACACAAATAATAATCATTCAACGATAATCAGCAATAATAAAGAGAGCAATAATTTCACGCAAAAGATATGCTCGCAAAAGATAGAGTGCCACCAAAATATACTAATTTATCAAATCTAAGGCATCATTTGCAAAAACATCTATGGAGTAGGTTCAATTCATGTATATAGGGGGCGCATTCTACATTTTAAGGTAGGGTCAATAGTCTAAGAGAATATGGACTATTCGGTTTTGTGACTTTTCCATGTTATATTATTAGACAAACATTCTCTATTAAAAAATCTTAATACTTATATGATCATCTTAGCAAAGAATTAGCAAACATGTAGAAGATAACTATAACTATAACTAACTAACTAACTATATATATATATATATGGAAGTCTTATATATATATATATATATATATATGGAAGTCTTCGATATGCTACACTGCATTCTATGTTCTAGACTTTCTAAAGAAGGGGTAACAAATTTCTCAAACTCCATCCAGCCCCAACCTGATTACGTGACTAAATAACCGCAAAGCCGAGGTACCTTCCTGTAAAAACGCTCACCAGAGATTAAGCGAGCAACGGTCCGTTCAACCGCTATAAATGTCGTCCGTCGTTCCTTCTCCCGTTTCTCTGCCTCGCCCCTGTTCTCCACTCTCCCTCCCTCGCCCAAGTCCAAAGCTCGAGCGCCAAGCGCTCGGCGGGCGGCGCTCGGGGCTTTCCCGAGCTACGCCTTCACCCCCGCGCCGCGGTGCGCGCGTGTCCGCTCCCGCGCCCCGCCATACCTCTCCCGTCGCTGCAGCTCCTCCTCGACGCTGCGGCCCCCCGCACCACCGCCGTCCGCCGGCCGTGCCGTACCAGCGAAACTTGTCGGTGAGGCCCGTGAACCTTGCCCTCGTTTCTGTGCGACGTTCTTTCTTGCGTGTTAGAGCGTGCAAAATGACCTTTTTCCGTGAGTTTTGAGTCTCCTGATGGCTGATACCCTTGTGGGTCTGCTTGAGACTTTGAGTGGGAATGGTTCAGGGTTTAATCGGTGGCAGGCGTGGGTTAAGGTGGGCTAGGGTTCTAAGGCGGCTTCTGGGGGTTTCTGATGCGATCTGTGTAATGGGCGGGGTTTTTTTTTCTGAATCGAGTTTTGTGGGGGTTTGAGGCGCTTATCCGCGCGGCAATTGACGATTTGAGTGTGGGGGTCGGTGATCACAAGGGTCATTGGGGGCGTTTGCTGGTTCTTTGGAATTCGCATTGAATTGTCATAGTACATTGTTGTGCGTTTGTGTGTTTCTTGATCTTTGGCTTGAAAGAGATCTCGAGTCGGCGAGTGGAGCCAGAGTATGAATACTGCCTGTGTCTTGCATCTTGTGTGAAACATGGCTGTTGTCATTTATGCTTCTGGATGAAAGGTGTTATTATTGATGTAATCAAAGCAACTTCTTTGCTTGATGGTTTTCTGCTTCTATATCAGTCTTTCAGATATTAAGTTTGCTGATAATTGTTCTTTTCGATTTCTCTTAAATAACAGACTTTGACACAGAAACAATGTGGAACCTTGTGTGTTAGTTAATAGATTTGATTACTTAATGACACCATAAAATATGCCAAAATAACATATACGTGTACATTGCTGCACAAATACTTCGACATTTATCTGGATTTACAAGCTAACCATGCCCCTTTTTATGGTATTCATGATTTTATCTGTGTGGTTGTGATGGCCAGGGGCATAGAGATTTCAATGAAGAACGTTGTATAACAACTGTAAACTGTTGGCTTTTGCAGGTGTCAAATAACTTGTGCCTTTTGTAGAGGTTCTATAACAGGAATCCAATGCCCCTCCTAAAGAGAACCCCTTTCTCCTTACTGGAACCACCAAAGGACTTGGATCCTAATGAGAAGGTGTTCCAAGTTGAGCTCACTAAGGAGATATTCCGAGATTATCAGTATCCTTTTGCATACCATTATTTCTATCTAACTTATTTATACCTGATATGAATAAAAGCTTTTAATCAAATTGGAATTCTTATAGCTCTCACACTTGCCTTTGATTATATTTCAGAAATATGTTTGTGTCCTTGACTATTGAATAGGGAATACCTGAATAGGTTGGATCTTTACCGTCAAAATATCTGGACATGTAAGGTGTCTGGAAAGTCTAAACTTACCTACAAGGAAGCTTTGGTCTGTGAGCAACAAGCTGCAGCGAAGGCTCAACAGTTGCCAAAAGAGCGGATGGCTCCTGTTCTCCAGATGATTCAGCACAGTTGGGCCAATCTTCTTTCTGACCCTTTTCTCATTTAGTGATGTTATTGTGATTCTAGACTGCAATGCTTGTCATATTATTTTTATTTCTTAACACTGCACACTGTTGGTCTTTATCCAAGTTGACCGAGCATTTATGTGTTTTCTGCTAATTAAAGCTATATGGAGCTAATATTATTTGAAATATATATTATCCCTGGTTTGAATACTATGACAAGTTTAGATTCCATGGAATTCTTTATATTGGACATTTTTCATTTAGTGAACTGACAGGTCTTACTTATACCTGGTGTTATTTTCCTTTTGACCGTTCACTGTTAATTTTGCTTGCTAAATTTCGTGACATATTGCCTTTCAAGATGTTTCCTTGGGGGGTATAATCCCAGATCATTGTAATAAATTTCTAAATGACTTGTAATGTGTCAAGCAAATCCCTACATATAGAGCAACATACTTAGTCAATATTGCCCACTTAGTAACTCTGAACTGAAAGGTGTTTTCCATTGTACTGTCACAAATCATTGATCTACTGTGTGAAGAGGAAAAAACTTTTGTTACTTGTATTATATTGCATTTCTTAAATGTTCTTTTAATGGACTGGATTTTTCTGCTACAACTTCAGGCACTCTTAGCTTGACTGATCTTGTCAACAAAGTATACAGTACTCTGCTATTGGATCTTTTTGAAGGACTAGAATTGCATGCTAAAAAGGATGGGTCTGAGGCTGCTTGCAAGATCTTGAAGGTTATAAGCTCTGGTGGGACCAAGTCATATGAAGTGGGTTGGATTGGTAAAGGCAATGAAGTAATCAACACTTCAGTGGTCAAAGCTGATGATCTGATTCGCAAGAAGGCACCTGCTAGTCGTAATGCACTGAAAATTTTTATTAGGGATTCGACATCAGAAACTTCTCCATGGACACTACATGCAGATCTTGCAAAGAAATATGGGATACCCACTGAGGTCCCAGTAGATATTATGGTAAACATATTTTTAAAATTCCTTTGTTCGCTTCCATATTATCATGTCTCTAAATCAAGAATGGCTCACAGACATATTATCATGTCTCTAAATCAAGAATGGCTCACAGAATGGTGAAGGCTTGAACAAAGGGAGGAAAAGATTTGTAAATGAAGAAGATGCCAGCAAAAAGTTGAATAAAGGTGATTTAGCTTGTATCCATGCCATTTATTTCAGTTTACAATTTTAAATGGTTTTCGTACTACTGTTTTCTGGGAGGTTTCTTACTTTGCACTTTTCATTTGATTACAGATCAACTAGTAGAACTGCCGGTTAAATATCCAGTTGACGATCTTTTAGTAAAGCCTGCAGCAGATGACCCCATTTTGTCAAATAGACCTCCACTATCTAAAGATTTCAGAGTACCTGTAGATTCTGTGGGAGATCTCCTTATGGTCTGGGACTTCTGTTTGTCATTCGGGAGGGTTCTATGCTTGTCACCATTTTCCCTGTCAGATCTGGAGAATGCAATTTGCACCAAAGAAAGCAATATTGTTCTTGTGGTAGAAATACATTCTGCACTTCTCCGCTTGCTCATTAAAGATCAGAGTGAATATTTTACAATTCTCCAGAACAAGAAAAAGATATTAAAGGTAATTTCTTCTCATAATGTAGGTGGTGTCAAGTGCTTTGTCTTTCTTTTTCTCTCTAAAGTTGCTTGAATGTTTCCTTAGGTAACGTTTGTCAAATGGTCTGAGTATCTATGCAATTTCCTGGAGATGATAAGCAAAGAAGAGTTCTCTGGTAAGGTGTCAACTATACGAAGGGGTAGTTATGGTCTTCTTGAGACTCGTCTGAAGCTTAAAATTATAAGGGAATGGTAAGGTGTCAACTATACGAAGGGGTAGTTATGGTCTTCTTGAGACTCGTTTGAAGCTTAAAATTCTAAGGGAATTGGTAGAGGAAGCCATTACAACTTCTTCTGTGCGAGAGAAAATAGATGAACAGATTGACCAGCAAGGAGCACTTGTAGCTGCAAGAAAAGCAGATGCTAGAAAGAATAGGGAAGAGAAACTTAACGTGGATGGGGTAGCAGAAAACAGAAGAAATCACACTGATAATATACTAGATGGTGACAGGCCTCCTAAGGGTCAGCGTAGGGGGGAAGAACGAGAGGACTTGAACGTTTTATCTTCCAACAAAATGTTTCTGGTGAGAACTGAGAATGCATAGCCTTTTTATAAGCTTTCATGTGCTCTTGTTGATTCTCACATCTGTACATGCATTTATCTGCTAAATCTATTCATGACAAGGTCTTGTTTGTCTGTGTTTTTGCTTTATATTTTTATAGAGAAGGCACCCTGAAACAGAAATGGAGCAGCAATCTGTACTACCCAGTCGTCTTGGAAAAGACAGATTTTATAACAGGTATTGGTTCTTTATGTGCGAAGGAAGACTTTTTGTTGAAAGTGCAGATTCCAGAGAGTGGGGTTACTACAGCACTAAGGAAGAGGTGATTGCTTTACTACCATGGAGATCCCTATGTCTGGCTTTCTGATTGTAACAATTTTGTCAATTTTTACTAACAGCTTGATGCACTCCTTGGATCATTCAACATCAAAGGCATAAGGGAGAGAGCACTCAAGCGTCAGCTTGACAAGCTCTATGATAAGATAAGGTGCGTTAAGTTCTTTTTGTGTGTATGCTGTATTAATCGTTTCAAGAACACCATGGATCAATGGATGGTCAGGGCTGATATTGACTAGCACAAGTCTTTTTGCATAATATTTTATTATCTATTAGTATAGTATTGGCCTTTCCAAGACCCTTTTTTTTCTGGACACAGATGAATTCATGGCATTGTGGTTTGCTATGCATAGTTTTAAAAGTAGTTTGTTGGCCCACAGTTAGCCTCCCGACCACTACAGATAGCCTTCCAGACCACCGAGATGGCCTTCAGACCACTCCATTGGTCTCACAGGATCACCGGCTCACGATAGTGAACCACTCTAGCCGATCTTGCCGAGCACCGGCTCAGGCGAGTGGAGCACTTGACGGTCTCGCCGAGCACGCGCTAGTGTTGCCGAGCACCCACTAGCCATGCAGACCACGTACCGGCGTTGTCCGTACCCACACACTACGGACGGAGTTGGGAGAAGAAGGGAGAACAGAGCAAGCACGCACAATACAAGACAACAGCGTTGGCCGAGGCCCTGTCTGTGTGATGGCAAATCTGAGCTCTCTTTACCGAGTTGCCATACATGTCTATTTATACAACTCTAACTATCTAGTCCATGTGCAGCGCCCATGTCGGGCACAAGAACTAGATAACCATGTGGCTGACTCTCGCCGCCGCCCTCGCCTGTTCCAACTGAAAGTCAGCAGTGAGCGTCTGCGCCGCACCGCAGCTGCACACTCTGATCACAGCAAGGGGCAAAGTCGGCGCCGCCTTCCCTTCTTTGTGTTCACACACAAGAAAGCGCTAAGTCGGCGCCGCCTTCCTCTCATTGTGTTCATATAAGGTGGCGATAGATTAGCTAACAATCTTTTCCTAATCCTATCGCTAACCCTTACCCTTTCTCCATGCCGATCATCTCCTTCAGCCCGTGAGTCAAGTCGTCCGAAGCGCTTGGTGAGGAGGACGTCCGCGAGCTGCCGAAAGCGGTTTCGACGAACTCGATGACGATTTGCCCTCCATCAACACAGTCCCTGAGGAAGTGGAACTTTACGTCGATGTGTTTACTCCGGTCGTGCAGAACCGGATTCTTCGGGAGGGCGATGGCGGGCTGGTTGTCCATCATCAGTGCTGGTGGGTGAGCTTCCACGCCGGTCAGCTCGCCCAGCAGCCGGCGTAGCCACACAACTTGGCACGCCGCCGCGGGGCGCCGCCACGCACTCTACCTCGCACGTAGATAGCGCCACCATCTTTCGCTTTCAGCCGACATACCATGAAAATTGGGGCTGACCCGAGAAAGACGAGCACGCCAGAGGTGCTCCGTCGCCCGTCGATGTCCCCTGCCATGTCTGCATCGCTGAATACCGTGAGCTGCAGCCTACTTCCCCCGGTCTTCGGGAAGATGATTCCATGATTCACCGTCCCCTTGACGTAGCGTAGCAGCCGTTTCACCGCAACCCATTGATCCTCTCTGGGATCCTCCATGAAGCGACTGACGTAGCCCACGGTGAACGCAATGTCCGGCCTTGTGTGGACTAGATAGAGCAGACCGCCGACGATGCTCCGGTAGAGTGTTGCATCCACTTTCGCCGCGGTGCTGTCATTCGTCAGCTTCAGCCGCTCCTCCATCGGAGTCACGCATGACTTGCACTCCACCATGCCACTCCTCTCCAACAGCTTGGAGGCATACGCGCTTTGCCCGAGCGTGAGTTCCTCCTTCCCCTGTCTCACCTCGATGCCGAGGTAGTAGGAGAGATCGCTCATTCGGAAACGAGCTGTCATCTCTCGCTTGAAGCTGTTGATATCCTCCGTGCGCGCGCCGGTGACGATTAAGTCATCCACATACACGCCGACCACGAGCTCTTCCTTCCCCCGTCGTCGTGTGTAGAGCGCGTGCTCGGTTGCGCACCTTTGAAACCCAAGCTCGCCCAGCGTGGCGTCAAGCTTGGCGTTCCATGCTCGAGGGGCTTGCCGCAGCCCGTAGAGCGCCTTGCGCAGTCGGAGCACCCTGTGCTCCTCTCCCTTGACGGCGAACCCTGGAGGTTGCCTGACGAAGACCGTTTCCGCCAGCTCCCGTTGAGGAAGGCCGATTTAACGTCCAAGTGATGGACGCGCCAGTCCTTTGCTGCCGCCAAAGCAAGTAGCAAACGGACCGACTCCATGCGCGCTACTGGCGCAAAGACCTCCTCGAAGTCGATGCCCTCGCGCTGGACAAAGCCTCGGGCGACGAGGCGCGCCTTGTGCTTGATAATGGTGCCGAGCTCGTCCCTTTTGACTTTGTACACCCACTTCAGGCTGATCGGACGGCATCCTGGAGATGGATCGACGAGCTGCCAAGTCTCGTTTTCCTCGATCGCCTTCATCTCCTCCAGCATCATCCGTCGCCAGTTTCCATCGCGCTCGGCTAGCGCGAACGTGGGTGGTTCCTCTGCACTGACGAGTAGCAGCTCTGCGTCGTTGAGCAGCCTACCCGCCAGACCTGAGGGATCTGTGCCGCCGACGATGTCGTCCAGCCTGCGGAACCTCAACTCCTCACCTTCGTGGTAGGCGTCCACGAACTCAGTGATGTCACTTGGAGGTGAGGCGAACTCGATCGGGGGTGATGGAGTTCCTTCTTCCGCCGGAGTGCCTTGCATAGCACCCGAAGTGCTCGGCACTGCTTCTGGACTGCTCGTCATAACTCCTGTAGTGTTCGGCCACACTGTATGAGTGCCTAGCCTCAGTCTTGGAGTGGTTGGGACCACAGTAAGACGGCTCCGCCACGGGAGTGCTCGGCACCCGTCCTGAAGTGGTCGCCACCACTGCAGAACCTCCTGGCTACACTCCTGGCGTGCTCGGCATCCCTCCAAAAGTGCTCGACACTCCTCCCGGAGTGCTCGGCATCCCTCCTGAAAGTGCTTGGCACTGCCCCAGAAGTGCTCGACTCTACCACCGGAGTGTGTGGCACCTGTTCCGCAGCGTCTCCACCGTCGTGGATGACCAAGTGCTCGACGACGAAGGTGTTGGGGAAGCCTCCTGCTTCCCCCGTGCTCGGACTGTTCCAGTCCCAAGCCGCCTCCTCGTTGAACACAACGTCGCGCGAGACAGTCACCTTGTCTCCGCGTGGGTCATAGAGCCGGTACGCCTTGGTACCCTCCGCGTAGCCCAGGAACACCATGGGTGTGCTTCTGTCCTCCAACTTGGTGAGATTCGGCTTTGTCCTCCTGACGTGGCCGATGCAACCGAATGTCCGGAGGAATGACACGTTCGGCTTGCTCCCGTACCAAGCTTCGAACGGCGTCTTGCCCGTCAAGGCCTTGGTTGGAGCGCGGTTGAGGATGAACACCGCCGTGGTCACCGCCTCTCCCTAGAACTTCGCCGGCATCCTTTTGGACTTCATCATGGATCGGGCCATGCCGACGACCGTCTGGTTCCGTCGCTCTACCACGCCATTCTGTTGTGGCGAGTACGGCGCGGTGTGATGTTGTCCCACACCCTGATCCGCGCAGTACGTAGCAAACTCCACCGAAGTGAATTCACCACCCCGATCAGTCCTCAGTACGCGAAGCTTCTTGCCGCTCTCAGCCTCCGCGCGCGTCTTGAACTTCTTGATTGCCACCGCCGCTTCATCCTTGCTCGTCAGGAGTTGCAGCCACATGTAGCGACTGTAATCGTCCACGAGTAGGAGGAAGTACCGCCGACCACCGCATGTAGCAGGCGTGATCGGCCCGCAGAGGTCGCCGTGAACTAGCTCGAGAGCTTCCTTCGCGCGATACTTGGCCACCTTTGGGAAAGGTAGCCTCCTCTGCTTCCCGGCCAGGCAGCTGTCACATAGCCCGCCTCCGTGTTTGATGTGGGGTAGCCCTCGGACCATCTTCCCCAGCCGACCAAGCTCTTCGAAACTGAGATGTCCGAACCGGGCATGCCACATCCACGGTTCCTCGGAGTGCCTTGCCGCCAGGCAAACCGGCTGCTCTACCTTCAGGTCAAGCAGGTACAACTGGTTCAGGGACCTCTTCACCTTGGCGAGAAGCCCTTGATCAGAACCTCGCTACCGCGCTCATCCAGCTGGCCAATGCTGATGATGCTGGAACGCAGCTGCGGGATGTAGTATACATCCGTTAGCGCGCATTGCTCCCCGTTCTGGCATCTAAAGATTATGGTGTCGCGCCCTTGGATAGCCACACTTGAGCCGTCACCAAACTTCACCGTACCGGTAACATCGTCGTCGAGCTCAGAGAAGGAGTCCTTGGAGCCCGTCATGTGGTTACTGGCACCAGAGTCCAGATACCACCGCTGCTCCTGGTCGACGCCCACATGCCCGAGGTGAACTTGGGCGCGTGGTTCGTCGAGGTTGACGATCTTCAGGGCCTTCCCAGGTCCTTCCACCGTCGTTGCCTCTTCCCTCTCCATGGCCTCGACGTCGTGCAGTGCACAGAACGTCGTCATAAGGATAGTGGCCTCATCCTCATCATCGGCTTTCGCCAGGTGAGCCTGAGCCTTCTTCTCCTTCTTGCGATTTGGGTACTCCCGTGCCCAATGGCCCATCTTCCCGCAACACCGACAGGCGTTGGAGTCGATGTGCTTCTTCTCCGAAGAAGCCCTGTCTCGGTGCTTGCCCTTGCCACCGCGACTGGAGGAGGCTGCCTTCCCGGAGTTTCGCCGAGCAGCCCACTCCTCTTCCGTCAGCAGGAGTTTCCCGTTGTCCTTCGTTGCTACCGCCCGCAGACAGCCTGCCACATCCTCAATGGTGAGGGTGGACAAGTCCAGCATCGTCTCTATGGAGAGAGCGATCTGGATATACTTTGCCAGCACGGAGTGGAAGAACTTGGAGACCGCCTCCTCTTCGTCGATGGTGACACCGTGGCTCTTCAGCTTGCTGATGAGCGTCTGCAGGTGGAGGGAGAAGCCCTCCACCGTTTCACCATCCTTGAACTTGAGGTTTGTGTACTCCTGCTTTAGAAGCTGGGCCGTCGCCTTCTTTTGCTTGATCGGAACCGCGCGCGCATCGCCATAATGGCCTCCCACGCCTCTTTAGTTGAGCTTTTTTTTCGTCCTCAACGGCTCCCTCAGACTCTCGCCAGATGCACAGCAGCGAGGATAGCCTCCAACGCCGACATATCGTCTTCTTCCACGTCGGTGCCCTTGTTGTCAAGCATTCCAAAGCCGCGGGCTCGAAGCTTGACCTTTATGGTCACCGACCACTCTCCATAGTTAGTGCGAGTCGGCGTCGGCCAAGTGGTGCCGTGACCTCCCCCGCACGTCAAGCGTAACAACTACATCCGGTAGTGGCTAGGCAGCCACGACAATGCCATCGCTTGTCGCCCAACTCCGAATCGCTTTGTCATCGCCATCGGTTAGAATGACGACGGCGCGCTTTTACGGCTCGATACCACTTGTTGGCCCCCACGTTAGCCTCCCGACCACTACTGAGATAGCCTTCTCAGACCACCGAGATGGCCTCTGCAGACCACTACGAGATAGCCTCCGCACCTCCGTGATGGCCTCTGCACCACACGAGATAGCCTCCGGCTCACCGAGATGGTGACCACCACGTTGGTCTCACGGGATCACCGGCTTGACAAAGTGAACCACTCTAGCCGATCTTGCCGAAAGCACCGGCTCGGCGAGTGGAGCACTTGATGGTCTCGCCGAGCACGCGCTAGTGTTGCCGAGCACCCACCACTAGCCGCGTGCAGACCACGTCTGGCATTGTCCGTACCCACACACTACGGACGGAGTTGGGAGAAGAAGAGAGAATAGAGCAAGCATGCACAATACAAGACAACGGCGTTGGTCGAGGCCTATGCGTGTGATGGCAAATCTGAGCTCTCTTTACCGAGTTGCCATACATGTCTATTTATACAACTCTAATTATCTAGTCCATGTGCGGCGCCCATGCCGGGCACAAGAAACTAGATAACCCGACAGGCTGACTCTGCACGCTGCCACGCCTCTGTTCTTTACTGAGGTTTGCAAGTGAGCCATGCATGGCGCCGGGCGGCACCGCACCAGCAGCTGCTAAGTATCACAAATAGGAGGCAAAGTCGGCGCCGCCTTCCCTTGCTGTGTTCACACACAGCAGGCGGCTAAGTCGGCGCCGCCTTCCTCTGCTGTGTTCATACAAGGTGGCAGTAGATTAGCTAACATAGTTTAGGTACAAGGAAGATATGAATTTTCTGATGCATTCTGGATCCTGAAAAATATTTGATACAGCTCTTAATAAGCATTGGTTCTCTCTTCGGTTGAACAAGTGTGCTGTGCATGTTTTCTATTTACCGTGAGTCTTCTGAACGTGTTTATTTTCTTTAGTTACAAATTGAGCATGATCCAAACCTTTGTTTGAACTCCACGTTTCCCTGAAACTGCTGGCCAACTTTTTGCTACTTGGGTACACTTAGGTTTTAAGCTGTTATACACAACAGCTGGTCTGTGGTGAAAGTTTTGCTCTTAATCCTGCAAATTAACTTCTGGTTTCCCCCCTTTTGCTGATACAGTAATGCTCTGGAAAGTAGATTGAAGGACGTCCAACAGAAAATGTTGCTTCATCAAGACAAGGAAGTGCGGCGTTCCAGTCGTCTACATGCCCAACAAAAAGAGGATATGTCATTCCTCGAGTATGTCAACAAATGGAAACAAAAATGAGCCAGTCGTTGCTAGCATCGGTCTTTCCTTAGTGGCCTACTCTTTTGTGGTACAACTTAAAGAAATGAGATCTCGTCATTCAGAGCTTTTGGAAGATTAGCCGAAGGTTCTCTAGTTTTTGGAAACATTTCTGCAGCTCAAATTCAAGCTGCATGCCAAGTTACATTTTTTTTCCTTTCTCTCATCAGAGATGTTAGCTGAGAGCTAAACATACTATTGGTAGGGCCGTATGTGTAGTCCCCATTCACCAATCAGCATTTGATGAATTGATAGTTGGGCAAGTTCCATCTCATTCACATCCTGCTGTATTGTTCGTGTGCACTCCTCTGCGTGATACTACCGATGGTATTATGCACAGCACAGTTGACCCCTGGAGTCTTGAGCATGAATGCACCTGTGCATGACAGCCACGCAAGTTCAGGGCTGCCCTTACCTTGCAGGTACCAAGTTCGAGTGTCTATGCTACGGTGCATTTTTCTTTCTTATATTTGACGATAGTTATATTTGTATAAGAGAACGGTAAAGTTATACTTAAACAAATTTAAGTCGTCGACTGAAACAAGCGAGATATGTGCAGCACAACTTACAAGCAATTATTTACATTATTTCAGTTCTAAAATCAAACAAGGTGCCACAATTTACATTTCCGGATGCGTTTTAGCATCCACCCTTCGAGCCTGACTAAATTCTGGTGAAAGAGCATCCATATTCGCCCAGCTCACCAGAATTCTTCACATCCTGAACTGCCTACGGACCAATCAACAACTATAAATTGCTGTACAACGCCATATCTCCCACCCCACCCAGTGGAACATTGAATTTACACTTTGACCGTCTGTAATTATATTCACAAATGCCAAACCATTCACATTCACGCCAGAGCTTTGTACCACGGGCCGTGGACCTTCTCCGATACCGTTGCCACCTTGATCAGCACCTCAGCAGCCTTCAACACCCTGTCGACAACCTTGGCGGCGCCGATGCGGCGCAAAGCCGCGTCCGCCAGCTTCTGGCCCTTGGGACTGCTGCCACCTAAAACGATGCCACGGAAGGCGCAGTAGACCGCACGGGAGACCTTCTTGAAGACCACGTCACCAGGCTGGAGACTCTTGAGGAACACCCGGGTGATCATCTGCATCCTGGACTGAATCTTCTCCTCTGATGGTGAGCCAACTGAGGCTGATGCATTGACCATCGCCTGCACAATCTCTTCCGTGCCGGCATCAGGTGAGCTGTCCAGTATGTTTGTGAGAGCCTTGAAGAGTTCTGAGATAGCGTTTTCCAGTTCCAGAGGAGTGGCCTTCGAGTTCTCGCTCATCAGAACTTGGCGCAGGACAAGCATGCTGCACAAATAATACAATTTGGATGGATCAATATGAGTATATGACGCATCAAACAGTTCAATCTTTCTAACAAACGAGGCCAAAGGATCAAACAATTTACCTTGTGGCGATCACGATCACCTGTTGGAATTGACTCTGCACGGCCCTCAGCCTCAGCAGATTAATCTGAAAACTTTCAGGAGTTGACTGCAATTGCAAGCCCTCCACATTACTGATAAGTTGCAACAGGCCAATCCTTATCAGCTTGTCAAGCTTCTCACCCTTGCACTCTGGTTGACCAGAGGTGTCTGCTACAGAAGAAGATGGTTGCCCTACTGGAGCTACATGGCCAGCTCGGAGTACCGGAACAAGGGCAGGAGCCTGTCCTGCTGATGGCATTATTGAAAGACAGTCTGAATGTTCACTCCATTCTACTTCCGCAATGTTCTTTGATGTCAAAATCCATTGCAGAGTTAGGGGAAGAGAAGCTGATGCATTCTCGGGAGGTCCATAGTGATCAGCGAAAGCCTTTTGCAGGTACTCCACCCCAGCCGATTCTTTTATGATCTGTTGCATCATCTGGATACGTGCTTTACTCACTTCTGCTTGCAGTTCCTGTTTTGCAAAGGATTGTGTTAGAATCCCCATAATATTCATTCCGATAAGAAAGTCTAGGAATAATTAATATGTTAATATTTATAACAAGAAACATACCTTTATTTCTTCCAGGATGAAACGCAGGCCCTTGATAACAGCAATGGCAAATGAGTTGATGCCATTGTCATTAACTTCAGAATTTGTAGACAATTCACTCAATAATTTATCATGATTTTTCTTCATTTCATCCTCCTTTGCAGCAGCAGAGAGCTTGCGAACCATATCCAGAGAATACTGCAAAATCTGCCCCAAGTATTGTGCATCCTGGGAACCTGACCCAAGTACCTGAGACAGAATTTCAAGGTCAATGTTCTCAAGAATTTTCTCCTTCCATTCTTTTGGAGCCAGGTCATGCAACGAATCCCTCACTTCCTTTACTAGGTTGATCAGTTGACTATAATCAGGTCTTTCTCCTCTCATGGAGTTGGTGACCATATCCCAAAAAGCTTTCTCCATGGTTTCTCTCACTTTCTTCTGGAACTCCTCAGCAGTACTAGCACTATCAGACCTGCCAGCGAAAGCACTGGCATCCTCATGAAGCATCTCATTGACCATTTGTTCATTCTCTGTCAGCTGCTTTGCTGGTGATGAACTGACTGATGATGAAGAAGCACCAAACAGAGAACGGACAACAGAGCTTGTTCCAACAGCATTTGTCCTGGAACTTTCATTAACCTCAGGAAGTGGGACCTTCCCAGACGAATTAATGCTCAAAGGGGTAGATACATTTGCAACAGGTGCTGCTAATGGACTCCCATTCTCCTTTGCTTCAAAGAACTTTGATCTCGTATCCAAAAGAGCAGAGTTCATCCTCTCAAGGCCAGCATCACCACTCAGGTGCTGAACCTTCTCACGTAAAAGCTTTTGATCATCAGTAACCTGTTTCTGAATTGCCTTCATGTCATGAGTAAGATTGTTTGGCGAGTGCCCATCTGCAGTTAGCTTGCATGTTTGCATCATTGAAAGCTCAAGCTTGCATGCAGCCCTGACAAGATCTTCCTCCAATAATCTTGCATCTTTTACCTTCCACACCACAAAGTGGTAAAGATACGTGCACCACGCCTTGTCAAAATTAGCCAACTGAATCCTGAACTTCCTCTGGCCAGTAACATCAGATGACTGCCCTGGTCCATCAAGTATTGTCTTAATCAACAGCTCGAACTGCTTGATAAAGTTTGCTGCCGACTCAATAAGCTGTTTCTCCCGCTCACCTTGCCCACTTAAAACAGCACTGGGATGAGCCAGTATCATGTAAGCGCATAGCACGACCCTCAGTGAGTACCTGGGCAATCTGATGCTTGCTTCAGAACTTTTAGCTGATCTTTTTACCACTGCCCGAGTTTTTCCTTCTCTGCTAAGGGGAACCTTCCTCCTTGGGGGAGAACCAAGGCGTTTCAGTAGATGATCAACATTTTCCACTGATGAAGATGTTACTGAATAAGAAATGACAAGGCGTTTCTCCAATCGATCAAGTAATGCCTTAGTGGTCTGAAGAACTATAGGAGATTCCATTGACATGGCTAATTTTTCAAAAGGCATACTTTTCACAGACTTCTCATTAATCCCCAAGGCATCATAAGCTTGAACCAAAGCAAATGTTGTCTTCCTGGACTTCACAAATATTCTCCAGTATCTGAAGTACAACAAAATGATAAAAGATATATGATTAATTCCACTCATCAGACAAGGAAAAAAAAACAAAATATGCACTTGTTGAGAGCCATATCAATACCTTGCTAGCTTTCTTGAGAGGGCATCTGCATGTTTTATGTAATCAGCGTGGGTTGAACCACGAGGACTTCCTCTTTGCTTCAAATACTCAGCCCTCTGCCTCTTCGCCTGTTTCAGTAAGATAATCTCTGAATGTTAGAAACAGAACACAAGGATAAAAAAGGTTCAACATGAACTCAACACATCTATGAAAGTTGAGAATACATACCCTTTGAAGCTTGTTGTCCAGCTGTTCTTTCAGTTTTCTCCTCTCTGATTCTCTCCGGCTGCACACAGTCATGGCAGCTTTTTGGATGCGCAAAAGCCTAGCTTGAGCCTTTGTCTTTTCAGCTTCCAGCAACCTCAGTCGTTTCTTCTCAGCAGCAGCTCGTTTTTGCGAAATTGCAGACCGCACCTGCTCCATGTATTTGCTCTCTGATGTTGCCTTCCGCACCAGGGACCTCGCTGTCCTCTCCTTCAGTGCAGCCCGCTTCTGCATATCTGCATGCAGAAGGCGCATGCGGTTCTCCTCTGCCTGTCGGACACGAGACTCAACTCTGGTCTCAAGTTCTTCCCTTTCCTTCTCGAACCGCATTTCCACGTCATTCTTAGCAGCTTGTCTGAGTTCATCCAACTTGGCGAGTCGGTTCTGTGCCTTCGCCAAGAGGCTTAACCTTTTCTGCTCAGCAGCCAGAAGTTTCGCTTCAAGGCGCTGCCCATGGTCTTCCTCTTGAGAGGACCACGATGGGCTCCGTGGCTTCTTCCTTGCTTTGCAGGCCAACCATTCATGGAATTGCTGAAAAATAACATTCGAACTTATCAATATAAGTTATGCTATACAGCAATCAGTCCGATTCAACTCCACATAGTTGTTTCCTATGATACTTCACTCCCAAAATGAATTGAACAAACAGGAAACACTGAGAACTCTCGAGAACCATCAGACTACGACAAGCCTATCAGAATTGTGGCAAGCCAGAATTCCCCCAACCACCCAGTTGTTAAACAGTTTAGAGTAAATTTAACTGAACAGAACCTACCAAATCACAATTCACATCAATCAACCAACAAAAGTTCCAACCATGTTTCTGGTCACCAAATTTTGCAGAGGTACATGTTTAGCAAGTTACTTCTAAGCCAATCCAAGTGGTCGGTGGTAACCAAACTGCACGTACCAAATTACCATGTTTTTATTACCACTGAATAACAATTACTTGTTGCTAGTATCTGGATTTACTTCTGATTTGTTAAAATAGAAGAATAGTTTTTTATATGAACATGCAACTTGGCATATCTCGATGCAGGCAACTAAAAGATAAGCTTAACAGCCGTTGATTACGTTTCCTAAGAACTGCGGATACAGCCAAAAGCCAATATACAACACTATAAAAAAGAGAGTCAAAAGACGATGCAAGAAACCGATAGAACCGAGACCTTTACATGGGGACAAAAGAGACGCATTAAGCTGGAGCACGCTAAATCCCGAGGGGTGAGGAAGAATCGAGGCAAGGGCGCAAGGCCGAGCACAAAGGAAAAATTGAGGCACACGTGAATCCGACTTGAGCTCACGACTACCTACCGCGAAAAGAATTCGCCAAAGAATGTTACTTCAACTTCCCCGACGAATCCCAACCACCGAAAAGAAGCTACAAAGGTCACACAAAAACCTTCCACACACTCTCCACCTCTCAACCCCTCGTGCCTACATCCTTGCCAACAAATCGCACCGAGACAAGAGCAAAACAGGTTCTTTTTTGCAATACGAAACTCCAATTCGGAATTAATCGCCTCTGAAATCGCTGAAACAATCGAAAGGGAAAAAAAGCAGCTTCAGAAACAGGCGCAACAACTACCCTGGCCTCGGCTCACCGCACCAGTAAAAAGGATCAAGTACTATCGTGACTGAGATGAATTACTTCGCCTTCACAGTTCACGCCGCAGCCACGCAACCCAACCCCAACTATTTTAGCGAGAAGCAACGCGAACCAAACTAACACGCGGGGGAAAGAAAGAAGGAAAAAGAAGCACGAAAGGGACACGTACCTGCCTCCGGAGCTCGGCCTCCCTGAGCCTGGCCTCGATCTCCTCCACGCTCGCCGGCGCCCCGGCGCCGCGCGCCCCCTCCACCAGCCTCCTCCTAATCCGCCGCGGCGGCGCCCTCGTCGCCGCCGGTCCTTCCTCCGCTGGTATCTCCATGGCCACCGGCTCCCGCGCCCCCATCATCAATCAAACCCGCCCGCCGATCAACCCAACTCGCCGGTGGAGAGACCAATGAGGGGGTTCCCGTAAGCAAGCAACCGCGGCTTCCCTTCCCTCGCCGCCCTAGTCTTTCCTCCGCTGGGACCCCGCTGCGGCGCGCTACTTTACTCTTCCTCTTCTCCCTCTCCTTCCCGTTGCCTCGCGAGTAGTTTGTTCCGTTAATGGATGATCGTGCACCGGCACCACTCTCCATTGATATAGGGGCGAGCTCGTGTGGGAAGCGGTTCGGGAATCTTGAAAGGCGATCGGACGGGCGAGCCGAGTCGGAGATGGACGAGGGTATTTTGGTAATTTGAGCGGGGTCACGGCGTTAGTCGTTTCCAGACGGTTCGGCAGTTGGGCCCAGTGGGCCGGGGACTTTCTTTCGTCGCGGCCTGAGGGTCAATGCCCCCGTTCGTTTGTGTTAATACTGTTTTAACGAACTAACAGTATTTTTTTATAAAAATAAATCAACAAACGGTACTTTCAGCAGTAGCTTTTCGGTAAAACGAGCAGGGCCAGTGTGTCCAGGGTTGTTTGTTTCGTGATTTCTGTTTTTTTTTTCTTGCGAGGAACGTGCGGTTGATTCCCGTTTAACATAATGCTGCACAAGGAATTCGTTTTGTTTCCTTTCTAATTAACCGTATGTATATACTTTGGCGCCTCTGACTTCGACTGAACAAGGTTTGAAAGAACAGTGACTTTTTAAGAAATGTGGTCAATGCTATTTTAATACAGTATATCACTTTAAAAAATTGTGCCAAGCAAACAAAAAGTTGAGGTACCAGTAGACAAGTACTCCTTCCTCTCCCTACAAACAGTGTCATTTTAGATTTGAACTAAGTCAATTATTAGGTTTAACTAGATTTATAAAAATATAATATCCAAATAAATTGATTATAAAATATATTTCATGATTAATGTATGATATCTATAAAATATACTAAATGGTAGTTGTATAGATTTAGTTAAATTTAATATTGTTTGGCTATTTAAAATGACAATTACAAGTTTTTTGGGGATGGAGGAGTAGACAATAGTTTAATTTTGCGAATTTCTTGTAGTTCTACTAGGCCCTGACCGCTTGGCCTCCCTATACTGCTCACCTCCTCTCCACATAATATCAATATACGATCTGTACACTTGCATCATGAGTAATTCCATCATTCTTTTTTATAAAGCGTACATCTATATGAAATTTAAACTCTAATCTTTGATCAATAATTTGAAGGAAAGAAAGAAAGAAGTCTTTGATCAATAATTTAGTTAGCATTTTTTATTATATAATATTAATATGATAGGGTTAGATTTATAATTAAATATACGATTTAATTATCATAAATTTATAAGTATACTAAATCTTGTCTTTCTCTCGACGCCAAGAATTATTTACGTGTCCGGGTCGATCAGAGGTTTGGCTTGCTTCCTCGCCTACGAAATGGATATTGTTGTTTTAATATTAGCATTGTGACGGAAGTCGTCGGCACGGGTCTTTCCCAATCCTGGCAGAAAGATGCTCTCTGCTTATGGCTCTGCTTGTTGAGAGTCTCCCTCCTTTTTAGTCCGATGCATTTGAGCAATACTCCATCCCATCCTCTTGATTTCCAAGTCTCGTGAAAAAAAATCCAATACGAAAAAGACAGCAACAGCTAGTTAAAATGTAATTTGAGATATAGTATCATGTTAAATTGTGCCTTGTAAAAGAGAATTGAGGGAGTAAAATATAATCTCTTGGTGTTGCCTCTAGATAGGATGGTAAGACAAATACTTGATCGTTGAAGGAACATTTACGTCTGAAGAAATCGTATAAAGGCTTTTATGGCAATGCCGATGCGCACATGCACACAACACAATGAAAACACAGAGTGCATGGAGATATAGGGCGGGGATAGGTAGGGATAAGAGCTCCAATTTTAGTCCACGGGAAAATGACACGCCTGTACTCCTGCTAGATGTGTAGATTGCCTAACTATATTTCTGGTACTACGGTACAATGCATGCTAATTCTTCTCGGTCCAGCTAGCTGGTATACCCCTATTTTTTTTTTCTGTTGCCGGAAGACTTGTGTGCTTAATTTGACGATGTATCCTACATGCTCTCCTAACAGCCTTAGGACTCGCTTAAAGTTGCTGCCCTTTTTCGTCTGTCCAAGCAACATGTGACCTTTTTTCTTTATTATCATATAGTAAGTAATCCACATGTTAATCGTCCTAACCAAAGACGGCGTCCCGGTGAGCAACCAGCCAGCAGGAATGGAAGGAGGAACTGCAGCCGCAGCCCGTGTCCCGGTGACCAATGAATCTTGGCGTGATGGGGGCCCTGTTTGCCTCGCGAGTCGCCACTGCCCGCCCCCGTGTCCATGTGCGGCTATCCAACCCGGACACGTCACCTTCTCCTCGCGTGGCGGCGGGAGCAGGTAATCGCCGGTCCCCGCGCTGCTGCTGACAGATGGGACCAGCGTCACGCCGTCCCCACATGGCAGCCGTGCACGTCTCGCCAGTCGCCGGTGGCGTGCCGTGGTCTCAACGAGAGCGTGAGTTGACATCAACGTGAAAATACAACGGTAGGTCCCGTCCGTACGGTGCGTGCCGTGGTCTCAACGAGGATGATGCAATCTTCAGGGGAATTCCACAGGAACTGCGTCTTTTTCCTCCCATGTGAACATGCGTATGTAATAGTAATTGTATATTCGCAACAAAATTCCAATCGTACATCGTTTTCTGGCCTTGTTTAGCGGTCAAATTTTGGAAATTGGGTCACTATAGCACTTTCGTTTTTATTTGGCAATTAGTATTTAATCATGGACTAATTAGACTTAAAACGTTCGTCTCGTAATTTCCAATCAAACTGTGTAATTAGTTTTTTTCGTCTACATTTAATGCTCCATGCACGTATCGTAAAATTTGATGTGATAGCTACCGTAGCACTTTTTAAAAAAAGTTTTTGGACTAAACAAGGCCTGAATCGAGGAGAATGTAGTAACTAGACTGGATAATGTGAGTGGCGCATTTATTCCACTGTATCACCAAAAGACGAAACTGGTTACACACGTACCACCCCTAATTCCTCTCTAGTACATGCTCCCTCCATACCTTAATTAGTTGACATGATTATGCTTACCAAGGAGTAATTAATTAGAGAATATTTTTTCCTGTCTGCCCCTATTAAATACGGTTGTGGATGCAACCTATATGAGAAACAATCATGGTTCAGACTGGCTAGTGCAGTGAGGCTAACGCCCTGAGGACAAGGGCGAGGGTTTGATCCCTGGCAGCCATATCCTTTTTTTTTGTCATCATGGCGATTTTGCATGGCCTTTGTTTACGTGCAAGTGGCGTTTGTCTTTGGGACTCATTTGTGAGTGGCAATTTTGCATGGCGCTTTCATTTGGGTCGGGTGGGGCGCGTCTGCTTTGCTCATGCTGCTGCAGCGTTTTTGCCCCGTCTTCTCTCTCTTTTTTTTGTGCGGTTTGAATGTTTAGCGACGCGTTTAGCCTTCCATACATTTCGTTCTTTGGCGCTTTTTTTCGTTGCATAGCACTTGCCGCGTGCTCGCTCTCGTTTTCTCCGCCATCGTCCATCTACCCCTTCCTATTTAACGGTGCTACATCCTATCCATCTCAACCTCAACCTCTTCTATTTCCATCGTCTTGCGTGCTCCACCGTTTCCTTCTCCACTTCTTCTCTTTCTCTCTTTGCAGATCGCAATGGCTAATCCATTCGATTTGAGCGTTCGTTTAGAAGAAGATGATGACGACAATCTTCCATTCGATCTCAATGAGCCAATAATGGAGGATCACACCACATATGGTAATGTACTCGGTTTGTTTGTTCTTTTTTATATTCAAATCAACAACGTGTAGTTTTGTTTCTCATTTTCTTTCTTCTTTTTTTTTTTTGTGGGGTTTGATTTGAACTTGCCACTAGACGCGAGTTTGGTGCGGTTGATTTCAATTATGTACAAAACCTGCCCGGTAAGTTTTATGAATGAGTTTGTTTTTTCCTATAGCTAGAACATGCCGTGGCTAATTATTACTATGAATGTGCTTGTTTTTTTTTCCTTTTGCTAGAACAAGATGTTGAGGCTCCCGTTCAAGTAAACCGTCCAAAGCATGAATGTGCTAAATCAAGTGTTGCCGGCCATTAGAGCCAAATGGCCAAGAGAAGATGTGCACAAGCCAATATTCATACAACAAGATAATGCACCTTCTCATTTAAAAGTGGATGATCCTGTTTTTTTTGTGAGGTGTTAAGCAAGATGGGTTTGATATTGGCTTATTTGTCAACCACCCAATTCTCCTGATTTCAACATTCTAGACTTGGGGTTTTTTTCGTGCTATACAAGCTATACAATATAAGAAGGATGCAAAAACAATTAAAGATCTTGTTCCGGTAGTGCGGCAACAGTAAATTGTTCACTTTTTCACTTGTTACATTGCTTCTTTAACAACTAAATGGAGTACTCATTGATTCATTTTCACTTTTCATGTAGGCATTCGTAGAATACTCACCACACAAAGCAAATAGGATCTTTGTGACACTACAAACCGTTTTGAAGGAAGCCATGAAGATAAAAGGATGTAACAAGTTCAAAATTCCTCACATTCAAAAACAAAGACTAGAGAGAGAAGATCGGCTCCCATTCCAAATAACTTGTGAAGCTTCCTTGCTAGCCGAAGCACTTGCTAGTCTTCCTGCAGCAAATTAGAAGAATGTAGTACCAAATTAGTTTTTTCAATCTGAAGCAAGAATGTAGTAGTAGCAAATTAGATTTTGCAAGCCGAAGCAAGACATGTACCTTACTCTTCATGTTTGCATCTTCCTTCATCTTTGCATCTTTGAACTTCTTCATGTTGTAGATCTCGTCCACCTTCTGTTCAACGTGTTCAGGTACTAGTATTGTGTCTCCATCCATCTTAAGTTTGTCCACATCAGGGATGAACAGCTCGCAATCAAATTTGTCTATGCCATGTAGTATCCAAGTAGTGAGATCGTAGTCATCATGAACAAGACGGCAACGTGCACACCTGCGAGCTTCGCGGCGAGCTTGGAAGCAGGCTTCTCCGAAGACGCTGCCACCGTGGAACATGCCGCAGCGAGCGCACTGCACCTCGACGGCGTCCGGCGCGATGTCGAGGGAGTCCGGCACCACCTCGACGTCGAACAGGGCGATCTCGAGGGAGTCCGGCACCATCTCGACGTCGTCCGGGTCGATCTTGAGGGAGTCCGAGTCCAGCGCCATCTCAGAGGCAATCGTCATCTCCGAGTCCGGCGCGACCTCCGCGTCCAGCGTCTCCTCCATGGCGCGAGTGACCTTCATGGCGCCGGACTCCTCCATGGTGCGAGCGACCACCATGGCGCGAGGCTCCTCCATGGCGCGACCGATCTCCTTGGCGCGAGCTTCCTCCATGGCGCGAGCTTCCTTCGGGTGGCGAGGGACGCGAGCGCGCTGACGAGATAAAGGGAGGCGAGCGTGTGTGGTCTGCCTTGACGCGAGAGCCGACGGGCGGCGACGCAGCGAACCGAGGCGACGCGCGATTAATTGCGAGTAGTTGGCGAGCGCAACGGGCGGCGATGGGAGGGGCATTCGCGTCCATAAGGCACTGCACGGGCGAGCGACGACAGGCTTTGTGAAAATGGGCTTAGTGCCCAGAACGACAGCTAATACGGGTATGGAGGGAGTACGAGTCCATGACCTCGACTGCGGCTGTCCTTTTGTGCTATGATGATTCATGGAGGAAGAGGGCCAGAGGACGAGAGGAGAGGGCCATGCCCATCCCATCCCTCTCCGAGGACAAATCCGACTAGCTAGAGAGGACAGAGGACACACCACACAACACAGGTAGGAGGAGTACTGCTAGTGGCGTGATGATTCGTTGGCGGCAGAGCGGCCCACCCAGCCCTCCCCTCACCTCCGTGCCCACACCACACAACACAGGTAGGAGCCTCTCCGCTCTGCAGGGACCCATCCCGGCTGCTTCCTCTTTCCACGGCTGCGAGCGAGCGAGCTGACACTGACAGCGCGTCGCCGGCACTACCACTTTCAACTTTGATGTGGAGGAGCCTAGGCCGCCCAGCACAACAGGCAGGATGAGGATGGCTGGATGGGGCCAGCTAGCCGATCGAGCAGGGGATTTACGAAAGCTCTGGTCAGGTCCACACATTGCTGGCTGTCAAAACTCAAAACCAATCGTCTCGGCGGCGATCGGTGTGGGGTGTGGAATCCATTTGTTCCACGGAAGTTTCGGCATCAGCCTACGCATCTCGGCTGGATCCATCGATAGGCCTCTCTTTCTTTTTTTCTTCTTTCCGGAGCAAGTGATGACGCGTATCATGACATGTCCGGAGCACTCTGGACACCACACCACTTCTGGGCCTTCCCTATATCCAGTAGTTGGGCAAAGGCGATCCTAGCCCACTCTACTACACCCTAATACCAGTATTCTGGGACGAGGCTTTGGAGGCTAATAATTAATCCTACTAGATTGATTGATTATCTTTGCGGTCTGGAGGAACTTTTCCATCACGCAGCTTGCTGCCAGCGGCCTGCCCTCTTTGTCCATGGCACGTTGCGGTGGCCACAGGGGGCGACAAGGGACCATGATGATGATGATTGATGGCGGCGTACCTGCGGCCCGGGCGGCTGCTTCTGCTTCTGCCGCGCGCGGTCGGTCACTCGACGCTTGGAAGGGAACGGAGCCCGGAGCATGCGTCCGTGTCTATCCCCTGGCGTTTTGTAGCCATGACGGGCTAACTCCTCCGTCTGTTGGCTGGCTCTGCTCGCTGCCATGGCAAATACAGCAACAAGTAATACCTTCGTTTCAGTTAATTTATTTTGACTTATGGTCTAATTCAAACTTGTTTAATTTTAACATTTGGACGCCGCGTCTGTAACCGTTTCCCACGCCCACGTGAGACCCACGACGCCCCAAACGTCATCAGCATCGAGAAGAGGGGAGGAGGCGGCAGATGCTACCTGTCACCGGGAGGAGGAGGAGGAGACATCGAGACGAGACAGCAGAAAAGCGAGGAGGGAGATGCAACACTCGATCTACTTTTGAAACATTCAGATACAACACTTCATACGCCCGAAGACAGATGAAAACACTTGAAACATACATGTGAAACAATTGCGAAAACACATGAAAAACACTTGTAAACCATTGTAAAACATACACAATATCCAAATAAAACATTAGCAACATATGTGTGAAACATATACAACATCCAAATAAACACACTTGCAACATACATCCGGAAAAAAACAGATGAAACATTGAGAACATAAGCTTGCAACATACGTGTACAATAATTGCAACATAATGATCCACTTTTGCAACATCCGTATAAAACACTTGCAACATAACCCTGCAAACATCTGAAACACTTGAAACATACGCTTGCAACATGCACTTTTAGCACAACATCTCCTTGTTGCTTGGGAGAATGGAAGGCTCGTCGGCATGTGGAGTTCACCGGAGACAGCGGCCCGGGCGATGAGCGGAGAAGATGGAGCCCACATCGAGTTCAAGGAGGCGACGGACAGATCTCGCAAGAAGGGCTGCCGGCGGTCCTCGCCCCCACCCCAAGTTTAAGGAGCCGACGGTCCAGGGCACAGGGGAGCAAGCGTGGGCGGCGCGACAGGTGGGCGGGGAGGACGGTGCGATGCCGGGTCGAAGCAGCGAGGAGGTGGGGAACGGCTACGCTGGTGGCCAGCGGGGCTATGGGCAACGATGCTACGCGTGAGGTGCGGCGTGGTGGGGAAGGAAGAGGGCCGCGAGGTAGGAAGACCGATTCTTTTTTTTTTTTTTGAGAAACTCCCGAGAGCCGGATTAGGAAAGGGTAGTTAGGCTAGCGTCGTCAGCCTACCAATGGAGCGTCCGGAGCGGATAGACGTCCGCTTGCTAGCATTACCGATAGTTTAATGTTATTGATGTTTGTATGTTTTTAGTAAATATTACCTCTTAAGATAATATTAAATAAAGGCAGTTGTAATTTCGAACAAAGTGAGTAACCGCTTTCTTCTGGAGTTCTTTCTTTCTTTTTTGTTGAGAAAGCTCAAATGAACTTTCGGAGGTTCTGCCGTTCTGGAATGAGAGTGTTGCTGCCTCTGCCGCTTTGTCCCTGTCACTTTGTCAGGTGCTAAACCGTGTGTACAGGCAACGCATGGCTTGCGACGCCGGAAACTTTAAAAAGCTACAGGTACCTCAGTGATTCTGATACTTCCCTTGCCTTGGCTTATGCTGTGACTGTGAGAGAACCTCGAGTGCTGACTGGTCTCGAATCCACGTATGACCTGGTGCCCTGGTCCAACTATTTGATGCCAATTTCACCAACACTTGGAAACGAATCACAATGATTCTGAGCAAAAAGGAATTAATTAATAAACCGGAAAAGTAATAAAAAAACTGGAAAAGAAATTAATTAAAACTGGAAAAGTATGCATCAAAATCTAAAGTGAATCCATGCCCCAGAGCTTCATGGGCTGTTTCTGCTGGGCCTTGGCTACGCCTGGCTAACGAGCCACAGCCCGCCTGCCCTTTCAAATTCAGCTTAGCCAGTTAGCCCTCGTATATTTATGGCATGAGAAAAAGAATCCTATTTACTATATTCCTCAACTATAGTTGCACTTAAATTTTCCTTCCTACAATATATTATTCCTCTTTCAACTGTTGTTAAAACCAGTTATTTTTACTCCCCACTCAAATCCAAATAGCAAATAAACACCAAAATAAGTCTATATGAGACTCAAATAATTTCATATGAATTATGGAAGGCTGAACAATAAAATCATCTCCAAGAGTTTCCAAAACCCACTCCCAATCTAGATTTTTAGCAAGATTAAAAAATCTGCTTTCCAACAACTCCCTATTTCAACTTCCAATCTTTCCACACTTGGGAAAAACAATCCCATGGTGCGAATATTTTCGCGCGTGCATCGATCCGCCAATCCAAAGGTGGAAGAATGTGGGAAGAATAAGATGTAGGATATGGTTCCCAATGCAAATGTACGAGAGAAAGAAACTATAAAAGTGGTTGAAGTCATTAATAAATAGTTTGGGATTGGTGATGTCAAATTGTCTTCTATATTTTACGAGGCAGATTGTAGAAATCATTAGAGCAACCCAACAAATATGCTCCCAATAATTTTTAGCTACTTGGAAAACTCATTGATTTACCGATTATTATTTTGGGAACTACTCCAAAATAAATGCACGTCTCGCACTTCGAGTAGTCAACCAATTTCAGGTTTGATTAGATTTGTAGAAAATAGTATTAACATTTACATCTTCATTTAGTATAAAAAATAGCATGATTAATCTAATGATGTGCATTTTGTATTATAAAGCTTAGTACTTTTTTGTATATGTTTGGTCAGAGAATATTGTTTAACTTTTCAAAGTGTGAGACGTGCACTTCCGGTATGAAGAGAGTATTGAAGACGCATGAGTTCCGCTGTCCAGAGAAAAAAATGTCTTTTCTTTTTAACTACCGCAGATTGATTTGAAGCCAGCTTCTGTTTTTCTTTCTAATATTAAGAGCCTATTTGGCAGGGCTCCTCCCGGCTCCAGCTCCTGCGGAGGAGCCCTGCCAGACGTTTTTCTGGAGGAGCCGTTTTTTTAATAAAACGCAGAGGAGCCAGAGTCGTTTTGAAGCCGCCACAAATTGTGTCCAAAGCGGCTCTAGCATCATGTTCCCAGCCATTTACCATTTTCCTGGTTCCCAATTTTACTAGCTCTAGCCACAAATTTTTACTGGTTCCCATTTTTAGCCATTTACCATTTTCCGTTGAAATTGGAAAGCTTGCATGTACAAATGTGCTATATCTGGTACTTTCACTCTGATCAGTGCAAAAGAATAATATCTCCGCCAACTTTGAATGGCTCTGTATCCAGGATTGGAAAAGGTTACCTCATCAGTAAGCTTCGGTTGAATAAGGTTCTTCGCATAATGAATATATTACTTCAGAAATTTGACAGTTAGCCTGTCTTGCTTGGCTTTCTTGCCTCTTCTTCTATCCTGACCATGGAGCATTCTATCATACTTAACAAAAATGGCTGCATTAGCATCACCATCATATTCTTCAGCATATCCCTCTTTATCAAGAGACCTTGCTCCTACAGTTTATGAGGTTGTGTTTTATTAAGCAAATGAAAGAATGGAAGAACTGAAAACAAATATATTGGACTGTAACACAGCAAAGCTACCTCCATCATCAGTGCAATATCTATGCATTCGTGCAACATGTTCTGAAATTTGCCAATCAATCTCAGGATCCATTTGATCAAGAACAATAAAAAGTAAATCAAAACGGGAGAGCAGTGAATCCGGAAGCCCAATATTCTTTGTTGGCGTCAATGAACGATCATACTGTCATAAGGCCAGAAATTATTGTCAGAAACAGCAAACAATCAAGTGGAACACACTTATAGAGCAAGGGAAAGAAATGCTAAGAGCATACGGTTCCATATACTGGATTTGCTGCAGCAATTACACTACATCTCGCATTTAACGAGGCATGTATTCCTGCCTTTGCAATGGTTACAGTTTGCTGTTCCATAACTTCATGAATAGCAACTCGGTCTTGATCATTCATTTTATCAAACTCATCAATGCAGACAACACCACCGCACCACGATCAGCAAGAACCATGGCACCAGCTTCAAGCCTTCTTTCCCCTGAACACAAATTTGTCATGTGGCTTTTACTGGAATATGAATACCAATGCGCTAATTAGAGTTGCATCATTACCAGTCTCTTGATCAGAAGTCACGGCAGCAGTCAAACCAACACCAGATGAACCCCTGCCAGTTGTTGAGATAGCCAAAGGGGCAATGTTCATGACAGCTCTTAGGAGCTGGGACTTGGCAACTGAAGGATCTCCCACCATCATCATGTTTATATCTCTGTATGCCAAAATATAAATATAAATAAAGCACAATCAATGAAATCATGTGTCAGTAATGATCTGAAACATCACTTACCCTCTCAAGTGAGTTCCATTTTTTAGATTCTTCTCAACGTCACCAAGCATCAATAGTACTACTGCCTTCTTTATCCATAGATGACCATATATGGATGGAGCAAGTGAGTTTCCCAGCAAGTTGAAGGTGTCATTTCTCCTTGATATTTCTTTCATCCGCTTCAGATCTTCCCGAGTATAGACAGGTGCATTTGCCTCTTTGTTAAGAAGTGACACATTATTTGCAATAAGGACAGTTCTACAGACAGTAATACAAAACCACATTATACTTCAGAAAAAGGTAAATTGAAGCGAGCTTTGGTGAAGGTCATAGCTGAACTAACCTGAACACGCCACTAACACTACCCTTGCTTTTCCCTGGTAGAGCCTTGTATACACCAACAATTGAGACACGGTCGCCGGGTTTGCAACAATCCACAAGATCATCTTCTACAATAACATCGACAGTTCTTGGGAGCTGTCCAGGTGCAGAATTTTCAGGCACTTCTTGCATGGACAATGTCTGGTGATCCTTGTATTCACACATCCCATACTCAGTGACCAACAAGTTACCATTGTCATCCTAGGCATTCCAGATTGAGAAGCATTACAACTACAGTACCAAAGGGGTTGATTGAATGAATGAATGAAATTGCAAAGAGCAAATAGTAGGAGCATACCCTTGTTGGATAAACAGAGCCAGTCGGCAAGCCTACAAAAGAAGTGATGTCCCTGTATTCACGTGACAGAAAAGCAACGGTCACAGGGCAGAAGTAAACACTCTTAACAACTTTCAGCCTTACCAATGAGCCTGTTTTTTTCACGAGGAAAAATAATATTAGCACTCAAAGTCAAAGGTGTATAGGTACTTCACTAGAAATCTAGTGTCTATCTATGCTTTGTATTAGTAAATTGCTGGTACGGATTGATAGACCAAGTAGTTAGCATCAGATTAGTATGCTATATGCACAGCATAAGTGATGAATTAACAGAAGTCAATACTAAAGTTTCATTACAAATTCGTGTAGCTCAGGCATTCTGACATCATTCATGTTCAGTTTATACTGACACAGCTAACAAGGACAATTTTACCCATTCTATTTTGCAGTTTCCCTTTACCACAAAGGTACCAGTTGAACTACCACAGAACTTCTATCCACCAGCAAGAAGAATGCTACAGTTTAATACTTTAATTGGAGCTTATTCAAAAGATACTGACAACACAATCTGGTACCATGTAAACAAAATGCACCCAACAAGCAGTATGACTGGAACCAGAGCGTAACAACAATGTGGTTCATCTAATGAAAGGGAGAATTGAGACATTACATTTAGTGACGATGCCCTCAACACAGACCATGGTGCCGATGAAGGAGGACATGAGATCCCTGGGCGTGACCCTGTGGAACCCGAACGGCCCCGAGAAGCCCACCATCACGCGCTCCCCTTCCTTCAAAAACTTGGGGTCCAGGTTCTTGGCCACCTCCGACACCGCGTCAGACGCCGGCTGCATATACTCCCCGGGGCTCCGAATCACCCTATTCAGACGCAAGGGCAGACCGCATCAGCCAGGAAGGCAGGAACTTGCCCGACAGAACAACAGAGACGCAACGAGAAAGCGAGGGAAAGGCAGCGGCGGGGCACCTGCGGGCGAGATCGAGGTTGTGATTGCGGAGGTCGTCCATGCCGATGATGAGGCGGTGGCGCTTGTTCTGGACCATGTCGCGGACGGTCTGCATGTAAACCCCCTTCCCGACCTGCGGTGGGAGGCAAGAGCGTTAGCCGATAACCCAGCGAACCAGCGGCGGCAGCGGCGCTACGGACGGCGAGGGGACTTACGTCTTGGTCGAGGAAGTCGAGGAAGGCGCGCTTGTGTGCCGCCATTGCCTCCTCGTTGACGTCCATGGCTGCCTGCGGACCAGGGGCGGATCCAGTAAAGGGACATGGGTGTTCTCAGCCTGGCACAGCATGAAAGGAAGGGAAGGGGTGGGAGTACCTGGTGGGTGATCGTCGCCGGCGAAGAGACCAACGAAAGCCTCAGCACCTGGGATGGGGGCGGGGGGGCGCTCGCGAGCAGGGATGCGGGGGAGGCGAAGGATGCGGGGCAGGGGAAAGAGCCAGGCGGCGCCGGTCTCTTCCGGCAGATCCAGGCGGTACCGGTCCCTTCCTTCTGGCGAGTGGACGGGGAGGGGAAGCCGCTCGCAAGCAGGAATGCGGGGAAAGGGAAGGAGCCGGGGAGGGGAAAGAACCGGGCAGCGCCGGTCTCTTCCGGCGTATCCGGGCGGCGCCGGTCTCCTTCCTGCTGGCGAGAGGACGGGGATGGGCGCGCGAGCAGGGATGCGGGGGACTCCTGGCCGGGGATGCGGGCGGCGCGTCGACGGGGAGACCGTGCGGGCGGAGCAAGCGGCGGCGCGCGCAGTTTTCTGTCGCGAGCGGGAAGGAAGCCCGCGCAAGGAAAACTGCACGAAACGGTGATATGAGGGCCCATATGAATGAGGGGACGCAGGCACGCCGCGAGGGCCCCCGCACGGGCCTTCTTCTTGACCGTTTTTCTTTTCACACATTTCTTTGGAAATATTTTATTATTAGTGTTTCTCAAAAAATATATTTTATTATTAGTTTTCTTTCTCTCCCTTTTAAATTTTTTTATTTTTCTTAAATTATCATCCATAATGGTAATTGTGGATAGTTTAGATACAGAGTTAGAACGTCATTTTGAATTATCTTCATAATGAAAACTATGAGTAATTTAGATGCAATGTTACGAGGTTATTTTGAATTATTATTAATAATAGAAAATGTGAGGAATTTATATGCAAATATAGGGAGTTATTTTTAATTATTTTTCTTAATTTCATATGTGTGTAATTTATGTACAAATTTAGGGAGCTATTTTGAATTATATTTCATAATGGCATAGGTGGGTAGTTTAAATATAAATTTAGGGAGTTACTTTATGTATTTTTCATACCGATAGAGTTGGGTATTTTTTTTATAAATTATAATTGATCCAACGGCTACTACTAGCGAATAGCGATGATGATTATAGACTATCAAATTAAAGGCTCGATGTTTCTGATTATTGTGAGATTTTCTAGGATTTTTTTTTTCTAAGAATTGACGTGGTGTCTCCATTGGATCCTCCAATTAGTAATTGTAAGATTGTGTGCGGTGCTTCTTCACCTGTGAATCATGTTTGCGACGTTCTTCTTCACAGAATTAAATGTACGTGCCTTGCCATCTTGTTCAGAATATTGCAAATTGCAACACATGCTTGAGTATGGAAAGTGGCATTCTGTTGTTCCTCAGTATTTACCTGATCATCTTTACACGTCGCAGCAAGCTGGAAAGGCTCTTGCGAGTAAGCCTGAAGACAAATTTGAGTTGGTCGCAGTTTAGCTGTTTGGATCCTACTAATTCGCATATACTACTATACCTAGGTGCTAATTTGTCCGTCTGACTGTCTCCACATGGGAATAGCCGAATAGGTCAAGGTATTGGACTGCCAAAAAAAAAAAAGAGAGGAGGAAGAAGAGAGAGTTACTGCAGAAAGATTTCCTGGTTGTCAACTCCATTGCACCGAGGAATTCTGGAATTTGTTTGGGTAAGGCCGTAGGGATGCAGTTTTTTGTTTTGTTTTGTTTTCATGTCTGTAATCTGGGTTATCTGGCTAATCCTCTACGTGAACTGTGAAGAAAGCTCTGTTTCCTCTCAACCTTAAATAATTTCACAGAGCCATCCTTTTTTTTTTGGTTCACCTTGTTTCCTCGCTTTCCAAGAGAAAATAATTAACTCTGTTCACATACTTACGGCCCAGACCCAGGCATCAATTTCAGCCCCAGGTGTCTATATAATCGGATGCCTAAGATGAATGCCTGTGCCTTGCCTGGCTCAAAACCAAACAAGCCCCTCCGAGGGGGGAAATAGAGCGCTCCACATTTCAGAAATGATGACAACTCACACAAAGTAATAGGTTGGAAAACTGATATGTTACTCGAAATAAAATTGGTGCAAGTAAGGCCCTGTTTAGATCCAAAAATTTCTGGGTTTTGGCTACTGTAGCACTTTCATTTGTATTTGGCAATTAGTGTCTAATTATGGACTAATTAGATTCGAAAGTTTCGTCTCGGGATTTCTCACCCAACTGTGCAATTAGTTTTTTTTCGTCTACATTTAGTACTCCATGCATGTGCCGTAAGATTCAATGTGATGGATACTGCACAAAAAATTTTAGGTTTTGGGGGGAACTAAACAGCCCCTAATAGGTTGGAACTTGGAAGTGCTAAAGATTCTAGCTAACCGAGTGAATGTAACTGGACTGAAAAACTGGAAAAGCAGTTAGGGATCAGTATTGGAAGAACAGCAGGATATCACAGAGTACAAATTTTGTTCATGGGATGTTCAGCTTTTGTTGACAGAGAAGGTTCAGAACTTCGCCCCGTTCGCTCGAAGGAATCTGGTGGAATCTGTGAGAGGAAAATACTGTTCCAGATGAAAAAAGAAGCAGATCAAGCCGGGTTTAAGGGCACGCGAATGGGAAAGTTCTTCATTGCTTGCATTGCACCACAGAATAAGGTGTACGTGTAAAAACAAATTCACAAGTTTGAATTGTGCGCAAAGTGTAAGGAAAATAGATCCTGGTCCATTTACTTTGGATTTTGGTGTTTGATGATCAACACAATCAAATTAGACTAATGAATTTGCAAGTGATTGTTTTGTAGTTTAATAGAGTGCAAGACGTGACTTGGACGAAGGCGACGTGATGATCCGATGATCAACACTACAAGCAAGACCTTAGAAGCATAAGAGAAGACTCAAGATATCAAGCAAAGTCCAAGCACGAAGATAGGAACCAAGCCGTACGCAAGATCGCGAAGAAACGAGCTCACAGAGATGACCGGACGTTGGACCAGACACTGGAGGAAAGCAACCGGACGCTCCGATCAAGTGGCTCGGCCACAGGCGTCAGCAGCAGCGACCGGACGCTGGCGGCAAATCGACCGGACGCAGAACTGCAGCGTCCGATCGAGTACAGAAATGTTCCAGAGCGTCGACATTGCGACCGGACGCGTCCGGTGGCATATGACCGGACGCTGGCAGTGTCCGATCAGTTGATCGCAGCTCTAACGGTCGGAACGACCGGACGTGTCCGATCAGGACGATTTCAGCGTCCGGTCAGTAGCAGAAAAACGGGACTTCGTCTCCAACAGCTACTTTCTCAGTGGGGCTTTAAATACAACCCTCAACCGGCCATTTGAGTAGAGTGGAGCTAAGAAAACATATCAAGGGTGTTGATACACAATTTTAGTGATCTCCACTTGCATAGTGCTTAGTGATTCATTAGGTGATTAGCATAGGTGCTTAGGTTGATTAGACCACCGCATATGCACTTGCTCTAGGTTTAGGCTTAGTGTTTAGTAAGGTTTGCATATGTGGCAGAACCGTCTAATCTAATGCCTCACAGGAGTGCTTGTCTTTCATTAGACACTAAGCACTCGAGGAAGAACACTAAATTACTCGACTCCATCGGGCACACCCCAGAGGAGAACCCAAAAATCCACATTTTTGCCATCAGGATCACAAATGAGAGAATAAAGCTTACATCATTCTTAACCATTTCTTACATCACTTTTAATACAACATCAGAGTATAATATTTATTGTTATGACAGAAGAATGAAATCATATTATCAGAGTTGTGAATCATTTATTTGAACATAATAAATATGTGAATTATACTCTGATGTTGTATTAAAAGTGATGTAAGAAATGTTAAGAATGATGTAAGCTTTATTCTCTCATTTGTGATCCTGATGGCAAAAATGTGGATTTTTGGTTCTCCCCTGGGGTGTGCCCGACGGAGCTAAGTAATTTAGTGTTCTCCCTTGAGTGCTTAGTGTCTAATGGAAGACAAGCACTCCTACGAGGCATTAGATTAGGCGGTTCTGCCATAGGTGGTATCAGAGCGCAAATGAGGAAATAAGGCTTCGAAAACCTTTTCTAAACAAAAATTTGACAACCCATTTTTGCAAAAAGTTAGGACGTTTGTATACAAAGTTATATAAGTAGCCCTATTACTATGGTTATGTATCCAGGATAGATGGCACTTTACTGACTTAGATAGGGTTAATCAAGTTTCTACAGGTACACTGACTCGAGCATAGTCCGATAGTATCGACTAGTTGCAGGAAGAAAACGATGTGCCAAAAATCTGAGAACGGTTGCCCTATATGTGGCAACAGTGCAAGGACGTATAGGACGTGCATTCATGCATATCCTGCTTGTGCATTATAGTGTCGTATTGCTGGTAGATACGCCATCCATAAGTGTCATGCGTGTCGTATTGTGCACGAATGACTCGTTCCTGTCCTAGAGTGAGGTCTGCACTGTGGCTTCGTGCTCCGCGTTCGCCGTGTTTCACGCCTAACGTGACCCACGTCTCCCCGTACCCCTTTTCTACGCTCTTGTCGGACCCTTGCCCTGTAAGTCGTACTAGTCAGTATTGGCATCGCACGTCGCTCGCCTCGAACGCGTGGAATTTGGTTGATTCGTCGTAGTGATCTCGCGCGGGAACCCTGGTGAACCGCGCTAGTACCACTGAACGCTCCGCCTTTATAAGCAGAGCCTAACTTAGTCATTGGCATCACCACTCGGCGCACTTTAGCTCGCTTAGCTTTTCTTTTGAGCCAGCTTTTCGCTCAACCTTCCTTACAACCACCGCTAGAGATGGCAGGAGCCTGGGTTAGTAGTTACTGCCTGAACGTTGAGGGTTTTTCCAAAATCCTGCATGCCACCCTACAAAAGCTCAAAGTCAAAGATCATCCCGAGTATGAGGGTCGTGAGTATGAGGAGCATGGCATCGAGCGGTGTGAGGTTACCGTTTACATCGGGAAGAGTGAAGAGTTCCCCGACCTCACTGAAGCCTAGAGTGTGACCGCAATTGGGTTTCGCTTCGTCGACACCTACCAGGTTGTGGCCCGCAAAGCCTTGCGGTACCTTTGCCAGATCTATGAGGAGCCCATTATCCGTACCCCCATGCGGTTCTTTCCTCCTTTGGACAAGAATCGGCGGGCATGGAGGGCTCGCATGGAGGCTCTATAAGGGCGGGACGCGCAAGAGGACAGTCCCACCGTGGTGCCCTTGACCACGTATCTGCTCGCTCTGGATGAGTAGTACGACCGTCAAGCCTTGGAACTGGGGGCGTGCCTTCAGGCGCGCCGGGGAAGCCGAGATCTTCAACCGGATGCTCCAGGTGCAGCTCGTCGAAGCGCATGCCAATGCTGCAGCTACTGAGAGCCGGGAGACTGCCATGTCGGAAGCCCTGAAGGAGGCTGAAGATCGGCATGTCCATTAGCTACGGGTGGCCTATCTTGTCACCAGGGCCGAGTGGAGGACGTTGGCTGCTGAAAGGCAGGATGCCTCGATCTTGGAAGGGATCCCTATCCACTCGCCAGAAAGAACTGGTGTTGCAGCACCGCCAGCACCTCCACCCTCGGAAGTGTCAGAAGTCGAGCCCTTGATTCTTCTCACTCAGCCATTGCCATGAGAAGATGTAGATTAGTTGCCTTGGGATGCTGTACCCGTAGTAGTAGTGTTTTTTGTTCCTGTCCTCCGGTATTGTACTCTTACCATAGTTGTCGTCCGTGGTTGGTGAACTCGTTCGACCATAGGGAATGCTGTGTCGTGAATGGGAGCCTGAATGCCTGTATGATGTACCCGTATCAGACCGTTGGAAATGCATCCTGTTTATTTCGCTGTGTTATTGCGTTCCTCTACCTTAAGTTTTGTTAGATGTGATTAAAGTTTCAAGGGCGAAGTTAAGCGGGAGACAAGAGAAGTTGACATTCAGATGCCAGCAGATCAGCCGTGATTGGATGTTATTGGACACTGTATCGACTAATTGTGGGTGTCTTAATAGAACACTTGAATCTCTTTAAAACAAATCTGTCGTTGGATTTGAATTCCTTGCCCCTTGTTGTGAAGAGAACCTTTGTTGTTTGAATTTTCCCTTGCAATACTCCCCTTACTCTGTGGTCTATGATCCCATCGCCTTCATGGCGTGTAAGTTGGTAGTAGTTGCCTGATTAAAAGCTTATGGTGCCGCGACGAAACCGAGGGCTCCCTGTGGAACAGCTGCCACATGTGACGCTGCTCGGCACGCGCTGGTATCGAGGTTATTAACCAAGTACCTTTACCAAGTTACACCGCTGTACCGTTTTGGTTTTAAAAATTTCTCCTTGGAAATGTTCAGGTGTTCAAACGGGAAATCCACAACATGTTGATGATATAATGTTCTCTCAAGGTAAGCAAGAGGAGGTAGTTTTGGAGGAAGAAAGTATGACATGGTCTCAGTCTACATGAAAGACGGGTGTGGTCGAGTAAAGGAAAGAAAAAGAAGAGTAGTAAGGAAGGATAGTCTCGAGTAGTAGGGAGTGATTGTGAAAGTCTGCGTGGATGTCATGTCCCAATCCCTGTGTTTAGTTGACCATGCTACGCATGTTGGGTCATTTCGCTGCGTGCCCTACGAACGCCGTCGGTGTCGGGCCCGTTATTGTCCTGTTTCGCGTGGCCGCGGCATCGTGCCGTGCTCGCCGTCCTTGTGCACTATGCCTTTTTCCTTTTCCTGGCGTCCGGTCGGCTCTCTACCCTACACTGTCGTTCCCCGTACCGGACCCCCCCATTTCCCTTCCCTTTCTTTCTTCTTTTTGTGGACACGACCGCCCGCACGCCTGCCTCGTCGAGCGGACCCCCTCTACTCTCCTTTATTTCCCCCTTCGCTGCTCGCGTAGGAAGCGCACCATGTCTTCAACCTTATCTCCCCTGCATGAACTGTCTGTGTATCCCATTCCCGCCGCCTCCGCTTTCGGTGTGTTGCTTCCCATCTCCATTCGCCACTATAAGTAACCCTTGGTCCTTGCTCTTCTTCTTCATCCCCATCCACTTCAATCTGAGCAGAGCTACGAAATCCAGTCGACATTGTGAAGCTAGGTTCGTCAGTCTGAGGTGATGGTGTAATATGAGGAGAAGAAAGGATCTGGTTTTCGAAGAAGTTCAAGTTCTCTTGGTTAGTTTAGTCTTAGGATTCACGATGTTTTACTTCTCAGTCGACTGTTTCTAGATCTGTTGGTGCTACGCCATGTTTTGGATAATCATCTTCTTGTTGCTTCTCCATTGTCCTCGTCTATCTCGACTTCTAGAGTAAGTCTCGGTTGTACCAAGTTGCTCTAACCATGTATCCCTAGATCCCCATGTGGTTTAGTATTTGAAGCCGTGTAATCTTTCGTGTAATCCCTAGTCTACGAAATGTAATCGTGTTTTCCCCTTCTGGATCTTGCTTTGAATCTCGGGATGAGATTCTTTTTAAGGGGGGTTGGTTGTAACACCCCTAGTGTTACGAGCTCGTTTAGCACCACGATTTAGGCCTAAGTCAGATTTTCAAAATGAGTTCCTCGAAATTTTTAATTTAAACGTACTTGAGGCGATAAGCGAATCATGTGTGGCTTAGTTTTGTGGACTCGAATCAACGCCTAGTTAAATTGCTCGGTACATAAAGGGTATTTAGGAATGTCGAACGACGATGCTAGCGGACGGTTTGTCCCGTTAGATTAAGCATAAAAAGCAACTTTAATAAATAAAAATAAAATCCATTAATAAATAGAACGATATGCATATATAGCATTTGGCTCAAATTTAAATTCGAGCTTGCTGAAGTTTTCCTGTGCCTAGACGTTGCAAATTTGACTAAAGTAGTAAACTATATATATATATATATACACACACGTTACGACAATAGCTCTAAATCAAAGAACGTGTAACAATGGTGCTAGTGCTACGGTAAACGTCTCTGTCTGTGCTCTCTGCAAGGCTGTACAAGTTGACCGACCTCTTGCTTCCTCTTTCTTTTCTCCATTGTCTGCCTCTGCTGGTTACTGCTGAAGGACTGAACGTTGCTTCCTCGTGACCTCACACGCGTGGTTTGCCGGCCTGGCTACGCTGGCTGCTTGCTCGCTGTGTCCCTTCTCTCTTGCGTCTTTTTCTCTTCTCTGTGAGTACCTTAATGAGGATTTGACGGAATGCTGCAGCTGCTGCTTTTTACTCCACCATCCAGTGCAGTATATCTAGTAATCTACCGCAGCGGGCAGCTAGAGAAAACAAATAATATTCTCAATACAAAAACGCACGCCGCGCCAGCATCCGTCCCTGTCATTGCTTGTCTGTCTCTGCGTGTTTTACCGGGCCAAAGTCTAGATCGTGTCAGACATGTCTTCACGCTGTTTCCCTCTCTTTCTTTTTCTACTGCCGCGAAGAGGCATCAGTGTTCTTTCTTTTCTACTGCCTGTGGTCAGCGTTAGTGCTCTGCCTCACTTGTCTGGTCATAATCGACCTGGCTTCTTTGGTCTTGTCCAAATATTTTAATGGGAGCACCAGCAGCCAATGCACTACAGCACAGGCAAGCCTAGTCTACGCTGCTGCCTTCTTCCTTTTTCTTTCTCCGCTGCTCTCGCTCAGCTCTTCCTCTCTGGCTGCTGTGGCCGTCGCCGGTTTCCCCTCGCATACGCGCGTGAAGCCCACGGCCGCACTAGACCGAGCCGCCTCGCCAGCCTCGCGCGAGCACACGCACGTCCCCTCTCCTTTCCCCTCTGCCTCGGTCCACCGCCGAGGCCAGGCGCGCCCGTGCCCCGTGGCCTCTCCCGTGCGTCCCGCGCTGGACCACGGCAGCCATGGCTGTGCCGCCGTCCGCGCGCGCGAGCTTCCTTGCCTCGCGCCGGAGTCGCTGCTCCACGGTGCCGCATGCGTCCCCACCTCGCTGCCGCGCTACCATGCACCGGCGGCTCCATAGCGCTCCACCTCCAGTCGCCGCCCGCCATACCCGCAGCCACCTCGGGGCGCCCTTGGTCACGTGCCGTGCTGCTGGCTGTTTTGGTCATGTGCCGCGCCTCGATCGCCACCGCGCCGCATCTCCGCGTGCCGCACCACCGCAGCGCCCGCCATGGCCAGCCGAACGACGCCGAGCTACTTCGCCGTCGCTCTGCCTCTATCTCGGGCGCGCGCATGAACCCCCCTACGCACCCGTGCCTAACGCGGCTGCGTCCTCATTGCCCGTGCCAGCAGCGCCATTTCCCCTCCCCGCTCCTCGGCCACTGCCGTCGGGCTGCCATGCTGTGTCGGCCGGTGCTCCTCTACTCCTCTGGATGTAGAAGACGAAGTGAAGATGAGATGGGTGAAAGTCCAAGACAAAAATTTATACAGGGTTCTTTACGCAAATACGTGACCCATAGGAATAGTGCTGAGTGTACTGAGGGGTAATTTAGTGGAAGCTCAGGGACCGTTTTGAAATTGTGCCGCGCTGTCGGCCTGTTACCGTCGCTGTCTGGGCCGCGCGCCTTGCTGGGCCGCCGTGCCCATTTTCTGCGCGCGGTTTGCTGGGCCGGCCTGCCGCTGGCCGCCCGCGCCCTGCCAGGCCGTCCTGCTGGGCCGTTCGCCCGCGTTGGGCCGCCGTCTGCGCCGCCTGGGCCGGCTGGTTACCGCGCTGTGCGCTGGCCGCGCGCTCGCCTTGGGCCACCGCGCCTCTGGGCTGCCGTGGCCGCTGGTCCAGGCGAGCTGGGCCACTTCGGGCCCAAGGGTCTTTTCTTATTTCTTCGGTATTTTGTTAATATTAGTAATCGGCTGAATAATTGGAAATTCATAGTAAATAGTAGAAAAATCATAAAAATACCAAACCAGTTTCGTTAAGTTTCTAAAATCATGGTCTATCTGATAGGGTATTTTATTCACATAGTGTGATAATATTCTTGGAAGCTAGATAATTAATTTAAGGTAATTAATATGGTAAAAAGATAACTTGTAGGAATTGTTGTGATAAATTGGTAATATTATTGGATCTAAAATTTATACAGTAGACTCCTAGCAATATTAGGTACTCACTGTAATTTTTGTAGCTCAATAATAATTAATTGCTAGGTAGATAATGATGCTCTAATTCGAATAATAATTAAATTGATAGAATAAAATAAAGAAACAGCTTGCTTTACATAACTAAAATTATCGTTGGGAAATAACGCCTTATCCGACAACGTGTATATATAGCCTAAGTACGATCGTCGTTAGAACTAGCCCGTTAATTCAAGAGGCGTACGTCATATTTTACGAGTCACGATTGCAGTTGATTAATTACATCTTTGCACTGCATCGCATGCATATCATATAGGTATGATGACGGATCAACGGATCGATCGAAGGATGATTGGGAATCCGAAGATAGTGTAATAGTATTCTCTCCTGGAGATGATGCCATGGGCTTGCTATTCAGTTGCTGGTGGATGATCTAAAGATGCAGATACTAACTTTTTAATATATATCTTACCCAGACAAACTCCGGTGCATAACCCCTACTTTTCTACAGTTTAAAATATATTTGTGCATTAAATTTTAAGGAGTTGAATGATACCCACTTGTATATACATCTTTATCCTATGAGTCTTACTAGTATGACAGGATCGTGTAGATTTCTATGCTACAGGACTCTGGTAGAAGTCGAGTGATTGTCTGTCACTTGCGAGATATAGGAAATATATTGTTGGATTATCATCACTTGGAAAATATAAATGGTGGAAAGGAAATTGGTGACCGGGCAGGGATATGGTTTGGGTATTGGTGGGTGTAAGAGGTTGTGTCGCCGTGGACACGGGGCATAGCTTAGTTACACTGCTTTTCCTATTTGTGTCGGTTAAGGACCGATCGTTGCATAAGGCATCCAGACAAGTCACAGACTTATTATCCCGAGCATATACTTTGTATGGGCACTTAGAAGACTTGTTGCTCTCTTATCGCAGATCCGGCTCTTTCCGGACCGACTGACAGTGTTTTATTTTGGTGGAGGAGGTCCTTGCACCGCACTGAGTTTGGGACTCAAGGGCGGGGGCTTGGAGTCCCAATTTGGACGGGGACCTAGACACCCGGGAAAGGAGAGTGATGGGTTGGTCCTGCTTGTGCCCGGGGTACAAGCGAGGCGTGTGTTTTCAGGGTACCCAGCTGGGGGCATTGATTCGCGAATCGCCGGGCGATCCGGTACGGCTTGTCTCGTGTTTAGCATCGTAGTAAGAACTGAAAGATGAAAGATGGACAAAGGAAGTCTGATTGCTTACCACCTGCTTGAAAGTAGTACAGGTGCTTACATAGAATGGTTAGTTAATGAACCAATGCGGCTATTAATAAAAATCGAATATAAGGACGCACGCTTAGTAATGCTTCCTGCAAATGCAATAAACCCACAAGCCAGATAGCCTTGCATATCCTTGGAGTCTTTTCTTTCCTCCTGTCGGATAAGTCTTGCTGAGCACAATTGAGTACTCAGGGTTTTATTCCCCCTGTTGCAGGTGACAGGTGGAGGCTAAAGCTGACTCTTGTGTGTGGATTCCTCCTGGTGGGCTCAGCGATGATTCCTTTACGCTGCGATCGTAGTTTTTATTTATAACTCTTACCAAATGTTTTCATAAAAGAAAGTTTATAACCTGTTGTCATAGTTTACATATCAATACTTCATCATGTCATTAATAGATGTTTATTTTCGCTGTAACTCTGTTCACATATTTATATTCCGCTGTTCAAATAAATGATTCACAACTCTGATAATATGATTTCATTCCGCTGTCATAACAATAAATATTATACTATGATGTTGTATTAAAAGTGATGTAAGAAATGGTTAAAAATGATATAAGCTTTATTCTCCTATTTGTGATCCTGATGGCAAAAATGTGGATTTTCGGGTTCTCCCCTGGGGTGTGCCCGACGGAGCCGAGTAATTTAGTGTTCTCCCTCGAGTGCTTAGTGTCTAATGGAAGACAAGCACTCCTGTGAGACATTAGATTAGACGGTTCTGCCACAGCATACCTCTTACCACTCGGTGCTTGCGCGTACCATTATTGTACATCGGAGGGGCTTGTAGTCTTACGAGATCACACCAACCGCGTTTGTGGTGTGGCCGCCACCGTGTACAGGAGGGAACATGGCCCGCAACGTTTCGGTCGGAAGTTTGATAGTGAAGACGGCGGGGAGCATCCAGAAGAGGCTTGCCGGAAGGCACGTCGGAGACCCACTTACGCGTGGGGAAGGTCCGAGGCTATCCACGGAGTTACCCGACCGAGAGCTTGACCCTTACGAGGGATTCCTTGAAAGGGGCTCCAACGAGGACTAGGGGGAAGTTTGCGCGCTTTTTGATACCTCGGTAAAAATACCAGAGTCATCGACGGGAGTTTACATATCTCTACCTTGCTCTTTAGCTTCCGCATTTACATTGATTACATTGCTCCTTTTGCGGTAGAGATAGCAACACACTAGCAAAACCGTAGTTGCACATTTAGATAGTTTATCTTTCGCATAGGTTTTGCTGGGGTTAGAAAAAAAGACCATAGTTTAGAGTTAAAATTTTAAGTTACCTAATTCAACCCCCATCTTTTAGACGTCACGGTCCCTTCACAAAGAAGAGACAAGTCATCGAGGAGAGACGTCACGGTCCCTTCACAAAGACAAGAGACAAGTCATCGAGGAGAAAGAAAAAGGTTAAAAATATATTATATTGATAGTGTAACATATACTTGTATTGCAAAAGCAACCTCCCCCTCGTGCAGATGGCAAGGTTTAATATGTTTCCCTCAATTCAGAACAAGGTCAGTGCAAGGGTGCTGGAATCGTGCAGTGACAGTGGGGACCTCGATCCAAGATTGATGTACATTATTACACTAGCTATTCAGTCCAAGGGAGGTGCCCGGAGTAAGGCACCGGGCCACAATAGGAGAACAGACCCTTCAGCTCCGGGCAGCCATCAGGGTATGGAATGGTACGGTGGAACGGGTCCCTCTTCAGCCTATTTACATGAAGAGATCCTAGACATCCATATGGGTCTTCAAGGAATTGAGAACGGACAGCTGCTTCACCTTTCAGAGCAGCCTCCCTTGCGGAAGGTGTAGCTGGTGTACCTGTGAAGAAGAATCTGCCTTCTGGGAATCCGAGTGCGGTTCTGTGCAATTGAGCAAACCGTTCCTCCTTGAAATCATAGCTAACAACCTAATCAACAAATGTTCAAATGTGCCGATTAGAGAATGGCAATAATCAGAACTCAAAGAGCTTATTAAAACTTCAGAAGATCAATACCCATTACTATACTGGTATTAATAAGTAAACAGGTAATTCAAGGTTTTCAAAAGAAGCAAGGCTTACAGTTATGTTTTGTGGGTATCTTCCAGTGAGCTCTCTGAAACGGCACACACTAAATAGGATGTTTTCAAAGCTATCTCGTGCATGCTCCTCAGTGAGTGCTCGGCTCCTTACACTCTCATCATTTCCTGTGCATGTCCACACATAAAGTTAGTAGTGAAGGACAACTGGGAAGTCATTCAGTGATAAAGAAAACGACATTCTGAGGGCGATGGAACCGTTACGCTCCCCCGCTCCTCCGCCCCCGCCCCCGCCCCCGTACGCCGCCCCCCAGCCCAGATCCACCGCCGCCGGCCGCGGCCCCCTGTCGCCGTGCGCTACAGCGCGCTCCCCTCCCCGCGGTCGTCCTCCTCATCCCACTCGTAAAGCTTGCGGTGGCCCACAGCCACAGATCGAGCCCGTCTCCCACCGCTTCTCACCCCGTGTGTTGCCTCCCCGCCGCCCAGTCCCCATCTCGGTCGCCGTGGGGCCGAGTTTCCGGCTCGGCGCGCCCGCTGCTGCTCACGGCGAGTCCCCAGTCCCCATCTCGGTCGCCGTGGGGCTGGAGCTCCGCCTCGGCGCAACCACTGCTACTCCCGCTGCTGCTGCCAGTGGGTCGGACAAGACAGGAAGCACGTCGGGCAAGCGCGTCAAGTTCGCCTCCCCCCTATGCAACCACCCGGTGAGATGTTACTACTCCAACGGCGCTACGCCAACTAAATCTTGCCTCAGATCCGCTGCAGTGAGGCATGCCGCTGGCGCTCAATCCGCCGGGCATTCAACTCCCCCCTCCAGTCTGCAACGCCCTGCTTTGATGGGGATTTCCCTTCCCGAGGGGGGTGGCTCAGGGCTGTCACCGGGGCGTGGTAGCAGGCCGATGGAGCGCATTCACGCGCGCGCCTCGCGTCAGAAGATGAAGACGGATGGTCAATGGTGCGCCCAAGACGATGGTGGCGTCTCCTTGAGTTCAAAAGCACGATGCATTCAACTCCCTCAACCACCCAGGTCAAATCGGCGCGCCACCACCACAACGATGAACTGCAGCGGCGCATGAGAGGTAAATGTTTCCGATGTCTCTCCCCTGGCCACGCTGCGGCGGACTGCAGGGACCCGGTGCGGTGCTTCTCTTGTGGCCGCTGGGGGCATAAAAGCAATGTGTGCAAAGGCAGACCTTCATCCTCCAGGCAGCAAGCTCCCCCGCCCAAGATTGCTCCTCCACTCGATGACAGCAACTTCCCACCTTTGGGAACGGGCGCGATGGCCAGGCCCGGGGACCCCTCTGTCCGTCCTCTGGACACCTGTGTCGTGGCCTTCTCCGTCGACAACATGGACCAGGAGCTCGACCGCCTCTCCATGCATGGCATGGTGGCCTGGGGGGGGGGACCGGCCGGTGGTGGAGCCAGAGGTCATCAAGAGGGCCATCCGCCACCATTTTCCGGTTCGTCCGGAGGATGTCACCGTCGTCAGGCACGCCCCCGAAGACTTCTTCATCGAGTTCAAGCACCGGCACCACCGCGACGAGGCTGTGGCACAGGGGACCTTCCCCTATCGCAACCTCGACATCCACACAAGGCCGTGGCAGCTGGTCACGCACGACGACATTTGCGACCTCAAGTACCGCGTTCGCCTGTGCCTGGAGGGCATCCCCCTTCACGCCTGGAACGAGAGCATCGCCAAGAGGGCAGTCGCCAAAGCTTGCGACCTTGACTACGTCGAGAAGTCTTCGCTGGACCGTGCCGACACCAGGGCACTCTGTGTCTGGGCCTAGACTCACAACCCGTCCGACATTCCAAAGGTAACCTAGCTGACCTTGTCGTGCAGGAAGGCAGAGTTCCACAGTTCGCAGCCTGCTCGCGGCCGTCGGGGACTCACCTTCAGGGTGCTGGTGCACCTTGACCTGGTGGAGGACCCACCGAGCAGAGATGGACGTGCTGCTGCTCCTCGTGTATACACGTGGGACTACGGGGTCGTTGATAGAGAAAAGATGCCGCGCGACCGCCACGACCCTCCGCCTGCTGACATCCACGGCAGCCATCGTGACGACGACGACGACCATCGTGGATGCCAGGGCGACAACTGGTACTCGCGTCTCACCCGCAGCCTTTCGCGGGTGCCCAAGGACCGCGAGCGGGAGCGTTCGGAGTCCAGGCACGGAGGCCGTCGACACCGGAGCCCCGAACACGGAGGTCGTCGACGCCCACTGGACGACGTCGCTGCTGGCCATGGCGCCCGCCTATCTGCCCCAAGCAACGCTGCAGGTGCAAACACGAGGGCTCGACAGCAGCTCGCCAAGCCCGCTGACCCCGGCTGCCCGATGGATGTCCATCGCAGAACTAGGGGTCGAAGCAGGGAACGGACGCCCCACTGGAGGCCGCACTAGCACGCGCGTTCGGAACCGAGGACCACAACGGCGCGCTCAAAGTCCCCGTCACCACGCCTGCGCTGCAAGTCGCCTGACTTCAGCGGTGGCAACGGCAATAACCATCACCCATCACCAAACCCTCCCAAGGTGCGTGCTAACCAAAGTTAATTCGATGATCAGCCTTTCATTCCTTCGCTCTCAGCTTCTCCAACCTAGAAGCCGAACGTCCCACTTGATGCCGCAGCGCTGACCATGGCCGCACCACCGGGCAACTCTTCTTCGGAGCCACTGACGGCCACTGTATCTCTTCTTGCCTGAATGTACTGCTGGTTCCCCCCGTCAGCGACCACGACATTGCGACACATCAGCGCTCACACCTCGCTGCAGAACGTCGCTTCCGCACGGGACGAGTCTACTCTAGGCGGCCTTGTGTTCCCCCCACACACCGGAAGCAGGCACAACCAGCGGGAAGCGCCCAGGTGGTGCGGTTCCGCCCTGGGCTCGTCTACTCCAGACGCTGCGCCCACGGAACGGCCAGCAACTGCTCGCGCCGCCAACACATGGCAAAAGACCTCCAGCAGCAACAGCCAGAGCAGACCAGCGCCACTCTGGAGGTACACGACGCTGGCTAAAGCACGCCTGTCACTGCAGCGGCAGTGTCAGAATTCCTAGAGGGGATCTCACAACCTCTGCCTCAACCCATCTTGCAGGTCGGTCGCCAACCCGGCCCGCCCGCCATGACGCAAGAGGCCCTCGTCCCGCCGCAGACGCAGAGCGCGCGCGCGCATTGCAACCATGCGGCGCCAAGGGGTGATACTCAGGCGAAGGCCAGGCAAGTGCTTATGAAAAGGCTTGGCATCCTCGACGTGGAAGGACTCAGCCATGACGAGGCGTTGCTACGCTACTTCAGCCTGTTCAAGGGACCACTCACCGACGACGCCGTGAAGGCTCTGACGACATTGTGTGGCCTCGACGCTGCGGCAGCGCTGGCCACTATGCACGCCTAGATAGCTGCTGACGCGCATGGGTAGATCAATGTACTAATGTTAGTAATCGGTCACCGCTCCAGGAGCTCTAGGAGTTCCACATCTTTTGTGAGCGTCCAGTCATGGTGCTTGGGTGGGGTGACAGCCAGAGGCCTACAGTCACCCCCACCACACTGCAAGGACCCTTCATCTAGTAGTTCGCTGTAGCAACAACTCTGTGAGCAAGAAACTCTTGCTTTGTATCACTGCGCCGACAGCCACTGGCTTTCAGATGTATCGGCGACTCCAATTTGCTGCTTTCATGACCATGTGCCTCTGTGTGATTATCTTTGTGCTTATTGCCAGTACCACAGCCCTAGATGGCTTCCTGCTTGCCTCCCTCCACAGATTAATCTTAAATAGGGGCCCATTGGTTTCCTTATGGCACAGCTGAATTGTTAGCTACTTAACTGGAACGTTAGGGGCTTGAATGATGGCGCCCGACAAGACTCGGTGAGCGAGTTAGTGAGAACCACTGGTGCCACCATCGTATGTCTACAAGAAACAAAGATGCAAGTTATGGATCATAATGTGGTGCGCCGAACAGTCGGAGCGAAATTTGTAAACTCCTATATTGCGCTCCCGGCGGAACAGACTTGGGGAGGTGTTTTCCTTGCGGTGAATGAAGACTTCTTCGACCTCTCCGACATTGTACTTACCTCGAACGCTATAACCGCACAGATCAACATGAGGGCGGATGGAACAAGGTGGCCAAACTTCAATTCCTCCAAGAATTGAAGAACATTCCCCCGCCGGAGCACAATAGATGGCTCATCCTGGGAGATTTCAATCTCATCTACCAGGCAGAAGACAAGAACAATTCCAATCTAAACCGACGCCTCATGGGGGCATTTAGAGCGACGATCGATCATTTGAGGCTCAAAGAAATCAAGCTAAATGGACGCCGCTTCACTTGGAGCAATCAACAGGACAACCCGATGCTCACTAGAATTGACAGACTACTATGTACCTCCGAGTGGGAGCTGTTCTTCCCCACGTGTTTCTTACACTCCCTTCCATCGCTCATGTCGGACCATACCCCGCTGCTACTCCAGGGAGAGCTTGACCACCATCACAGCACGTCCTTCCGCTTCAAAAATTATTGGACTAAGATGGAAGGCTTTCAAGATCTTATCCAAAACACTTGGAATAGGCCGGTCGCCTCTGCTCTTCCTATGAAACGCTTGCATATCAAAATGGCGCGTGGCAAAAGGAATCAAGCGTTGGAAGAAAGACAAGATAGGGGATACGAGGATGCAGCTTGCCATAGTGAAAGAAGTACTGTTACAATTAGAAGCAGCCCAAGAGCATAGGTTGCTCACTGGCATGGAGCTTCACCTATGTCGCCGCCTCAAAGCCTGTAGCACTGGGCTCGCAGCCATTGAAAAATAAAGAATCAGACAGAGATCGAGGCTAACATACATCCGGTGTGGAGATGCTAACACTAAATTCTTTCATAGTAGAGCCAATGTACGCCGGAGAAAGAATTACATACATTGTCTACATACGGATGGGGGGATCGCAGTGGCTCATCAAGAGAAAGAAAAGGTGATACGAGATTATTTTAAAAATCACATTGGCTCCGTGGTTCCGAGAGTTTCCACAGTCAATTGGCAATCCCTTGGCTACAACCAACATGATCTCTCCGAACTAGAGGTGCCTTTCTCCCAGGAAGAGATAAAAAAACACTATATATTCCATGCCTTCCGACAAAGCGCCAGGCCCGGATGGCTTCACGGGTGCTTTCTTCAAAGCTTGTTGGGAAATCATTAAAGATGATGTTATGGCAGCCATGAACAGCCTATTCACATTGAATGCCCAGGGTTTTGAATGGCTAAACTCGGCTTGCATCATCCTTCTACCCAAAAAAACGGATGCAACAAGAGTTACTGATTTTAGACCCATCAGCCTCGTCCATAGCATTGCAAAAATCTTCTCCAAAGTGTTAGCTAACAGACTTGCCCCTCGACTGAACTCCCTCGTCTCCAACTGTCAGAGCGCATTTATAAAAAAAGAGAAGCATCCATGATAATTTTCTTTACGTCCAGGGTGCGGTACAAAGGCTACACAAGCAGAAGATACCGGCTTTGTTCATGAAACTAGACATCCACAAAGCTTTTGATACGGTACATTGGGGGTACTTGCTTGAGATTCTGCAGGCTCTGGGCTTCGGACAACAATGGCGTGAATGGATCTCTATCCTCCTACGTACATCCACCTCGACACCCTTGCTTAATGGGCGGCAGGGGGCCACTTTTAGCCATGCCAGAGGCGTCCGGCAGAGAGATCCGCTTTCACCCATGCTATTCATCCTAGCTATGGACCCGCTTCAACGTTTGCTTGACCAAGCAACCCAACATGGAATACTCACCCCCTTACCAATCACGACGGCAAAATGGAGAACCTCTATGTATGCGGACGATGCGGCCATTTTCATCAGCCCGACAAAAGACGATGTAGAAGCCGTCAAAATCATCCTACAGGCTTTTGGCACATTCTCGGGACTCCATATTAATCTACAAAAGAGCTCAGTGCATCCAATCAGTTGTGCAAACGTCGACCTAGACCAAGTCCTGTCACCTTTCACCGGTACTAGAGGGGGCTTCCCATGCAAATATTTGGGGCTGCAACTCCACATTAGATCACTGCAAAAGATCCATGTGCAACCTCTCATAGACCGTATTGGGCAAAGGTTACCCAAATGGAAAGGAAGATGGCTAAACAGAGCGGGACGCCTCACTCTAGTAACCTCTGTCCTCTCCTCCATGCCAACCTACCACCTGACAGTGTTTCCTCTGGCTGCATGGGCTAAGAAAAAGATCAACAAAATCAGAAGATCTTTCTTGTGGAAAGGGGAGGAGAATGCCAATGGCGGACACTGCCTAGTTAACTGGCAAACAGTTATCAGACCAAAAGACCTTGGTGGTTTAGGCGTCCCTGACCTCGATAGATTTAGGAGAGCCCTCCGGTTGAGATGGCTTTGGCAAGAATGGGTGGACGATTTCAAGTCTTGGAGCGGCTCGGAGCTTCCATGTTCTGATGATGATCGTCTCCTCTTCAACTCCTCAATCATTATAACTTTGGGGGACGGTGCAAAGACTAAGTTTTGGCACCACAATTAGCTTGATGGACAAGCTCCTAGGTACCTAGCCCCAAACTTGTTTTGCCTTGTTTCAAGGAGAAACCGAACGGTGCAACAAGAGCTCCGGAACAACAATTGGATGCACAAGCTAGGAAGGAAAATCGCCTCGGCTGTCCACATAGAGGAGTTTGTGTCCCTTTGGATACGAATACAGGATGTGCACCTACAACAGGGCGTCCAGGACACCATCATCTGGCGATGGACCAAGGATGGGAATTACTCCACCCGCTCGGCCTACAGAATTCAATTCAAAGGCTCGCTCGTCCCCTTCCATACGGATTTGATTTGAAAAGCGCATGTGGAGAACAGATGCAAAATCTTCGCCTAGATCTTAGTGCAAGATAAAATTCTAACGGCGCAAAACCTACAAAGGAGAGGGTGGCCACACCAACAACAATGCGTGTTGTGCAACAGTCCTTTAGAGACCGGCCTCCACCTATGCCTATGTTGCCCTTTTGCTAAGGCGATTTGGGATCAAATCCTCTCGTGGAAAAACTTCACTCAAATTCAACAGCAACCCCAGCTAGACCCCACCCATATCAGGTCATGGTGGGAAGAGGCGCCAAGGAAAGTGCCAAGATCTGAGCGTAGGCGGCTTAACGGGGTAATAATCTACACCTTTTGGAATATTTGGAAAGAGAGAAATAGGAGAATTTTTGACAACAAGATGGAAACGGTGCCACAAGTAGCCGCAAGAATAAAACAAGACATAGAGCAAAGGAAGAGAGTATTCGCTTATGTTTAGCTGTTGTCCTCCCTTTGGACCGTGCGTTTCCCTCCTTTACATGCTTGTGGGGGTTTGAAACCCTAATCTCGAGTGTCCTTGCTTGTAAATAAACTTTCTTTCTCTATCTTAATTGAAAGACAGAGCTCCTGCCGTTGCGTTCAAAAAATAAAGAAAACGACAGAAACATCAAGATCAAGCTGCAAGCACGGCTAAGGTGTAACTACCACAATGGTGAATTGGTGATGACAGTGAGGAAGTTAAAAACATTAACCTTCAGGAAACGTTAATTTGTTTGAGCACATACTCAGATGCTCTGACTGTCCTTGTTGCAGAGGTGGAAATGTGCATTGAATTATATATTTTGACATAACCAGAAACCCAACCTTTTAGGCCTTGCCTATTGTTAGTGCCTTACAGAAACAGAATATGATTTTTGAATTGAGAATAATGAAGCACCATAATGTGACCATTTGAACCATCCACTCTCGATTCTGAAATCTGCCATATGAATATATAGCCCCAAAGACAAGCTTGTTTGTTTTGCATTTTACTAGAACAACTGATGGGTTAGCAGTCATAAGTAATTGCACAATATATCCTACCTTTGATAGAGCAACAGAGATTTACTATGACACTAATCTTACTAAAGTAGATCAACCAAGAAATGTTGAAATTGCTGAAAACTCACCAAACCATCCTTTCGACTCGGCAATAGCCCAATAGCTCTGCGCCTCGCTCCTCGGGCCAGCATCTCTCCTCGTCTCCCCGCCGCTGAACAACAGGAGCGCCCCCTCATCCCTGGCCGCGATCCCCACCCCCTCCTTGATGTGAGCCAGGAAGGTGGCCGCCTGTCCAGGGTGCTTCTGGTACGGCTCCAAGAACCAGGAATTCTCGCTCTCAGTCTCCCCGCATCTCGAGCTCGTGTAGATCGAATGCCCAGCCACCATGACGAGGTTCCGAAGCTTTGGAAATGGGTACTCCCGGCCGTCACTGGACCACGCACCGACGCTCCTCATCGCCCTGAACCGGGTCTCGTAAACGGACAGGAGGACGAGGACGCTGAGCCCGAAGGAGAGGAGGATAAGGGCCACGGCCACGGGGTGCGCCTCGTAGAAGTAGCGGATCCTCATGACGATCGAGGTCTCGAGGTGAGCGTTCTTGGGCTTGCGGCCCTTGCGGGGGGACCCGGACTCGAGATCGAAGTCGCCGCCTCTGGGGTAGCGGAAGGACTTGGGGCTCCCCGTACCGAATCCTCCCTGGCTGCTCATCACACTCTCAGGAAGTCGGCCTCTCACACTACATCACTCAGGCACCAAATCAAAGCTGTCCTTCGCAGCTCCCTGAACTGAGGCGAAGGCCAGATCCAAAGATAGAAGACGCAGATACTGTTTGGTACCAAGTCAGAGTCCCCGAGTGTCGTGCGAACCACGCGAGTAACCGATCCGGCGATCCCAGGAGACAGCCTGCGGAGATGAGAAATCGGCGCCAATCAGCGCGATTACGGATGAAACCAAGAGAGTGCTCCAGTGATCTCGGGAGCAGAGATCCCACCTTCGGATGCGCCGCCGGGAACAACTCGGCGAGGAGCCGCGCGCCGTGCCGGATCTGCAGAGGCGAATGGTAACAGGCGGCGAGTCGGCGACGCGGCCCGGCAGGATTGGGGGAGTGGGCGCGTGGCCGAGCGGCGCTACTGGGGAGTTGGGAGAGGGCGGCCTTGCTCCGTGCTCGGCCGTGTCCTGTGTCTGTGCGCTTGCGCGCGCTCCAATCAGGGTGGACGCGAGGGAGGAGGGGATCAGGGGAGACAGACTGGTGCACCTTCACTAAGGCGTGATTGGTTGCCCTGCTCACGCCATCCGAACGGTCATCTGGTATCACTCGTGCACTGTGGTCGTGTTTGGTTCTTTTGCTCGTATTTTTCGTCTACATCTTTTCGTTCATCTGACCTCCTCCATCTCATACGTCTCTATCTTCTTAATTTTCACTTTCCTCTCCATGCAAGACGGCTTGATTCACGCATGGTGCAGGGGCCCATATGTCAAACACCTAAAACTTTGATGCATGCATGCAACCAAACATGATCTCATCTCGTACTGAACCAACAACAAAGACAACCAAACACGACCACTTGCACGAAGCTCAACCCGGCTTCTTTGGTCCTGCACAGCCTAGCCATCCTGGCTCGAGGCTTCTGCAACCAATCACGCCCTAACTTCACCGTTCATTACTGACTTTGTCCGGGGAAAATTTGACATTTCCGAGTTTTTTTCCCCCTAGTCCTTTTCAATCCACCTTGTTAATACACGTTTGACCAAGGTGGATTAAAAACACATTTATGACTCTAAATTAATCTATTATCAAAATACAGTATCATATGTATTATACCTTTTTATCTATAATGGTCGAACTTATAAGATGCTAAAATATGACGCTATGCTTCTTTCTTGGAAGGATGGAAGCACTAACACTAGGGTTGTGTTGGGTTGAGAGATATCATGTCATGAGACGGTCATGTTATACTCCGTATGTGTTAGTCTCTTTTCTTTTATTCTTTTTTTCTTTTCCTCTCCCATTTTCCTTTTCTTAAGCATGCTAGAAGCTAGACGGATAACAGCCTAATCTCCCTAGCCGACCTGACCATCCTGCTGCATTTCGATGCAAATTCCTCTGATTTGGTAGGAAAATTGCAGATTATGTTTTGGAAAGGATTTCTACTGAGATAAAACCAAGCCTTCTATATCTACCAAAGGTTTACTCGACATCAATTTCAGTCTGATTAGATAGGTCATCGAAACAAATCTATTTTGTCTTTGTTTTATTTTTGGATGATAAGGATGAGCCAGCCGATCCTAACATAATTTTGGAGGAGCCGGACGACGAAGCCTCAAAATCTGCATCCTACCCACAGTGGAGGAGCTTGCTCAAGAACCGAGAGCCGGCCAGGGCCGGCCAGGGACTGGACGGCCCTCGTTCGGGAAGGTCTTCTTCGCTGTAGATGCGGCTTATTGAGGTTATCCAACATAATCGATCGAAACAATCAATCTACCATTATTTTTCTCCTACTTTTAGCTTCTCCAACCTCTGCTATCTAGAGCCTCTCTCAACAAGATTTGTTGGTATTTTAGATGACCTTGCAGACTTTAGAGCAATTCCGTTGTGCTCCTCCATGGTAGGTCTTTCCAGAGGTATGCGTGGACTTTTTGATGAAAAACAGACATCTAGCCGGCCTCTCTGTTTGAACCTCTCTCCGCTGCATGCTAAGACTGAACCTCTCTCCGCTGCATGCTAAGACTGACTCCAACGGCGTGACCCAAATCAGATACCCATTTCACCGTTTAGGTAACGCACACTAAAATATCCGACACACCCCATTCTCGACCTCTCCAACGGATGAGCCCCAAATCCCGCAAAAATATCCGTGCTCTCTCTCCTCTCTCTCTCTCCACGCTCCCTCACTCTCTTCTCTCCCCAGGCGGCAACAGCACCTCGCCGTGTGGCGGCAGCGGGGCCACGACGCCCCTCGGCGTGGTGGCGACACCAGCAGTGGGCTTTGTGGTCTTCTTGTTGGCTGGCCTAAGTGAGAGGCAGCTCTCTCATGTGGCGGCCAGGCCGGCGTGGTGGCAGAGAGCGCTGGTGGCCGAGGCAGGCGCCCCTCGGCGTGGCGGCGGCACCGGCGCTGGCAGGCCTTGCCGCCTTGCAGCGGCTCAGGCAGCGGGCAGCCCGGTTAGGCCATGGGCGTGGCGAGGTGGCCCCGACGCAGCAAGCGACCAGCGGCGCTGGCGTGGCGCAGGCGAGGGCTGCCCCTGCTGCGGAGGTGGCTCCCCCGAGCTCGCGCCCGGCGGCGACCCCAGCGCGTTCTCTCCTTCGTCAACTCCTCCCGCGGCGGCCCGCCTCCTCCACTCCACTCCTCCCCGAATCCGCCTCGCCACGCCGCGCCGCTCCGGGCGCTCCTCGCCTCCAGCCCGCCTCGCCCCGCCGGCCACGCTCCACCGCGGATCCGCCTCGCCGAGTCGAGACGGCCGCGCCCTGCCCCGACGGCTCCTACGGGCCCACCACTGCGTGTTTGCGTCATCTCTCTTCGACGACATAGATTTGCCAACCGAATCGCCGAGTACCCAGAATAGGTATCTGGATTCGGTCCTCCGTTGGAGGAGTGTTTTGGTAACAAAAACACTGTGCATAACGCATTTTTGCGTCTAGGTACACCGTTGGAGACAGTCTAACGGTGTGCAGGTTTGCGAGCTACTATCTTACTGATAAACAATGATGACCATCAACTTTATTGTACGAGAGAGTAGCTAGAACGCGATAAAATTAATTACTGTATTGTGGAGGTGGTAGTAATACGTCAAATTCACATGTGCACATTTTGACATAAAAGCTGTACGAATGTATATAGTTCAAAATTCATCCCAAAAAATGTACGAACAACGAAGGATCGTATTCGTATCATAATAGGCCATCATGCATCATGACCCTGAACTCTTCGAAAGAGATGACGCCATCGCCATCGAGATCGAACCTGCAGATCATGGCCCTGCACTCGTCCAGGTCCAAGGCCAGCTGCAACTGCTTATTCGCGCCCATCAGCCGCCCGAGCATCCGCTGCAGGCTCGCCGGCGTGATGCACTGCTCCTTCTGCTCCGCCGCCCCCTGGCGGCCCCCGTCGTCCGCGTCCGCGAACATCCCGAACGCCACCCTGAGGCACCGCCGCCTGCTGCCGCCCGCGTCGTCGTCGTCGGCCTGCTGGTCCGCCGCCGCAGCCGCCTCGAGGGCCAGCCCGAGGAACTCGTCGCGGTCCAGCAGGCCGTCCCCGTCGGCGTCCGCCGCCGCGAGCACGGCCGCGGCCTCCTCCTCGTCGAGCGGCGCCGCCGCGCAGCTGCGCAGCTCCGACGCCGACACCTTGCCGTCGCCGTCCTTGTCCAGGGCCTCGAACAGTGACGCCGCCGCCGCCGCCGCCGCCGCCGCCGTGGCAGACATTTTTGGTCACGACGATCACGTACCACGTAAGCAGCTGATGGCCTGGAGCCCTGGAGATCACACACTTGGACGCAGCTGAATGGTTGGCTAATGGCTACGTACGTAACCGTAGGTAGGTAATACTGGTTTCTTGCCTGCTAGCTAGCGGCTCCGTACGCTTTGATCGAAACTAAACACGCTGAGGAAGATGAGATGGAGTCTGGAGATATATATGAATGTGTGTATATATATTATATATTTATATTGGAAGAGGTTGTCGATCGGCCATGTATGGCTAGATGTAGGTCAACTGATTTAGAGAAGTCATCTTTTCGAGATTTAGAGAAGTCATCTTTTCGATATATAGGTCAACTGATTTCGAGAGCTGATTCCGTACAAGTTTTCTTCTTCTTCTTCTTCTTCTTCTTTTGATTGATGATAGATACAACTATACAAGAGTACAAGTTGTTTGTTTGACGACATATAAAGAGAGAGAAAAAAAACTAAAGAATAAGATGTGAGTTGCGATGTAATTTCCGCGTCTTTTCGGGAGAAGAGGCTGGTCGGCATGCATCATGCGTACCTTGATGGCTTGATTGTTACCCTCTAGCAAGAACCGTACACCAAATTAATTAATTTATTATCACCGAACCAGGAAATTATTAGGCAAGTCAAATACGCATCACATGACATTTTCGGCAGCACACAGGAAGGGGAGCTTTATTTGTCATCCAGAATTAGTATTTGCTTCCAATTCAAGATAATAAAAATAGGACGCGGGCAAAGGGCCTCGGTGTGATCTGAAAATTAAATAAAAACTATATATACACCTGACCACACAGCATTGTGATAGGCACGACCGACCGATATTACGATAGGTAAGGGCTGGGCCAAATAATCAGATGGAGCGACTCGTCAACACGCTAGCTAGCTAACCGTCTCAACGGCATCATCAGCTGGTCCCAGCTCGCGTCGACCGGCCGGCTAGCAGCCAGCACCGCCGCTTGCGCGTGGTGGCCGACTGGCCGGCGCCATTGACTCCGACAGGAGTGTGGTCAGCTGCTGCCGTACGGTGCGCCGTGCGCACCACGACATCGGAACCCCGTTTGTGAGCTTCCATGAAAATCCCTTTGGCTTCCTTCAACGTGGAGTCTTCGACCCATATTGCTGCAAAGATACCGTTAGTCCGTTACAACGGTCCGCGCGCCGCGGTGTCGCACCGCACCCCACCACGCGCAAGCGCCACGTCGCAACCCAACAACGATCAGCTAGCTAGCACTAGCACCCAACTTTTTTTTTCTCCCTTTGCGAGGAAAAAACTGATGATCCCAACAATCAGAGGCTGCATGCTGCACGTGGGATTTTAAGGTGCTAGCTGTTTGGTAAGATTAGTCTCAGTAGAAGTTCTATGTCAGTTTTATTTCTATTTATTAATTGTTGGTCAAATAGACGTTTTCGATGATATGATAATGTTTTTAAGAAGAGAGAAGAAGCGAATTTCACCTGGAGGAAGCTCTCTTGGCACGACTACAAACTCTATATGAGTCATAAAATTAAATGTCCATAAAACTATACAAACTATGCATTGAGGGTTGATGTTTCATCTAAGTTTCAATTCATTTTACATGATGTGTCAGCCTTGGAAACAACGCCATAAATTCTCCACACAAACGTAGAATCAAAGCTTTCGACATTATTTTCATTTGTGTTACTATTCTACGAACCAAACAACACGTTAGTCATTTACATCTTCTTGGAAAATGCACATGCATGCATACACACACATGATGCTGTCGACGGTCCCGGTGTCGTCTATCAGGCTATCATGAAAATTCATACACCCCCTCGAGTCAAGAACTTGACCTCGAGTTGGCAAGTTCCATCACATGAAAACCAACCAACTGCGTGAAAAAATGTTTTTTTCATAAAAAGAAGAAAAAACTATGCACAAAAAAAACTCCGACAAAAGAAATTGAACTAGACAAAGAATTATTCGTAAACAAATGTGGCACTATAACATTTTTTTGTGACTGCCTTTTAGCACAATTTATAAACAAAATAATTGGATTTTGTAGAAATTTGTACAGAAACTATGTAGTAACTTTAAATGAGGTACCTTCAATTGATATTTTAGTGCAGACAGCATGTTGTAGTGCTTTTGTGCAATTAGATGTATTTACTACCTAACAAACAAGGAGACATACAGTAAATTGAAATTCATATGAATAGCAACTTCAGTGAACATCTAATAGCACATTATGAAGATTGTATAGGAAGTCTAATGATGAAAAACTCTGACAGATTGCAATTTCAATTAATACTTGTGTCGGTGTTTCGTACAAGCACCGACAAGTAAATTTATAGTAATGCGCGTTAGGCTCGGATGGTGCGCTAAAGGACACAAGATTTATACTGGTTCGGGCTGAATTTCCCTACGTCCAGTTTGTTGCTGCTTGTGTTATTAGCACCGTGAATGATTCGTAGTAGGGATACAAACGATCGAGAGAGGGATAGGTCCCAAGTCTTTGATGAAAGGGTCAAAAGGAAGTCGAGAGCTTGGTAGTAGCTTGACTATGTGTGTGTCGCCTTGTTTTTCCGTTCCTCTCCTTTCTGGAGGAGGCGCATCCCCTTTTATAGATGAAGGGGATGGCTTTACAAGGGTCAATGGCTTAGGATCTGTGCTCTACCTAGCCTCCTTACCCATTCTGATGGGTGCGAAAGGAAGACAAGCGCCTACAATACTGTCGATGCTTCTGTAGAATGTCAGGATGGTTCTGAGAATAGTGCCTGCTGCAGCAGGCATGGGCTGGAGTCTGATGGTTTTGACTTATGAACCTCGCCTTGACCTTGCTCCGCACGCATTTCAGCTCTATGAGTCTCTCGTCGAGGGACGCGGAGTCGAGGTCGGAGTAGCGCTGTGGGCAAGGTCCTGCGATTTGGTGGACCCGAGGGGTCGGGAAGCGGGCGCCACTCCCTTGGGTCCATAATGTGGCGACGGCATGTCCGTCATTCATGGAGATTTACAAATCCTTTTCTAGAGTGTAGTGGTTGTCGTGTATCTTCATCGGGTCCCGTGTCCCAGAGCTGAAGGCGGCGCCTACAACTCTATAGGGCGAGGAGTACGCGCCGGCAATACCTTTTGGGCTCTGCGGCGCCCGGGAGGGTCTAAAGCACCTGTCCAGTCGTTCTCTGGCAGTACCTTTCCTACGGGGGCGCAGGGTATGGTCCTTGAAGCCGTGGTTGACCCAAACGTCTTGTCTTACACTGTACCTGTCATCATGAGGGGACGGGAGAGAAGTTATCAGGTAAGATAAAACCAGCCTTTGGATATCGATCGGGGCGAGGTTCGTCCTTGGTCGTCGGGCGAGGCGGAGAGTATTCTCTAGCCCTCGGGCGAGACGGAGGCCAGCCCCTTGCCCTCGGGCGAGGCGGGGCTGGCCCAAAGGTGTCGGGCGAGACGGAGGCCATCCCTTTGCCCTCGGGGCCTTTTGCTCTCGGGCAAGGCGGGGCTGGCCCAAAGGCGTCGGGCGAGAACGAGGCCATCCCTTTGCCCTCGGGGCCTTTTGCCCTCGGGCGAGGCGGGGTTGGTCCAGAGGCGTCGGGCGAGACGAAACCTAACTTTGGTCATTCGGGCAAGGAACGCAGCGGTGCCCTTGTCCGTCCAGAAGTTTTTAACGTTCGATGGTTATTGGTTCTGCCTTCTGGGGTATCCTGGTATTAGGTCCCCGATAGTAGTCCCCGAGCCTCTAGGTGATTCGGATAGAACCGCCTGGAGGGTGTTTTTTGATTTCGTCAGAGTCATTTCACCAGAGGGTGCGCGCGAGCGCACCCGTTGGGTGTAGCCCCCGAGCCTCCAGGTCATTCGGATAGAACCGCCATGGGGGGTGTATCGGACCCTTCGCGGGTAAGGCCGAAGGACTTGGTTTTTTCGTTAACTGGATATTTTTTCGAAGGGGTCGTGGTATCCCGTTCGTGGGGATCCCATTCAGGGCTGACCTAACTGGGGCTTGACCATGGATCGAGACCCCAGTAATGCCTGCACCCTTGATTTTGGATCGTTCGTGGACCCGCCCTTAGTTGGGCCGGCCGCCGAGCTTCTGGGCCCTAGGCGGGCCAAAATAGAGGAAATCTTTGTGACCTGCCTTCCCTAGGCGGGAAGGGAGTCCGGATTCGCCTGGAAGGCGAACCGTCCACCGTGATTCTCGATGGGAAGGGATAGGGACTGTGGGCGCGTGTCCCACGACGTGATGCGGCAGTGCGCATGGCAGGCCCAGAGATCGAGGCGGACGGTTGCCCTTCTTGCGTCCGTCGTCCCTATAAAACCATGGGGTTCGCCCCCAAGGTTCCGTATTTCGCTCCCTTGCCTTTGTGTCTTGAAACATCCGCCGCCAATCGCCCTAGCCTGTATTCGTGCTGCAGCCGCCGTCAAGCTTGCGCCTGCCCCATAGCCGCCATTGGGCTCGCGCCCCCTTTTCTCCCCAATTGCTTTGATGGAGTTGTGGGGCAGATCTAGCATCACCCCACGACGTTTGGAGGGCCTCGTCCGCCGTGGCCTTCTCCGCCTGCTGTCCGCCGTTCAGGAGTGGCTGCTACCTGGCGACGAGGGTGAGCCAGTGCCGCCCGAAGGGTATGTCGTTTCTTTCGCCATCTTCCATGAGCGGGGATTTGTGGTACCCGCGCATAGATTCCTTCGGGGGCTGCTGGATTATTATGAGGTGGAGCTACAGCATCTAACTCCCAACGGGGTTCAACATATGGCGGCGTTTGTTGCCCTGTGCGAGGGTTTCCTGGGGATCGATCCCCACTTTGATCTGTGGCGGTATTTCTTTACCATTAGTTTGTCGAAGAGGAAGATTGGAGGGAAAGATGTGAACGCGCCAATGGGATGTGCCAGCATTCATCTGCGCCATACCTGATCGAGGGGTTACCCATACATGCGTCTGGCGACATCCAACAAGGGATGGCATTCGCAGTGGTTTTATGTTAGGGATGATGCGAGCGCCACCCTACCGAGGTACACCGGACGCCTTATTGAAGAGGCTCCGAAGTCATGGAGCTGGGGCGTCCAGTCCAAAGACAAGAAACACCTCTCCGACCTTTTTTCCGCCCTTCAAGCCCTGAAGGATCGGGGCGTAAAGGGGATGGGGATTATCGGCGCCTATCATGCGAGGAGGGTGGCGCCGCTGATGGCGCGCGTGCTTCCCCTGTATCGGATGATGCCCGGAATGTCATTCGAGGGGACGGTGCTTGTTGACGAGGCACTCCCCTTTTCGGAAGTGGCGCAGCGCATTAAGGAGGCGACGGAGCCGATGAAGGACTCCAAAGGCAGCGTCCTCGACATTGTGTATCCGGTGCCCGGACATTCCCCAATGCGGCCAGAACCCGGGTTCCTCGAATTCGTAAGTCCTCTTCTCCCGTGCTTTTTTCTTTTTCCTGAATCTCCATTTTTTAATACTTGCTTTTGTGACGTTGGAACCAGCTGAGGAGGCTAGTCTTCAAAGATAGTCCGGTTCCGCTGCCGAAGGACAAGGTCGTGGCGGGGGCGAATCGACTCGCGGCTGAGCGGGACAAGAAAGCAAGGGAGCAGGTGAAGAGGGCGAAACGACAGAAGCAGGAGGCCCGGGATCGGGGAGAGGACGGGAGCAGTGACGATGACGACGACGATGACGAGGTAGCTGTCGGTGTGGATTGGGACATCCTGGAGGATGAGGACACGCTGACAAGTGGCCGCCCGTCCGTGCAGGGGCCCTTCGCGTTTCACGCGGAGGGGAGTGAATCGGTGAGGTCGGCGGAGGCCGATGGGTCCGCCGCTTCGCATGGCGTGCCGGCCGAGGACCGGTGGATGGAGGAAAGCAAGCCCGCCGCTGCCGACCCCGAGGTGATGGTGGGGAGCGGCTCTGGTGCCGCGCCCCACGAGGTGGGCCCCCCTGCCCCGGGGCAGGGGGCAGGCTCGAAACGGCCCCGCCCAGATGAGTCGGGGCAGGGATCTGGGGATCCATCCCCAAAATGCTTCCGCCGACCAAGGGCGTCAACGTGAGCTGCTGATTCCCCCTATTTTCATCCTTTTTTCATTTCTATTTTGATCTAATGGCTATTACCTTTGTGTAGGCTCTTGCGGACGGGTCCCCCCTGGGGTTGGCGCCCAAAAAGAGTCTCGCCATTCAGGTGGGACAGATGGCGTCGCCTGGCGTCACCCCTGCTTCGGGTGGGAGTGGTGCCGACGTTGGATCTGCGTTGGCCAACCCGACGGCGTCTGTGGTGGCGCCCCCACCCGCGGAGGTTACCGAGCAGGCGGCTTCCTCCATGGCGGACGTGGTACAGCCAGTCGAGGGCCGCATACCGCCGGTGGAGGTGATCGTGACCGCGCCAAGCCAGGATCAGCCGGGCGTGGCCGCGGCGGTGCTTGAGGATGCAGTGCAGTCCGGGCCACCAGGGGCCCAGGTGGATCCGCCCATGATGCTTGAAGCTGCCCAGGCGGAGGAGGGTCCGGTTGGAGGGTCCTCGAGCGTGGCGGTGGTTTCACACAGGGTCAGGAGGGAGGTGCCTCCGGCCCCTTTGTCGGGAGGAAGCCGCTCTCCCGTGCGGGGGGAGCCGCCGCTCCAGTGGATGGCCGCTCAGGACCCGACGCCGGCTCTTTTCTCGCTCGATGATCATTCCGAGAGCATGGAGCGGGAGGGTCTTGACATCAGAATTTCGACCATGCTGGAGGCCCTGGACCAGGCCAGAGGAGCCCTGCATGAAATCGTTGCTCCTACTACCTAGGTATTCGCTTGATTTTCTTCTTTCTTTGCACGTTTTTGTGTTTTCGCATTTCTGATACCAGTCTTCTTACTCTTTAGGCTCTTGTTGCTCGTAGCCGGAATAAATCCCGATTCCTCCGCGAGCAGAAAGCAGAGTGGGATCGCCTCTCCGAGGAGGCCCGGCTGCGAGCAGACATGGCCGCACAGCTTGCTGCCACCCAAGAGCGAGAGACCCAAGCACGTTAGGACGCGGAGGAGGCCCACGGGATGTTTGAGGATTTGTCGGCGAGGTCCAAGCTGGATGGGGAGGAGATCGCCAGGCTCAAAAAGGAGCGAGATGAGCTGCTGCAGAGGAATGCCACGGCTAACGAGAAGGCCGGCGAGGTCCTGAAGGAGCTAGAGATGGAGCGGGACCTCCGGTGGAAGGCCGAGAGTAGGGCCACGGCCCTTCAGCAGAAGGTGGACGAGGACGTCGAGGTGGTCCGCTCTCTCCGGGCGGATCTCGATGACACAGTAAGCCGAAGGTTGAGCGCCGAAAACATCTCCGTCAAGCTAGAAAAAGAGGTTGCCCATGCACGAAGGGCCCTTCAGGTTGAGAGCGATGAGCACGATCTGCTGCAAGCTATAGTCGGGGTGGTCCTTAATGCCCTGAAGGTGGTGGAGCCGGTGGAGACCAGCCCGCTTGCGGCTCGTGCCGCAGGTATCACGGCTCGGGTGGGCCAGCTTGAGGAGAGTGCTTTTCACGCCGGGATTACTCAGGCCTTCACCGTTGCTCATGCTCCTTACGAGAAGGAGATCAACCTGAAGGTGATGAGCGAAGGTTTCCCGCCTACCTATGAGGATGATGAGTTGGAGGCGATTGAGAAGGTGGTGGCTCCCCTTGCGAAGAACCTGGCGGATAGTCTGAAAGAAATGGTTCTCCCTTCGCGGGAGTAGTTAGTCGAATAATTTTGAGAACAACTTATATGTAATACGTGGACAAGTGTTGGTATTTTTGAGTCTGGACGTGGTTTCGTAATTTTGCTTCGTAATTTTGTTTTGTTTGATCTTTTGCGATCTTACCCCGAATCTTGTCGCTGGTCTTGATGCGAGGAGATTGTTTGAAAAAAAGAAGGGAGGTAGCCGTACCTTAACCAGCCCCCGAGTAAGGTCCGATCCCTTGCATTTGCTGGGGTCGGGTGTTACTGGAGACCGGAACGTTTGGATGGAATCCCAATCCATGGTTTTTGTGACAGGGTCGATGAAGTCCTTGGATGGTATTGCAATATTCCCCGCCCTGTCTTCCAACAGAAATCCCCAAATGGGGACTCTATGGGCTCGGCTCGAGCCCCCGGGCCTTGTGTCCCTGTACTGAGCGGCTCGAGCCCCCGGGCCTTGTCAGGGTCTAATAGGGGTCGGCCGTAATTTGCGTGTTACCCCATCCTCGATTTTCGCAATTGGAGGGGCTGAGTAAACGACACTTGCCTCGACGGCTCGAGTATCGCGCTCAATGAGCTCGCTAACGGGTATGTTCGTGTGGAATCTGGGTCCATCATTTGCTGATGGGGTCGGCAGAGCCATCTGGTGGCACTCCACAACTTCTTAACCCGCCTCCCGGCAGATGCCCGAGCCATTCGATGGGCTCAGGCGGCCCGATGGCCTCTCCTCGATGGAGATTCTGTGGGTTTGGCTCAGGGTTTAGAATCGAACGAGAAAAGGTAGAGATGCCCCTGTTCGTTTCTGAGCGGGGTCGGGCAAGGCCGCTGGGGCTCGTCTCAGTTATTTCTCCCTGGCTCTGTTTGGTACGAGGCGGCCTGGAGCCCTTCGCGGGCCAGCCTTCGAACCTTGGCCTAATGTCACGTATATCGAGTGAGGCGACGGCCGTTTCGCGACGCGACACGAAGCATTGGGATGCAACGTTTTGCATATGCAATGTTTTGAATGCAAAATTTAATCGAAATAAAGGCAGGGTCGGTAACGTTACCTTGGTGGCATGAGTGGCGGAAAAGCTCCTACCAGATGGGTTCAGGCCCTGACGTTTGTGACGAGGTTGGAGTAACCTGCATAAGAATCGCTATTCTTTGTTTTCGTATTTCAGTGGTGATCCGAGCCGTTCAATTAACTTGGGCAACCTGACAGCTTCTCCTTTGGGGGAGATTCTGTAGGCAGACCCCTCCGAATCCTTCTTGAGAAGGCAGATGTCGAAACTGGAGATGCGGGGGGCGTTGAGTGTGATTTTTCTAGTGAACAGAAACACCGTAGCTACCGGAGCGTAGGGTCTGCTAGTTCGTCCGGTCTTACTCAAAGTTTTATGCCCGTTTTTCGCGCCCCTGGTTTCAAGCGTACGAAGGGGTCGGGTGAGGAAGATATCTAGACTGGTAGACACGCTCGGTAGCCCCCGAGTCATGCTCGTGTCCCCGCCGTTCGACGGGGTCAGAAGCTTGGTAAAGAATTTTAACGCGTAAAGTAAGAAGGCAGAGATGCTTATCTTTCTTTGGACATTCGTTCGTCGTTTGCTCCACTTCACAGAGATCCTGTCGTCGGATCGTTCCGTGGTTCGGCATGGGGAGGCGAAGGGTCGTCTGCCCACGTGGGCGCCTTAATTACCGTGTCCGGAGCGGGTCAGTGGCGGGCCATACCAAGGCAGTGTCCAGTTTGACCGGGGGGGATGCCTCATCGACCGGGGTGCGTCCCGTCAGTTTCGGCGCGTCCCCCCAGGTGTCTATTAGCATTGATTCTGTATTTAAGGAGGGGAAGGGAGAGGGTTTTTCGTCCAACCTTTCGCCTTTCCTTAACTGTGGTGTCTCCTCTTTAAATAGGGAGGGGAAGGAGAGTTCTCATCGCACCTCTTCTTTTGCCTCTGAGCCGCTACCTCTCCTTCTTCCTTTCCGCCGAATGCGTCCGTGCGTTGAGGCGGTTCCTGAGTGAGGAAGGGTAATGCCAGAGGGAGAGAGAGAAAAACTCACCAATCCGCTCCTGGTTCCGGAGCGTGATGTCGAGCTGGAGGTCATCCAACGTAGATGAGGTGGTGTGGGCCGCCTTCGCCGGGAAGAGCTTGATGCCGCCGAAAGAGGAGTACTGGAGGGTGCTGAGTGTCATTAACCTCGTCGTCATTCATTGCGACCTCCCTACGGTGGGAGGCGCCTTCCGTTCAGGCACCGTTGTTGGGGTTGCAGTTGATGACGATGGCGTAGTCCCCGGATGCCCCGGAGGAGGGGTACCACAGTCGCCGGCGTGGTGCTCGTCGTCGCAGATGGTGGCGCCTTCGAAGGTCTTACGGAGCGGTAGGGCGTCGCCGATTGGGGGAGTGACGCGGTGGCCGCAGTAGATGAACTGGCCCGTGTACATGTCCTCGGTGGCGACGAAGAGCTCCTTCTGGTGCTTGTGCCTAAAGAGGTTGGCACTGCGACCGTGGTCGCAGTCGTAGTCGAGCTAGGCAGAGATTGTAATCGAAAAGTTTTGTGGGGGAGCCCCCGAGTGGCTTGTCTTTTGAATTTAATAGTACATTAGCCCTTTTCGTGATGAGATTGTTTTGTAAGCGGTGAATTTGTGCAAAAATGAACAAATCTTCGTGTCTTGTTGTGGCAAACCATTTTTTAGTTTCCTTTACTTCGGAGAAGATTTTTGGTGCCTTCTGATTCTTCTCATAGTTCAGCTCCAAAAAACTTGGGGTACGGGCGGAATGATTCTGATCACGCTGGTGAGCGAGGAGGCCGTAGCTGCTGGGGCATGGGTTTCCCGCAGTCGTACCAGTTGTACTCAGAATCAGTTCCCCAAGTCCTAGTGTTTGGGAGGAACTTAGAGAAAGTTTGACACATGGGATGTTCGTGAGGTAAACATACTTATGTCGTTTGCACCAGCCCCTGAGCGAGGTCTGACCCCTTGCGTTTTGCTGGGGTCGGACGTCACTAAAGCTCGGGGATTTGTAAAGATAGAAAACTGATAAGGACAAAGTATGCGTTTATTTAGGGGTAGAAGCGACGTAGCTGTTCGATGTTCCAGGCATTGGTGAACACCTCGCCGTTGATGGTTTTCAGCTTGTAGGTGCCCGGGCAAAGTACTTCCGCGACGACGTAGGGCCCTTCCTAGGGCGACGAGAGTTTGTGGTGGTGCTTGTTGCTCTGCACAAGGCGGAGGACGAGGTCCCCGACGTTGAAGGATCGACCCCGCACCCGCCGGTTGTGGTACCGTCGCAACGCCTGCCGGTACTTAGCTGAACGGAGGAGGGCGATGTCGCAGGCTTCATCTAGTTGGTCCATGGCGTCCTGGTGGGATGCCTTGGCCCCTTGTTCGTCATACGCTCTGATTTTTGGTGCTCCATAGTCAAGGTCCGTTGGGAGAATGGCCTCGGAACCGTAGACCATGAAGAAGGGTGTGTAGCCGGTGGACCGGCTAGATGTTGTCCTTAGGCTCCAGAGCACGGCCGGAAGCTCGGGAGCCAGCGCGCGCCGAACTTGTTCAACCGGTTGAAGATCCTAGGCTTGAGGCCCTGTAGGAGCATGCCATTTACGCGCTCAACCTGCCCGTTCGTTCGGGGGTGTGCGACGGCTGCCCAATTGATCCGGATGTGTTGTTCGTCGCAGAATCAAATGAATTTCCTGCCGGTGAACTATGTGCATTTGTCCGTGATGATGGAGTTCGGTACTCCGAAGCGATGGATGATGTCGAGGAAGAATAGCATAGCCTGCTCGGATTTGATCGTGGAGATTGGTCGAGCTTCAATCCATTTTGTAAATTTATCTATGGTGACAAGCAGGTGGGTGAAGCCCCCGGGTGCTTTTTGAGTGGCCCAACCAGGTCGAGCCCCCAGACCGCAAAGGGACACATGATGGGGATCGTCTGGAGTGCCTGGGCCGGGAGGTGAGTCTACCGAGTGTAGTACTGACATCCTTCGCAGGTGCGTACAATTTGCTCGGCATCGGCTACTACGGTAGGCCAGTAGAAGCCCTGTCGGAATGCATTCCCAACTAAGGTCCTTGGTGCGGCATGATGACTGCAAGCCCCACTGTGGATATCGCCTAGCAGAAGTTTTCCCTGTTCGCCAGGGATACAGAGCTGTAGGATCCCGATGTGACCCTATTTGTAGAGTTCACCCTCTACAAGGATGAAGGACTTGGCCTGGCGTGCGAGTCGTCGGGCTTCTGTCTTGTCCGCTGGTAGTATGTTGCGGAGGAGGTAGTCGAAGTAAAGTGTTCTCCAGTCGTCGGGAGGGTCGGACTCTGCTGCTGGTTCCTCTTCAAGCGCCATAACCTCGGGGTCGGGCAGAGCGATTGGTGGATTGGCCCCTGGGATCGGAATAGATGGGCCATCATCGGCTTGTTCCGACCCCATGTAGCGTACCGAGGGTTTGTGTTGATCGCTGGCAAAGACGCCTGCCGGGACTGGCTCTTGGCCGGATGCTGCTTTCGTGAGCGTGTCAGCTGCTTCGTTGAGGCGCCTTGGGATGTGGTTGAGTTCGAGGCCGTCGAATCTGTCCTCCAGCCGTCGGACTTCTTGACAGTATGCCTCCATCTTGGCGTCGTGGCAGCTCGACTCCTTCATGACCTGGTTGACGACCAGCTGGGAGTCGCCTCTGACGTCGAGACGTCGGATGCCCAGCTCGACGGTGATTCGTAGGCCATTGATGAGCGCTTCGTATTCTGCGGTATTGTTTGATGAGGGAAAGTGGAGCCGAACCATGTACCTCATGCGGACCCCGAGGGGAGATATGAAGACTATTCCCGCGCCGGCGCCGTTCTTCCTCAGCGATCCGTCAAAGTACATCATCCAGTACTCTTGATCGACGATTGTTGGTGGCATCTGGACCTCGGTCCACTCTGCGATGAAGTCAGCCAGCACCTGGGATTTGATCGATGTCCGGGGGGCATAAGTAATGCCCTGATCCATCAGCTCGAGCGCCCACTTTGCGGTTCTTCCTGTAGCATCCTGGCTACGGACGACCTCGCCGAGGGGGAAGGACGTCACGACTATCACAGGGTGTGACTCGAAGTAATGGCGTAGCTTTCTCTTGGTGATGAGGATGGTGTAGAGGAGTTTCTGGATTTGGGGGTAACGGGTTTTGGAATCGGATAGGACCTCGCTGATGAAGTAGATAGGGCATTGTACCTTGTAGGCGTGCCCCTCTTCCTCACGCTCTACCACTAAGGCAGAGCTGACCACTTGCGTGGTGGCCGATATATACAGTAGGAGGGATTCTCTGTTGCCCGGAGGGACTAGGACCGGCGGTTTAGTTAAAAATTGTTTAACCATGTCAAGCGCCTCCTGTGCCTCGGCTGTCCACTTGAAGTGGTCAGCTTTCTTTAGGAGTCCATAAAGGGGAAGTCTGAAAGGTCCTAATATGGCTAGAGGGGGGGTGAATAGCCTATTTAAAAATCTACAAATCAACTAGAGCAATTTGATTAGTATGACAAATAGCGTAATGCAAACTTGCTCTAGCTCTTCAAGGGTTGCAAGCCACCTATCCAACAATTCTAGTTGCAATGAATACTTAGGCACACAAACTAGCTATGTAATTACTCACTAAGAGCTCTCAACCTTGCTACTCTAAAGAGCTCAACTAGATGAATGTAAATAATAAAGCAAGCTCTCAATTCTAATTACACTAAAGAGCTTGTATCAACTAGTTTGCAAGAATGTAAATGAGTGAGTAGAGAGATTATACCGACGTGTAGGGGATGAACCAATCACAAGATGAATATATAGCCAATCACCGGGAGAATGACAAAGAAGAGAGACAATCGATTTTCTCCCGAGGTTCACGCGCTTGCCAACACACTACGTCCCCGTTGTGTCGACCAACACTTGGTGGTTCGGCGGCTAAGAGGTGTTTCACAAACCTCGTCCACATGATTGGACACCGCAAGAACCGACCCACAAGTGAGGTAACTCAATGACATGAGCAATTTACTAGAGTTACCTTTCGGCGCTCCGCCGGGGAAGGTACAACTCCCCTCACAATCACCGAAGGTGGCCACGAACAATCACCAACTCGTGCCGATCCTTCACCGCTGCTCCAACCGTCTAGGTGGTGGCAACCACCAAGAGAAACAAGCGAAATCCGCAGCGCAACACGAATACCAAGTGCCACTAGATGCAATCACTCAAGCAATGCACTTGGATTCTCTCCCAATCTCACAATGATGATGGATCAATGATGGAGATGAGTGGGAGGGCTTTGGCTAAGCTCACAAGGTTGCTATGTCAATGAAAATGTGCAAGAGATTTTCCTTGAGCCGGCCATGGGGCTATAAATAGAGCCCCCATCAAATAGAGCCGTTGTACCCCTTCACTGGGCAAAACACGCTCTGACCGGACGCTCCGGTCAAACCGACCGGACGCTGGGCCCTCGGTGTCCGTCGCTTCGATGGACGCCACGCGTCACCCGACTTCAACGCTGTTCGTCACGATTTCAACGCTACGAAGCGACGGACGCCGGCAAAAAATCGACCGGACAAGCCCTGAAGCCCGGCGTCCGGTCGTTTCCAGTAAGCTCCCCGAGGCGTATTTCTTCGACCGGACGCATCCGGTCCACCTTGACCAGATGTAGACCAGCGTCCGGTGCTCAACCTTCCCATCATGTTGCCGTCGACGGCTCGACCGGACCTTGATTTTTCAGCGTTCTGGTCATTTGAGTGACTCCAAGCGTCCGGTCAGAAGACCGACGCCAGCATCATTTCGACCAACTCCATTTCAACTCTAACTTCTTCACCCTTGCTCAAATGTGCCAACCACCAAGAATTATGCATCCGGCGCAATAGAAAATAGACATTTCATTTTTCCAAAAGCGCTGAGTTAGCATATTTTCACAAATATTTTCAAGGGTGTTAGCACTCCACTAGATCCTAAATGCATATGCAATGAGTTAGAGCATCTAGTGGAACTTTGACCGCATTTTGATACGAGTTACACTCCTCTTAATAGTATGGTTATCTATCCTAAATGTGATCACACTCACTAAGTGTCTTGATCACTAAAACAAAATGGCTCCTACATTTTATACCTTTGCCTTGAGCCTTTTGTTTTTCTCTTTCTTCTTATCCAAGTTCAAGCATTTGATCATCACCATGCTATCACCATTATCATGATCTTCGTCATTGCTTCATCACTTGGAGTAGTGCTACCTATGTCATAATCATCTTGATAAACTAGGTTAGCACTTAGGGTTTCATCAATTAACCAAAACCAAACTAGAGCTTTCAAAGTCCTCGTTCGCCGAGGCGCGAAATGAATCGGCTGAGGGCGGCAAGGCACCCTGTGATTCGCTGAACCCCTTTTATGTTCTGGATCGGGCCCATTCTAGTGATGGCTGAGATTTTCTCCAGGTTGGCTTCTATGCCTCGTTCGGAGACAATAAAGCCGAGCAGCATGCCCCTCGGGACCCCGAAAACACATTTTTCGAGATTGAGTTTGATGTCGTTTGCGTGGAGTTTCGCGAAGGTTTGTTCGAGGTCGGTGACAAGGTGGTCGGCCCTTTTGGACTTAACCATGATGTCATCGACATAGGCCTCAATGGTCCGCCCGATGAGGTCCCCGAAGCAGTTGAGCATACAGCACTGGTAAGTCGCCCCAGCGTTCTTCAGACCGAACGACATTGAAACGTAGCAGAATGATCCGAAGGGGGTGATAAAAGATGTCGCGAGCTGGTTGGATTCTTTCATCGCGATCTGGTGGTAGCCGGAGTATGCGTCAAGGAAGTAGAGGGTTTCGCACCCTGAGGTGGAATCAACTATTTGGTCAATGCGTGGTAAAGGAAACGGGTCCTTTGGGCACGCCTTGTTGAGGCCTGTGTAGTCGACACACATCCTCCATTTCCCACTCTTCTTTCATACGAGAACGGGATTTGCTAGCCACTCTGGGTGGTTTACTTCCTTAATGAATCCCGCGGCTAATAGTTTGGCTATCTCCTCGCCGATGGCCCTGCGTTTCTCCTCGTCAAAGCAGCGCAGGCGTTGCTTTACTGGCTTGGAGCCCGGGTGGATTTTTAAGGTATGCTCGGTGACCTCCCTCGGGATGCCTGGCATATCCGAGGGTTTCCACGCAAAGATATCTTTGTTATCGCGGAGGAAGTCGACGAGCGCGCTTTCCTATTCGGAGGAGAGCATAGTACCAATGCGTACCCTCTTAGCCTCGGAGTTTCTGGGGTCTACGAGGACCTCCTTGGTGCCCTTGGCTGGTTTGAATGACCCGGTTGTTGTCTTGGCGTCGGGCGTTTTTTCGGCAACCTCCTCCCTGAGGGTGATGAGCTCTTTGGAGGCGACGACCGTAGAAGCGTGATCGCAGCATTCAACTTCGCACTCGTAAGCGCGCTAGAAGGAGGTGCCAATGGTGATGACCCCGTGGGGGCCCGGCATCTTTAGCTTAAGGTACGTATAGTTGGGGATGGCCATGAACTTTGCGTAACATGGTCGTCCTAGGATGGCATGAAAAGCTGGAGGGAACCCTACTACGTCGAAGGTGAGGGTCTCAGTCCTGTAATTGGACCGATCCCCGAAAGTGATGGGCAGATCGATCTGCCCTAGTGGCATGGCCTGCCTACCAGGTACAACGCCATGGAAGGGTGCTCGGATGGGACGGAGATTCGTTCGATCGACGCCCATCTCGTCGAGTGTTTTGGCGTACATGACGTTGAGGCCGCTGCCTCCGTCCATCAGTACCTTTGTGAGCCGCTTTGGATCGACGATCGGGTCGACGACAAGCGGGTATCTTCCTGGTTGTGGGACCGCGCCCGGGTGGTCGGCCCGGTCGAACGTTATGATGGATTCTGACCATCGGAGGAAGGCAAGTGTGGCCGGTTCGGCCGTATAGACCTCACGGCGCGCGACCTTTTGGCGGCGTTTGGAGTCATAGGCCGCTAATCCTCCGAAGATCATCAGGGCGCCGTTTGGAGTCGGGAAGGTGTCGTCCTTCTCCTCGACGTCGTCTGCCCTGGGGGCAGGTTCCTTCCCCGGACAAGTATTTGCGCTTGAGGCCACATTCCTTGTATAGATGCTTGGCCGGGAAAGCGTGGTTTGGGCACGGCCCCTCGAGCATTTTTTCAAAGTGGTTCAGAGTGCCTTCCGCGGGCTTCCGGCCACCTTTACGGTCGGTGATGGCCACGAGCGAGTTGTCGCGCCGTTGCTTCTTATTCTTTCTCTTGGCAGGACGGTCGGAGGTGCCTTCATCGGCTGCCTCGTCCCGCCTTGCCTTGCTGTCGGTGCGGTCGAAGACGGCTCCGACCGCTTCTTCTCCTGAGGCGTGGCTGGTGGCGATGTCTAGGAGTTCCTTGGTGGTCTGTGGGCCCCTGCGTCCTAGCTTGTGGATGAGGGATTCGCAGGTTGTCCCGGATAGGAAGGCTCCTATCACGTCGGCGTCGGCGACATTAGGGAGCTCGTTGCACTGCTGGGAGAAGCGCCGGATGTACCCGCGGAGGGTTTCATCGGCCTTCTGGCGGCAGTTCTTGAGGTCCCATGGGTTTCCAGGACATTTGTACGTGCCCTGGAAGTTACCCACAAAGATCTCCATGAGATCCGCCCAACTTTGAATGGCGTTGGATGGTAGATGCTCCAACCACGCTTGTGCCGAATCGGCCAAGAATAGCGGGAGATTGCGAATAATGAAGTTGTCATCACTCGCACCACCGGCCTGGCAGGCAAGCCGATAGTCTTCGAGCCAAAGCCCGGGGTTCGATTCTCCAGAATACTTTAGGATATTGGTGGGCGGTCGGTATCTTGGGGGGAACGCAGCGTTGAGGATGTGTCGGCCGAAGGCCCGAGGGCCTGGCAGGCTAGGGCTCGGGCTCCGATCCTCGCCACTGTCGTAGCGCCCGCCACGTCGAGGATGATAGCCATGACGGGCTCCTTCCCTTTCATCGCCGTGGGTGCATGAAAGGTCCTAATGGCTAGAGGGGGGGGGGGTGAATAGCCAAATAAAATTCTACAACAACACTTAACAAAATGTGTTAGACAATTTTGCGGCGAAGCGAGTGTTGCGCTAGCCTACTAAAATGCAAGCCACCTACCACAATTCTATTTCGAATAGTGTATGTCCACACAATAGCTATGACACTTAGCTGAATTAGTGTGCTCTCAAAGACTAACTAAAGAGCAACACTAATAAAACAAACAAGCTCTCACAACTAGCTACACTAAAGAGCTTGATAACTAGTTTGCAGTAATGTAAGAGTGAGCAGGAGAGTTATACCACCGTGTAGTGATAGGAACCAATCAATCACAATAATGAATACCAATGTAGACCAATCACCTCAGAATCAAATGATGAACACAATGATTTTTACCGAGGTTCACTTGCTTGCCGGCAAGCTAGTCCTCGTTGTGGCGATTCACTCACTTGGAGGTTCACGCGCTGATTGGCATCACTCGCCAAACCCTCAATAGGGTGCCACACAACCAACACAAGATGAGGATCACACAAGCCACAAGCAATTTACTAGAGTACCTTTTGGCGCTCTGCCGGGGAAAGGTCAAGAACCCCTCACAATCACCACGATCGGAGTCGGAGACAATCACCTCCTCCACTCAACGATCCTTGCTGCTCCAAGCCGTCTAGGTGGCGGCAACCACCAAGAGTAACAAGCAAAATTTGCAGCAAAACACAATCACCAAGTGCCTCTAGATGCAATCACTCAAGCAATGCACTTGGATTCACTCCCAATCTCACTATGATGATGAATCAATGATCTAGATGAGTGGGAGGGCTTTGGCTAAGCTCACAAGTATGCTATGTCAATAGAAATGGCCAAAAGTCCAAGCTTGAGCCGGCCATGGGGCTATAAATAGAGCCCCAGTGAAATAGAGCCGTTGTACCCCTTCACTGGGCACAACGCGGGGTGACCGGACGCTCCGGTCCAATCGACCGGACGCTGGCCCTCAGCGTCCAGTCACGTGATTCATGCCACATGTCCCTTGCTTCAAATGCTATTTGTCAGATTTCAACGGTCGTCTACTGACCGGACGTGTCAGTTAGAAAGTGACCGGACGCTGGACTTCAGCGTCCGGTCGTTTCCAGTAAGCTCCCCGAGGCGTATTCCTTCGACTGGACGCGTCCGGTCCACTTTGACCGGACACAGACCAGCGTCCGGTGCTCAACCCTAGCCACTGTGCCATCTGACATCACGACCGGACGTAGCCTTTCAGCGTCCAGTCGCTGAGTGACCCAGCGTCTGGTGCAATACCCTCGGCACTGCACAGACCCGTCAGTTTGATCGGACACACGCAGCTAGGGTCCGGTGCTTTTAGACCCAGCGTCCGGTCAGAAGACCGAAGCCAGCATCATTTCGACCAACTCCATTTCAACTCTAACTTCTTCACCCTTGCTCAAATGTGCCAACCACCAAGAATTTGCATCCGGCGCAATAGAAAATAGGCATTCTATTTTCCCGAAAGTGCCGAATCCCGCCTCGCTTGCGAGGCGGGAGGGAGAGAGGGACCCAAACCCATCTCAACCCTGCAAACACCACCTCCTTTGTAAATGTGCCAACACCACCAAGTGTATCACCTTGTGCACAAGTGTTAGCATATTTTCACAAACATTTTCAAGGGGTTTAGCACTCCACTAGATCCTAAATGCATATGCAATGAGTTAAAGCATCTAGTGGCACTTTGATAACCGCATTTCGATATGAGTTTCGCCCCTCTTAATAGTACGGCTGTCAATCCTAAATGTGATCACACTCTCTACGTGTCTTGATCACCAAAACAAAATAGCTCTTACAAATTATACCTTTGCCTTGAGCTTTTTGTTTTTCTCTTTCTTCTTTCCAAGTCGAAGCACTTGATCATCACCATGCCATCATCTTTATCATGCTATGATCTTCATTTGCTTCACCACTTGGAGTGTGCTACCTATCTCATGATCACTTGATAAACTAGGTTAGCACTTAGGGTTTCATCAATTCACCAAAACCAAACTAGAGCTTTCAGTGCGCCTGCGGGCGTTGATGGTGCTGCGCATGTCACGGTTGTGGCCGAGACGTTGATGTACTGGGATAGCGGAGCGCTGCCTATTGCCTGGCGGCGTCTGGTGAACGGACACGTCCTTGGTGGGACGTACCGAGGGCGTGCGCTGGCAGGTGTCGGGTTCGCGTCGTCGAGACAACGAACTCTCCGCCTGCTGCGCCGCCGCACGCTCGAGCAACGTGCGAATTTCTCGACTTGCGCGGCGATCCTCGGACGTCACGGCCTCCAGAAGGCCGTGCAGCAAGGCCGTTGCTGCGGCGATGTTCTGGCTCGCCTGAGCGAAGTGAGGGAGAGTCCCATCATAGGTGAGGATCCTCCGATGCACATCACGGGCCGAGGTGCGTGTGTGCCCACCGTCTCCGCGACGCTTGATCTCCTCCTCGATGTTTCGGTATTCCCGGACAAGCTGTTGCCCAGCGTCATCGATCTCCAGCTTTCGTGCTCTTAGCTGCTCCATCCTTACGTGAGATGGAGCTACCGTCTCCACCTCGATCCTGGCATCGGGGTTGTCTGTTGGGGTTGTCTCCTCTCCGGAGACGCTTTGGGTGTCACCCTCGGGGGTTTGCGTCATGAAGCATTCCCGGGAAGGGTGATGGCTCCCCTTGCTGGAGTCAGAGCTGGAGGACGACTCTGGTTCCTCCACGAGGAGCCCGTAGAGTGTCTCTGGATCATGTTCGATTACCCCTACGAACTCGCTGTTCGTAGGTGGTTGAACCATGCGTAGTGCCAGAAGGTGGCCAGCGGTCGCCGCGTCGCTGCAGAGACCGAACGGAAACGCTATCGGGGTGCCTCGTACGGGGCCTTCCGGAAATAGGGTTATGCTACGCGGGGGCTCCCTAGATGACAGGGGTCCAAGGGAATCGCCCCGCGGGTCCTCAAGCCTCAGACGACCGAGGTTGATGGAAGGGAGAGACTGTGCGGTCGTGTGGGTCAGCGCCAGTTCTCCTCCTAGTGTGACGATGAAATCTAGGTCGCCGAAATGCACATGTGCGCCTGGGGCCCAGCTGATTGCGTGGGTGGCCATCCAAGGCCTGATTTGGAATGCGCAAAGCCCCTACCTGGCGCGCCAACTGTCGGTGTTTCATACAAGCACCGGCAAGTAAATTTATAGTAATGCACGTTAGGCTCGGATGGTGCGCTAAAGGACACAAGATTTATACTGGTTCGGGCTGAATTTCCCTACGTCCAGTTTGTTGCTGCTTGTGTTATTAGCACCGTGAATGGTTCGTAGTAGGGGATACAAACGATCGAGAGAGGGACAGGTCCCAAAACTCTGATGGAAGGGTCGAAAGGAAGTCGAGAGCTTGGTAGTAGCTTGACTATGTGTGTGTCGCCTTGTTTTTCCGTTCCTCTCCTTTCTGGAGGAGGCGCATCCCCTTTTATAGATGAAGGGGATGGCTTTACAAGGGTCAGTGGCTTAGGATCCGTGCTCTACCTAGCCTCCTTACCCATTCTGATGGGTGCGAAAGGAAGATAAGCGCCTATAATACTGTCGATGCTTCTGTAGAATGTCAAGATGGTTCTGAGAATAGTGCCTACTTGCAGGCATGGGCTGGGAATCTGATGGTTTTGACTTATGAACCTCGCCCACCTTGCTGCACGCATATACGGCACTATGAGTCTCTATCGTGTGGGGACGCTTGAGTCGAGGTCGGAGTAGCGGCTGTGGGCAAGGTCTGTGATTTGGTGGACGAGGGTCGGGAAGCGGGCGCCGCTCCCTTGGGTCCATAATGTGTGGCGACGACATGTCCATCATTCATGGAGATTTACAAATCCTTTTCTCGGAGTGTAGTGGTTGTCGTGTATCTTCATCGGGTCCCGTGTCCCAGAGTGAAAGGGCGCCTACAACTCTCTGAGCGAGGAGGAGTACGCGCCGGCAATACCTTTTGGGCTCTGCGCGCCGGGAGGTCTCTAAAGCACTGTCCGATCGTTCTCTGGCAGTACCTTTCCTACCGGGGCGCAGGGTATGGTCCTTGAAGCCATGGTTGACCCGAACATCTTGTCTTGCACTGTACCTATCATCATGAGGGGACGGGAGAGAAGTTATCAGGTAAGATAAAACCAGTCTTTGGATATCGATCGGGGCGAGGTTCGTCCTTGGTCATTGGGCGAGGCGGAGAGTATTCCCTAGCGAGGGGGAGACGGTATTCCCCTAGCCTCGGGCAAGGGAGGCAGACGGAGCCATCCCTTGCCCTCGGGGCTTTTTGGCGGGAGGCGGGCACAAAGGCGTCAGGCGAGACGGAGGCCATCCCTTTGCCCTCGGGGCCTTTTGCCCTCGGGCGAGGCGGGGTTGGTCCAGAGGCGTTGGGCGAGACGAAACCTAACTTTCGTCATTCGGGCAAGGAACGCAGCGGCGCCCTTGTCCATCCAGAAGTTTTTAACTTTCGATGGTTATTGGTTCCGCCTTCTGGGGTATCCTGGTATTAGGTCCCCGACAGCTTGGTACTAACTTACGTGGAAGATGTATATCAACTTCAACTAAGGTAGAAATTTTGGTTAGCATTCAGTAACAAGCTATGTGGAAGATGCATAGGAACTTCATCTAAGGTAGCGACTTCGGTAAGCATTCAACACAACTCATGTTGGAACCTTTTGCAATTCACTCACTGAATGGTAAAAGAACATATATTTCAATGCGTTAAGTACAAGCTATGTTAAACAAATAAATCCTCAAATTGAAGATATACTTATTAAAAATAACTAGACTAGCAAACTATAATCTCCTATTAGTAGGTTGAAGGTGGATTAGAGAATCATTATAATTCATTTGTTAGATTATTATAATCCATTCTATAATCCGATGTATTTAGATCACCTACAGGTTATTTTTATCAGTGTATAATAATCTAAACAAGACCCTAGCCATGATACCCGGTCGCATATCGGCCCCTCGTGTTTTTTTGCGTATTTTAGTCATATGGTGACAAGATTATCTATCCCAATATTTAGCCCACAAGCAAGAAGACTCACGTCACAATTCACAAAATAAGCTAGGTTTACAGTCCAATTTTGGATAGAGTTCCTACTTGTTTAGACAATGTTATAGGTTTAGATTGATCCAAACTAATCACCAAAAAACTTTTCAAGTGATCACCTCTTAGTGTAAGCCCGAGAGAAAAAACTTTTCAAGTGATCACCTCTTTCAACAAGGCATGTTGTCAAATTACTGGTCTACCTAAGAAGTTCAAGGAAAATGAGAGAGGGGAAAGGACGAAAAAACTACACGTTTGTGAGCCTAGTGTATCAACCCAGGTTTTCTAACAACCAAAAATCTGAACTTAAAAGTTTTTCTAACAAAACCCATGCATGGTGAGTGTACATACTAGAAAACCACCCATGTAGTTGCACAAGTATATCCCAAGCTAGTTTGTTTTTTAGCATGTTGCATTTTAAATTCAACTTGTGAGTTGCTTCTTCATGATTTCATGTGATGTAACAAAATAAACTCAACATTTATAAATAACTTGTGTGTGTTGCCAACCCTTGGCTTTGACCCTAATACCCTAGTTGACCCCTAGTGGACCCCATAAGGGTGTGTACATGCCTAGCAATACATGTACACACACATAGGAGCCCAAGGTGTAAATAGAAACGAGAAGTAGAAATAGAGAAGGAATTAAAAAAGGGGGAAAAGGAAAAGGGAAAGCGGCCCAGCCATAGCAGGCAGCCTAGCCCCGCCGGCCCACGTCGCCCACGCAGCACCCGCGCCCACTCCTGCGTGCATCGCCCGGCCCTGCCCAGCCAGGCCATGCTGCTAGCTAAGCTCGTCGCCAGACTTCAAGACTTTTCGACACTGCTGCTGCCTAGCAACGGCAGCAGACACCCTTTGAGTCAGTCGTGACGCTACCGCTGTCACCTTCCCCCTGCCGCTGACCGCTAGGCCCACCTTGTCATCCCCTTTGCTCTCCCCCTCCTCTGCTTTTCCCATCGCCGAAGCAGAGCACCTCGCCGATGCGGGCATCCGAGGCCACGCCCTTGCATCACAGCCGCTCGCCCTCGAGCCGATGGGTGTCGACGAATGGATGGACGCCACATCCATGATCCACGGTGTATGCACTCTCTCCCAGCCACGCTGCGCCGCTGCTGACGCCCGCCGCCGTGGCCTCGCACCATGACGTCGCCCCGTCCACCTTTTTGACCAGACGTCGCACGAATTGGGAGCGCCAGCGACCATGCCACCACCCAGCATTCCCAAAACCCTAAGCCAGAGCCCTTGATCGCCCTCCACGTACCCCTTTCCCTTCCATCCGCCGTCCACCAGCCGCCATGGCCGCGAGCTCCCAATAAAAGGGCACACCCAGTGCCCTAGCTCCCTTCCAACGCCCACCACCACTGGTGGCTTCACCAACCACACCCTGATACCGAGAAAAGGGAAGGAGAAGGGAGGAGGGAGGGAGAAGGAGGACGACCATGCTGCTGCCGCCAAGGAGCTGGCGCTGGAGAAGAAGACAGCGCCCCAATCGTCTTCCTCACCGTAGCGGTTCGGCATGGCACTACACCACCTCACCACAGCCCTGACTCGCCACCGCACCACTAGCCTAGCACCACTGCCACCACCGGTGAGCTCATCCCCGCTCTCTCACGCTTGCCGCCATGGACACCCAATGCCGCGCCGCCGCCTTCTCCCCCTTGGGAGGGACAAAGGCCAGCCTTTCTCGCCGTTGTGATGATCTGCACACATGCACACGAGCCAAGGCCCGGCCTTGCCAAGCCACTGGCGCTCGGGAACACCGGCGCCAACACAGGGCACTCACCGCGGTCACCATGGTCGGCATCCGCCGCGTCACCACCCTGTTCCAACCACCTCGCGCTGATAGAGTCTAGAGAGGTGCCTCGGCAAGCTTTGCCTCGCCAAGGGACGCGTCGAGAACAAGATAGGAGGAGAAGTGGAGCACCGAGGGCTGCTGGTCATGTCCGCCTCACCGGACTACCGCGCGCCCATGCCGTTGTCGTGCTGAAGACGTTCCAGCCACGCTAGGCTGGTAGCGGTTGCCAAACCACCGCGGAAGGAGCCACCTGGATGAGTAGCTCCCCAAGGCACCCACCTTTTTGGCCATAGGAGGCCTGGATGCCGTAGCCATACTCACCTCACCAGCACGGCCGCACGTCGGAGCGTTGTCATCTCGTGGATGATCCCGACGATCCCGGCCACCTCACGTCACGAGGAGGAGCCGATGATGTTCGCCGTAACCTAGCACACCCCGTCGACTAGCTGGATGGAGGAAAAGCCCCCGTCTTGCCCTTGCCCGTCGAAGCCATGTGCTCGCCATGTCATGAGCATCATGTTTATGGGTAATGCATGTGATAAAGTGTGTAGATAAATTTCTTGTAACCTAAAATAAATACTAAAAATGTTAAATGAAAGTTGATTCAATAGCTCATGTATATCAAGTAGGGTTGAAAACCAATTTTATTGAGCAAAAAATATTATAGAACATGTGTGTGGTACCTAAATAAAGCTTGAAGTACAAACTTTGCAGATGGCAATGCAACCTTTGCTGTAGAAAAATAACATTGTTAGCCAATACTTCTAATAGCCTAGAAATGGAACTTGGAATCAAAATTCAGCTCAAAGACTTAGAAGATTTTTAAGTATATAGACAAAAAGACAATGCCATGGTTGGGAATTTATTTTGTGGAATTGAGTTAAGAGGTGGTGTCATGTTTTAGCTCGGGTTGTTAGCCTGATATGCCCTCTTGAGCATGGTGAAGGTGGTTTGGTTCCAAGAGCAACCGTTTAGTTTTTATAGACGCTTTAAAATTCATGCACGACACGATTTCGGGCTGGTTGGCCGGGTGGGCGCGGTCACCATGTCCCGGGGGCGCGACATCGCCACGCTGGCTCGCCCTGCGCACGCACGTGTGCCTGCCGCATGTGGTGGGTGTATGGAAAATGGACCCTTGGCCCATTTACTTTGGATTTTGGTGTTTGATGACCAACACAACCAAATTGGACTAATGAATTTGCAATTGATTGTTTTGTAGTTCAATAGGATGCAAGACGTGACGATCCGATGATGAACACCATAAGCAAGACCTTAGAAGCACAAGAGAAGACCTAAGATATCAAGCAAAGTCCAAGCACGAAGATAGGAACCAAGCTGGATGTAAGATCGCGAAGAAACGAGCTCAAAGAGGTGACCGGACGCTGGACCGAACGCTGGACAACTCACAGAGGTGATCGAACGCTGGACAGCTCATAGAGGTGACCGGACGCTGGACCGGACGCTGAGCAGCAAAGTGACCGGATGCTAGGCGCTAAAGTCCGATCAACATTAGTAAGGTTCCAGAGAGCCGTTTTCGTGACCAGATGCGTCCGGTCAGTGCTGACCAGACGCTGGTCAGTGTCCGGTCAGTAGCAGAAAAGTGGGATTTCATCCCCAACGGCTACTTTCTCAGTGGGGCTTATAAATAGACCCCCAACTGGCCATTTGAAGATGGTGGAGCTGAGGAAACATATCTAGGGTGTTGATACACCATTTTAGTGACCTCCACTTGCATAGTGCTTAGTGTTTCATCAGGTGATTAGTGTAGGTGCTTTGCGAAGTGCTTAGGTTGATTAGACCACCGCTTATGTGCTTGCTGTAGATTTAGGCCTAGTGTTTAGTGAGGTTTGCATACCTCTTACCACTCGGTGCTTGCGCGCACCATTGTTGTACATCGGAGAGGCTTGTAGTCTTGCGAGATCACACCAACCGTGTTTGTGGTGTGGCCGCCACCGTGTACCGGAGGAAACAAGGCCCGCGATGTTTCGGCCGGAAGCTTGATAGTGAAGACGGCGGGGAGCATCCGGGAGAGGCTTGCCGGAAGGCACGTCGGAGACCCACTTGCGCGTGGGGAAGGCCCGAGGCTATCCACGGAGTTACCCGACCGGGAGCTTCGCCCTTGCGAGGGATTCCTAGCGAGGGGCTCCAACGAGGACTAGGGTGATGAGGACATCACTCCTTCGGATGTACCAGCTGATCCTCCAACCGTCATGCAAGGTCCAATGACCCGGGCTCGAATGCGTCAACTCAATTTAGAGGTGAGCTCGTTCTTAAGCGATCCTTTTCATACTTTTGAGAATAGACTACTACCTAATGATGTCATTTTGCTTAGGAATATTGGAGAGGCTCATGAGGGACGTAGAGGACATGGTGGAGGCTATGATGACCAGCAAGGACGTCCAACAGAAACCGGAGGCCCGATCTAACATGATTTCGAGTCTGCCTCGGCCTCCAGGACCAGTCTGCCTTAAACTGGTCACCCAGGACGCATCCGAACTCCGTTTTCGACGATCTACATATGGATGGAAAGCTAATTTGATAAGGAAGCCAGCCCAAGTGGTTTCACATCAATATCTGTTTAGAATCCACAGGAATCATGGTCACAAGTCAGCGTCTAGAATCTACTAGGGTGCTACGACACCTTTTTATCTGTTGGACCATGTATCGTGTTTGGGCCCATTAGGGGCACGTCCAGGGGTCTTGCACGACCCTAGAGTCTTCATAAACAGCCGCCACTCCTCTATTAGGGTTTGGGTTTTGCTTAAATTATTCTGTCAAGAACAGTTTCGCCGTTCATCGGTTTGTGAGACCCCAACTTCGTGAGATTAATCATTCATCTGCAATTTGGTTGTGTTCTTTCTTGTTCTTGCTTGTGTTCTTCGTTGCGCAGGCAGGGATTAGCCTTCTTGGTGAGGTCAACCTGGTCCGTGACTTAGTTGATAACTAGAGGAGCTGTGGTGCTAAGATTGCAGGGTTCAATCTTTCGATATGAAGCCGGATCGGTGTGTCATTCTCCGCCACAACGATAGTTACCTCTACCTGACGGAAGATCGGGATTCCCGTTCCCATTATAGGGGGAAGCTTGTGTGCTTCTTGATACCTCGGTAAAAATACTGGAGTCGTCGATGAGAGTTTGCATATCTCTACCTTGCTCTTTAGCTTCCGCATTTACATTGATTGCATTACTCCTTTTGCGGTAGAGATAGCAACACACTAGCAAAACCGTAGTTGCACATTTAGATAATTTATCTTTTGCATAGGTTTTGCTAAGGTTATAAAAAGAGGCCATAGTTAAGAAGTAGATTTTTAAGTTGCCTAATTCACCCCCCCTCTTAGGCGTCACGGTCCCCTACAAGTGGTATCAGAGCCGGTTGGCTCAATTTGGACCTTTGGCTTAACCGCCGTTGAGCCGACGCTTTTTAGAGTGGTTGGGATGGATACCTCTAGGCCTCTGCACTTTGACGACACTAACTTCCTCTATTATAGAGCTAGAATGGCTTGCTACCTTGAGGCGGTTGATTTGAGTGTTTGGAGAGTCACTCGTGACGGGATGAAAACCATTAAGAATTTCGATAAACCCACGAAGAGTGAAGAAAAGGAAATTCATTTCAATGCTAGAGCTAAAAATTGTTTGTTTGAATTATTTAGTATGGACGTGTTTAACCAAGTGTTCACTTTAAATACAATACATGAAATTTGGTTAAAACTCCAAGAGCTCCATGACGGCACATCTAATGTCTGTGAGCAAAAACATTGTCTAGCTAAACAAAATTATGATTCCTTTACAATGAATGATGATGAGCTTGTTCGTGATATGTATTCTCGTTTGAATCTAATTATCAATGAGCTCCATTCAATAGGACTAACAAAGCTAGATGATGTGGACATCGTGAGGAAGATCATCTCTGTGCTACCACAAAAGAAATATGCAAGCATCATCACCATCCTTCACAACATGGAGGACTTGAGCACCATGATCTCGGCCATAGTCATTGGCAAGATAGTGGCATTTGAAATGTCACGCAAGATGGGTCAAGAAGAAGCCTCTTCATCAAGCAAAGGCAAAGCTCTCGCATGTAGCGAGAAAAAGAAGATGAAGGGCAAGCAAGTTGAGATAAGCTCAAGCTCAAGCTCATCAAGTGAAGATGAAGAAGAAGATGAGGACGATAATGATGATGATGAAGATTCAAGTGAAGATGGTCAATCTTCCTCCTCAGCTCTGACCTTGATGAAGAATCAATCAAACTAATCAATAAGGTGAAGAAGATGATCCAAAGGCTCAATGTCAAGGGTGTGCCCATTTAAATTCAAGATATCATCTTCACCAATCAAAGAAATGAGCAAAGAAAGAGAAGATGCTATGGATGCAGCGAGTTGGGGCTCTTTGTAGAAGTTTGTCCAAACAAGCCCACACCCAAGACAAAGAAGAAGGCATGCAAAAACCAAGCCCTCACATCAATAAGGTCATGGGATGATTCTTCAAGTGAAGAAGAACACCATCACAAGAGGCGAGGCCGCAAGCACTCATCATCAAGCTCTTCTCGTGTGTGCCTTAGAGCACGAGGTAACAAATGCTCATCCTCTAGTGAGAGTGATAGTGATGATGAAATGCCTTCTTATGATGAAATTGTGCAACAAAATCTTAATTATGCTAAAGTTTGCACTAGTCAACAAAAGAAGATCAAAAAATTAAAAGAAAAGCTAGATAGTTCACAAGAAGCATACAAAACTTTGCTTGAACAATATGAGAACTTTGCTAATCTCAATGTTGAACTATCTACTAAAATTGAGCAACTTGAGGCAAGTGCAACAACAAATGCATGCACAATCAATGATGAGCAATTTGTAAAGAAAAATGAAAAATTAAAAGAAAAGTTAGTTAGATCACAAGATGCTTACAAAAGTTTGCTTGCTAAAATGGAAACCATGTGCAAACATTGTGTTGATCTAACTAATAATGTTGTTAATCTTGAAGCCGTCGGTACAACCCCCACTAAGGCATCTAAAAAGAAAAGCTCTATCTTTAACATGCCTAAAAAGGATGCTTCTACTTCTTGTAATGACTTATGTTTAGACTCATCTTTGTGCAACCAAGTTTGTGTTGAGAAAGTTGTTGTAGATACATGCACACAAGAGGTTGCAAAGGAGAATGAGCAACTCAAGCAAGAAGTAGCTCGCCTCACCAAGGACTTGACTCAAGTGAAAGGCAAGACGAAGCAAGCCCAACTTCATCAAGATAACACCGTCAAGGAAGTGAAGAAGCTTGATGATAGACAAACCGTGGTTTGTTACGTGTGCCACAAGGAAGGTCACAAGTCCTATGAGTGCAAGGTGAAGAATGGGGGAGGAGCAAAGAAGAAAGAGAAGAAGCAAACAAGCAAGCTCTCCAACACCTACACCAATAAGGTGGACAAGAAGGCCTCCACACCATACTCGTTAAAGAAGAAGAAAATGACAAGGTGGTGGCCATCAAGGTGAACAAGCAAGCCAACAATGGGGTCAAATGCTTTTGGGGGCCAAAGAAAATCATTTCCAACATGAAGAGCACCAAGAAGGTTTGGATCCCGAAAGGGAAGTGAGAAGTCCAATGGACTTCGGGGAATTTGGAGACTTGGCAAAGTATGGGTGTATTTCATGGGGTGCATCATGATGGACAAAATCATTGCCAAGTGGGTTAGTGAATACTATGGACCCAAATTCCCCTTCCCATGTTAGGTAACTAGATTCAATTTCCTTCAAGTAGTATCAATTTGCATTTCCTACAAGTGGTATTTCTTACAAATTGGTATCTTTAAGCATCTAGTTACTTTTCATGCCTATGTTTGCATTTGCATGCTTATATCTTTTGTCATGCATACACTAGGTATATCTTATGGTAGGCTTGCTCGGTTTCATTCTTAACCCTTGGAGCAAACCTACATGGTTTAAAATTGTTTAGGAGCACGACACATAGCTTGTCTTTTGATTGTTCATCTAATATGTGCCAAAGTCTAAATTGTAGATAATTTCTCCCGAATATCATCTTTGAAAATGATTCTCACATTCATGAGATGTCATCTTTCAAGTGGTATTATTGATTCTAAAATCATTGTGCATGACTTCTACAAGTATTCCACACTTGTGTGCACAAATTTAGGGGGAGGTTACTCTACAAGTTGGATGCTTTGAGACTAACACATTTTTTAAGCTTATCATGTGTGTAGTAGTCTCATTGCAAGGCAAATGAAGTCCCCGGAGTTAAGCATCATACTTCAAGTATACACCACATATTACAAGTGGTAGAAATCAAATTGGCTTCCACATGTGGTATTTCTAAACCGATATCATCATGTTGATTTCATTTTGATATTTACATGCTTCCTCCATGCATTTTATAGATTAAATTCCCTTGAGCAATAATTTGCCAAATATGCATATGCCTTGCTTTCTACCATATGTATGCATATATTTAGGGGGAGCTTAATCTATATAATGTGAGAGTCAAATTTTGTGACCTATTCCACTCTACACACAAAGGATCACAAAGTTTGACCCTCCCTTGTGCTACTAATGTCTTTCTTTTTGGTGTTTGATTCCAAAGGGGGAGAATTTGGAGGACCAAAAGTAAGCATTAATTTGTAGGGCCACAAGCTAGATAATTTACAAGTGGTAATGGTCTACAAGCGGTAATGGTCCGAGAAAGGGAGGATAGTGGATTACGGATTAGTCTATGTAATGAGGAGAATTTGTAGGAAGCAAGGCTTAAATCCATAATGCCACATGGGGACATTTTGTAAGGGCAAAATAAGTTTTTATGTAGTATCTTTTAGTCTTACAAGTAGTATCTTTTAGCATCATATAACCTTGCCCCTTGCATTGCATCCTAGCAAGTAGATAGTTTTTAAATTCTAAATTTTTATTATTTGCTTGCTTTGGTCGTGTTGTCATCAATCACCAAAAAGGGAGAGATTGTAAGGAAAATGGACCCTTGGCCCATTTACTTTGGATTTTGGTGTTTGATGACCAACACAACCAAATTGGACTAATACATTTGCAAGTGATTGTTTTGTAGTTCAATAGGATGTAAGACGTGACTTGGACGAAGGTGATGTGATGATCCGATGATGAACACCATAAGCAAGACCTTAGAAGCACAAGAGAAGACCCAAGATATCAAGTAAAGTCCAAGCACGAAAATAGAAACCAAGCCAGACGCAAGATCATGAAGAAACGAGCTCACAGAGGTGACCGGACGCTGGACAGCTCACAGAGGTGACCGGACGCTGGACCGGACGCCGGGTGCCAAAGTCCGGTCAACATTAGTAAGGTTCTAGAGAGCTGTTTTCGTGACCGAATGCGACCGGTCAGTGCTGACCGGACGCTGGTCAGAGTTCGGTCAGTAGCAGAAAAGCGGGATTTCGTCCCCAACGGCTAATTTCTCAGTGGGGATAATAAATAGACCCCCCAACTGGCCAATTGAAGATGGTGGAGCTGAGGAAACATATCTAGGGTGTTGATACACCATTTAGTGACCTCCACTTGTATAGTGCTTAGTGTTTCATCAGGTGATTAGCGTAGGTGCTTTGCGAAGTGCTTAGGTTGATTAGACCACCGCTTATGTGCTTGCTCTAGGTTTAGGCCTAGTGTTTAGTGAGGTTTGCATACCTCTTACCACTCAGTGCTTACGTGTACCATTGTTGTACATCGGAGGGGCTTGTAGTCTTGCGAGATCACACCAATCGTGTTTGTGTTGTGGTCGACATCGTGTACCGGAGGGAACAAGGTCCGTGGCGTTTCGGCTAGAAGCTTGATAGTGAAGACGGCGGGGAGCATCCAGGAGAGGCTTGTCGGAAGGCACATCGGAGACCCACTTTGCGTGGGGAAGGCCTGAGGCTATCCATAGAGTTACCCGACTAGGAGCTTGGCCCTTGCGAGGGATTCCTTGCGAGGGGCTCCAACGAGGACTAGGGGGAAGCTTGCGTGCTTCTCGATACCTCGATAAAATACCAGAGTCATCGATAGGAATTTGCATATCTCTACCTTGCTCTTTAGCTTCTGCATTTACATTGATTGCATTACTCCTTTTGTGGTAGAGATATCAACACACTAGCAAAATCATAGTTGCACATTTAGATAGTTTATCTTTTGCATAGGTTTTGCTAAGGTTAGAAAAAGAGGCCATAGTTTAGAAATAGATTTTTAAGTTGCCTAATTCACCTCCCTCTTAGGCGTCACAGTCCCCTACAGTGGGCCAAGGCCGCCTCCGACCTGGCCATCACCTGGCTGTAGCCGGGCGCTGCGGGCCACTGCGTTGCTGCTCCACTCATCACCATGCCATCGTCACTGCCGTTGTCGCCTTGCCGAGCTACCGGGGCGCAGTCATTGCCATCCTCGGCCGCTGCCGTACGATGCTGCTGCCACCGTGACACCATGCTGCGCTGCTGCTGCTTACCGTGCCACCACACGCACATGGGCTGTCCTAGCTGCTCACGCCGTTGCCTCGCCTTAATGGCGCTGCGGCCGCGCAGGCCGTGCCCCTACCCGCCTCCCCACGCGCGCACGTGGTCTGGCCATGTTGTCGCGTAGTGAGTGCATAGACGCTGCCTCGAGTCTGGCCGACCGCTTGCCACCAAGGCGAGGATGGCCAGAGCTCGGACCCATCTCCTATCCCTGCCGCTTCCGCCGTCGGAGCCTCAACCCACGTAATTAGCCAGCGAGAAATCACCTCAATCCAATTTAGTGTGTCCGTGGTTCTGTCATCAAGCCCTCTCGCTGCCCGACCCCACCCAGCCTTGAAGCGTGCACGACCAAGCTCCAATTTGGAGTCTTCCTTGCCACCGCGGTGCGTCGCCGCCCAGCTTGGCCGCACATGGCCAGCCCTCCTCCATCATCCTCCACTCCAACTGTCACCTCGGTAGACCCAAGGTAGTCTCCTACTGCTCGCTCATCAACCGTCTAGGCCTATAGTTGCCCGAGCTCACCGGATGGCCGCGCGCCACTGCAGCCTTCCCGAGCGAGTCCCGCCACCCCTCACCGCCATCTAGTGTAGCCACCATGGTCGGGGATGGTGACCGACCCGATAGGTGGGTTGGCGTAGGTCCCAGGTGGTCGGCGCGGCCACGCTGTGTTAGCGTCCGTCGCGCCGCTGTGCGCTGGGTCGTCAGGGGTGCGTGCAGGGGAATTCCAAGAAGGTCAGGGGGTTAAGTGAGAGTGTCTAAGAGAGGGGGAAATAGTACTAGGACTTAGGTGTGATTCGGAAGAAAACCGAGGACTTTGTTACAAAAGCACCAACACATATGTGGACCGCGCACTGAAATCGTCTTTCTTTTTTCTAAATGAATTAGTTGTTGCTTTTCTAATTTAGTTTCTGAGCTAAACTTGTATATTTAATATAAATTCGTGTAGATGTCCAAAAATTGTGAAACTAATTTTATTAGGTTCCAAAAATCATTGTCTACCTAATAGTGTAGTTAGTTCATACATATCTATGTTAATGCTAAGGCCTATCAAATCATTTGAAAGTACTTAATATTAGTAGGATAAAAATTATAGGAATTTTTGTAGTAAATTGGTGATAGCTTTAATCCTAGAATTTTTACAGTAGCTTCATTGTATTATTATGTGCTTACTGTAATTTTTGTAGCCCTACAATAGCTTGTTTATTAGGGTAGCTAAATATCCATTAAACCTTTAATATGAATAAAAGAAGAATATTGTCTTATGAAATAAAGCACTTGTTAGGGTGAGCTTGACACTTGATTTGATAGAGCTAATGTTTAGCTTAGTATCTTAACCATTAGAGCTAGCTTGTTAGTATAGCCTATGTGTTCTTATTTTAAGAGTTGTTGTTGTTTAAATATTAAATCGTTGCGTCATGATCATCGCATGCATATAGAGAATGAGTCAGCGGAAATCATGATCACTGGCGAGCACGAGTTCGAGGAGATCGTCGAGGACTATGAGGAGGAGATTCTCATGCAGGAGAAGGTCCCGGAGCTACCACTGACTGACTCAGCTGACACCGCACCTGCCCAAGGCAAGCCCCGGTGCATAACCCCTATTTTTCGTATACACCGTATATATATGTGTGTTGTGCATTTACGTTGCAGGAGTTTTATGGAAACCACATGCATATATATATATCTATCATAAGAGTCTTACTATTGCAGGTTCGAGTAGCTGCTATGCTTAGGTTGTCGGTAGCGTGAGTAACTGCCGTTACTCAAAATAGGTGATTACTATTACTCTCATAATAAAACGATGAAAAGAAAATGGAGACCGGGCAGTAATATGGTATGAATATTGGTGGGCATAACAAGTTGTGTCCCGCGGCCAACGGGGCTTAGCCTGGTTAGACTGTTTTCCCTGTCCGTGCCGATTGAGGACCGTCCATTGCTGTGGATGGTAGTCAGGTCACGGACTTATTATCCTGAGCACATACTTGCTTATGGGAGCGAGAAGGCTCGTTGCGCTCTTGTTGTGGGTTCTGGCTCTTTTCGGACCGACTTATTGGAGGTGGGGAAATGTGGAGGTCTAAGCACCATACTGAGACCGGGTCTCAAGTGTGGGGGCTTAGAGTCCAAGTTTGGACGGGGACCTGGACCCCTCGATAGGAGTGGAATGGGTTGGTCTCGTTTGTACCTGGGGTACAAGAAGGACGTGTGTTTCAGGGTACCCAGTTGTGATACATTGGTTCGCGAATTGCCGTTTCTATGAGACGGTAAGACTTGGCTATGGTCTAGCACCGTAGTAAGAACTAGAAGATAAAAGGGTGGTAAAATAGTTCTGATTGCTCAACTCTTGCTTGAAGGTAGAACAGGTGCTTACATAGAATGGTTAACTAATAAAATAATCATGACTGCTAATAAAACTTGACCTTAAGGACGCACTATTAGTAATGCTTTTCGTAAATAAAAGAAAATAGCAAACCATATTGCCTATCATATCCTTGAGAGCTGAGAAAATATTCCCATTAGTCAGGTAAGTCTTGCGAGTACATTATGTACTCAGGGTTTATTTTACCCTGTTGTAGGTGCAGCTTGAGGAGTTAGCTCTTGTGTGGAGGATTCTTCTAGTGGGCACAGATGGATCCGTGTATTGTTTCTGCTAGATGATTATTATATTCCGCTATTTAATTATCGCACTTTAAACTCTAGTGTTGTAATAAATAATTTCTAAGACTCTATGTTCTATGAAATGTACTAAGTATTGTAAGCTCGTACTCATTATTAGATCCTGGATGTAAAATGTGGATTGTTTCGAGTTCTCCCTTTGTGTGTGCTCGACAGAACTGCCCGTTTTAGCCCATTTTTGGGGCGCTTAGTGTCTAGTGGAAGATAAGTGCATCCGAAAGTGTGTTATTCCAAGCGGTTCTGCCACACTCGCCATGGTACAGACTTCGTCGCGCCTCTAGGTCACCTCCGACGAGTTGTCTAGCCTCCTTGTGGTCCCAATCGAAGAAAAAGGGCCACCTTTAGCTCCAATCATGGCCGTAGCCGCCTCGCCGCAACCCGCCGCCGCCGCCGAGGCACTGTCACTGTGGCCAACCTCACCGTAGCCCTTGGAGACTTGCCTGGTACCCTAGCCATGCTCGCTGGAGCACCCGAAAGCCGTAGAAGCCTCGCTTGGGCTGTGCCAATGTCCCTGGCGCCTTTGCCATCGATCCGTGCCGCTGCCATCCACCGTGACGCCTAAGCCGGGCGCCCGAGCCTCCAAGTCACCGTCTTTGGCCCACCGTGGAGTTCCCCGCGACCTCACGATGCCGTAGACGCCCTTAGCTGCCCCTCCGAGCTACCACAGCGCGAGAACACGCGAGCTCGCCGCCGGCGAGAGCGCCTCCGCGAGATTGAGAGGGAGCCACCGTGCCCCCGCCTGAACCCGCGTGCACCCATGAAAGGTCCTAATGGCTAGAGAGGGGGGTGAATAGCCTATTAAAAATTTCTACAACAACACTAAGACAAATGATTAGTCAATAAGATGGCGAAGCGAATTTTGCGCTAGCACTATACTTGGGGTTGCAAGCCACCTATCCAATTCTATTTTCTATGATCTCTAGTATATCACAACAAAGCTATGTCACTAATATACACCTAGGTGATCAACCTAGTGAGAGTAATACAATTAAATGATACACTATCTAGTCTTAACTACCACTAGCTCTATCCAAGTGAATGTATAATGAAATACAAGAGAGTGGTAGAGAGGTATACCGCTGTGGCAAGTGACCAATGAGTGAATACCAAGGAGATAATCAAGACACAATGATTTTTTCTCCGAGGTTCACTTGCTTGCCAGCAAGCTAGTCCCCGTTGTGGCGATTCACTCACTTGGAGGTTCACGCACTAATTGGCATCACATGCCAAATCCTCAATAGGGTGCCGCACAACCAACACAAGATGAGGATCACACAAGCCACGAGCAATTTACTAGAGAACATTTTGGAAAGGTCAAGAACCCCTCACAATCACCACGATCGGAGCCGGAGATAATCACCAACCTTCGCTCGATGATCCTCGCTGCTCCAAGCCATCTAGGTGGCGGCAACCACCAAGAGTAACAAGCGAATCCCGCAGGGAAACACGAATACCAAGTGCCTCTAGATGCAAACACTCAAGCAATGCACTTGGATTCACTCCCAATCTCACAAAGATGATGAATTAATGATGGAGATGAGTGGGAGAGCTTTGGCTAAGCTCACAAGGTTGCTATGTCAATGCAAATGGCCAAAAGAGTGAGCTAGAGCCGCCCACACGCCTTTAAATAGAGCCTCCAACGAAATAGAACCGTTGGGCTCACAGAGCACCCTACTGCTCACCGACCGGACGCGCAGGTCGGGGCGACCGGACGTACGCCACCCAGCGTCCGATCGTCCACGTGATCTCAACGGCTAGTCTGCTTTGTGCCACGTGATAAGTTGCGACCGGACGCTCCATCACTGGAGTCCGGTCATTTCCAGTAAGGTTCTAGAGACAGTTTTTCGTGACCAGACGTGTCCGGTGGCTCATGATCGGACCCAGGCCTGCGTCCGGTCAACTCAGCCTCTCTTTGTTGCTTGCGTTAGCATACATCACTACGTGACCGGATGCACCCCCTGCGCGTCTGGTCCCTCTTTCTCTTCTGCGTCCGGTCAAGGGACCGAGGGCGGCCTTCACTGCGCACCACTGACCGGACGCGGGGTCAGAGTCCGGTCACTACCCAAGGCAAAGTCCAGTCAATATGAAACTTCTCCTTTTTGACCCCAAACTTCACCACCATTGATCAAATGTGCCAACCACCAAGTGTATCACCTTGTGCACATGTGTTAGCATAATTTCACAAATATTTTCAAGGGTGTTAGCACTCCACTAGATCCTAAATACATATGCAATGAGTTAGATCATCTAGTGGCATTTTGATAACCGCATTTCGATACGAGTTTCACCCCTCTTAATAGTACGGCTATCGATCCTAAATGTGATCACACTCTCTAAGTGTCTCGATCACTAAACCGAAAAGCTCCTATCAATTTCACCTTTGTCTTGAGCTTTTAGTTTTTCTCTTTCTTCTTTTCCAAGTCCAAGCACTTGATCATCACCATGGCATCACCATCATCATGTCATGATCTTCATTTGCTTCACCACTTGGAGTAGTGCTACCTATCTCATAATCACTTTGATAAACTAGGTTAGCACTTAGGGTTTCATCAATTCACCAAAACCAAAATAGAGTTTTCAACCCAGTGTACCGTAGACCGAAGAGAGAGAGAGGGAGTAGACGTGTTCCACCGTGGACCGTGCCTGCGGTCCATGGATCCGCACCACGCTATCCACCGTGGACCAGGCCCGTGGACCTGAGCCCAGTAGTGGCCCGCTTGCGCCACGTGGCCGCTTGCTTAGGCGACACGTGTCCGAGCCTGGCCCAACCCGGCCCATTATCCAGCCCGCCAGGCCCAGCCCAAGCCCGGTCAACCATTGACCGTTGACCGTTGATCCGGTCCCACCTGTCAGTGACCGTGTTTCCTGCGCCCAATCCCGTGCCCGCACGTGTCAAGCCCTAGATTTTCCTATTCTTTTTCTTTTTCAAGAAAATGATTTAAATTAGAAAATTCATTCGACCTCAGAAAAATATGAAACCAGTGTCCTAATTTTTCTAAAAATGAGCTCTACGTCATAGGCTTGTGTTTGAGTATATTTGGATCTTTTGAATTTCTGTTGCTTCTTTGTGATCATCTATTGGAGTCGCTTATCGCGGCTATATGTCTCGTTTGACAGACCCAGAGGAGCCACAGACTGAGGAGCATGACCCCGACTACACCGAGGAGCTTGGAGATGACCTGCCAGGTGCCACATCCCACGTCCCACCCAACCTCGTAGAATCCTATTAGACATGCTACAATATAGATGCTAGTGCTTTTACTTTTATGCAAATGATCCGTGATAGGTTGCATGGTAGAATTGCTTATAAGCCACTACCTTGTCGCAACCTATACCCCTGCACACCCGATGTTAGGATAGACGCTCGCTTACTTATTTGCTACTGCTTCTACTACGCATTATATCTGTGATGTGATGCTTGGTGGAGGATTGTATGTGAGTGGTTTAGGCACTTAGTGCCGATGATGTGGTAACAACCGGGGAGATCTTGGCGTGCGTTTTGAGTGTGTGGTGAGGGTTGAGTCGATCGGGCAGGATCTTATGACGAGTCGTTGGATGAGTCTTGCCAGGGGGTGCGACCTGGGCATCCCCTATGAGAGGTATCTGTGGCGGGTGCATGTGAGATGAGGAGATCCCGGGGTGGAGTGTCTTTGTGGGATGAAGCTCCGGGATGGAGGTGTCATCAAGGCACGGGGTGTTGGTTATCCCTTTTGAGAAGATATCATGTCCGGTCCCCCTAAGGACTGGTATGTCGAGAGAACCGGATCATAGGACCCTACGTGCACGCCACTCGTCCCTAAATGGGCGGGGGATGGATGCTAACCAGCTAGGATGGTGCCACTACTACTAGGTTGGAAGTGGATAGTGTAGAGAGGTACGGGCATGTGGCCCACACCCTCCTAAGACAGCGTAATGACCTCTAGGGTCCGGTACTACATCTCATAGTCTCAGCGTTTCGGTGGACTTCGGGGTGGCCTAGGGTTGAGTGGTAGGGTGGCATCGCACCGGTTGGAAGGTAACCCGGTATCAGCCTAGGCGGAGCACCACCGATGATGGTGATATTGTGGTTCCAGGTGTACACGCTCTGCAGAGTTGATCGATCTATACATATAGCCGCGTCCTCGGATATGGACATTCCTATGACCTATACTTCCTTTGATTAGTGAGTGGAGTCCTTTGTTCCCTCCCTCAGGGTTCTTGTGTTGGTTCCTAGCTTTGGCCGATGAGGCAAGGTACGAGCAGGAGTCGTCCTTGCCGCCTAGAGAGTGTGAGAGTGATAAGATGTGTGTGATGGGATGGGAGAACATGTGGATGAAATGGGTTAAAACTTGATGAATTATTATTAAAACTTGACATGCTCGTATAGAAAACTACAACCACAAATAGGTCTTTTGCTTTATCCTTGCATTCCACTACCACAAAGCAAATGCAAAGCATAGAGTGAGAGCCAGTGGCCACTACAAATCGTACTGATAATTGTTTGATAGGTTCCGAGCCTGAGTATGACTACCAAGGAGACGTTTGGGAGGATTAGAGGTCTTGTTCATGCGCTCAAGTTTGGTTGAGAAGATGGAGTCGACACCGCTGCCTTTTCTACTTGATGCTGTTCTAGATGCTGTATGCTCTGAATGGTTCCGCCAAGTGACGATGTAATAATGAGTAAACCTTACTATTTGTACTCTCTTTAAGACAGGTATTCGATGTATGACTGTGATATCGACTGTTATTTGATAATGTGATGGGATGATCACCTGAGACTACCATGTTATACTTTGAATATGTGGATTTTCCTTTGAGAAAATCAAAATCGTTTCACCTAGCGTGGCTGATTTGGCTCTAGTTTGTCCCGTCCTATCCTTTGCTAAGTTGCTATCTTTGCATCTGGAAGCAGTAGCGGACCTAATGCGCAAATGGAGCCCGGATGAAACTCAAGGCATTGATGAGCAACCTGTTCGTTTGGCTGTGGCTTGTCGTAAATGATCGTAAATTTTCAGTCGAAACAATATTTTCTCTCACACAAACCAGCCAGCAGTACTTCTTCACGAACTAGCAATGATATGAACCAGCCAACCGAACACGCTGGAGATTGCATGTTTTTAAACTTGAGCGTGATGCGATGAATACCTCATGCGTGCGCTTTTGCCAGTGCACAGACGAGCGCCTAGGGTCGTTGGGCCCTAGGTCTGCCACTGTCTAGAGGGGATGGCTTGCCACTCTAGGCACTAGGCACTGACCTCCTTCCCCCACCTGCTCAACGTGTCCTCCATGTTGCATCTCCTAGCCATCCTCACTCCCTGCAAAGAAGCCACACAACACAGCCAAATAGTGTCCAAGGTGAGAAAATAGAAGTGTCATGACGGCCGAGTCGAAAGAGACCAGCATGGCATTTACAACGGGTTTGGGAGTAGATGAGGGGTAATTTTGTCATTTCAACATCAGGAGGGTATGTTTTGTTTCTATTTATTCTACTTTTGTGAAGAAAATGATACTAGTGGTTAGTGTGGTTTTTTTAGAATGTACTAAGCATGTATTTCATTAAAAAGGACAGATTTTATAGATTAACCAAAAAAAAAAAAAAGTACAAAGAAGGCAAGAAAAAAAAGAAACAACAAGAATGACCAACACTGACCAGGGTGAGAACAACAACTGAACAACCAGCACACAACTCACAACTCTTAGAAGCTTGCAGCTCAACGAACTAAAGCAGTGGTAGATGCACTGCAGTGGATTTTTTGAAGGTTGAGTTGCAAACTTGCAATTCGATCTTTTCTAATAACGAATTCGATTTAGGGGCAGAGTATAAAACATGCAAATTTTCTCTCCCCGTTTTCTCGCTTCTGTTATGTGTTTGTTCGTGTGGTGTGCCCTTTTTTTTTGGCTTTGCTTTGTTAAATGGCAGCGTCCTGCAGGTGATAAGTCAGAAACTCAGAATGCTCCAATTGTTCAGCGTCGACTAATCAAATGAAGAGTAAACCCCCGGGGCCTGCTTATAGAAATGAAACAACACGCAAAACTTGGTTTGATCCGGAATTCTGGTGCTCCGAATGCTCAAATGAGAAACAGCATGTCGGCTGTCACTTCACATCAATCTAAATGGTAAAGGGAGAAAATTTAATTTAAACCAATGACATTGGCCCTGTTCGTTTTGCTGAAAAGTCGTGGCTGAAAGTAGTGTTCACTGATTTGTTGTAAGAGAAAAACACTGTTTATTTACTGAAATAGTACGGCTCATAAGACAAGCAAACAGGGTCATTGACACTTCAAGGGAAAACGAAGATTTAAATGACATGTTAGGAAATGCTACAATTTTGTCGTGATCTAAACCTACACGGTAACCACGCTGGAAGACCATTGAGGTCACTAGAAAGTTCATGGGAGCAGAGCACATCCATAGGATGGTCGATGGTCGGTGAATGCACGTGCCTGGGTTTAGAAGATTTCAAATCCTCAAGTTCATCAGGGGTGTGAATTTCAAAAATGATAGGACGCGGCGTCTGTCCTGTCCGAACGCCACGTGCCTGGACCTGCGGACTAGCTGGCCCAATAAAACCCGCGTTCGTTCTCTTCTGTTGCTCCTGCTGGTCGCCTCACGCTGCTCCTTCTTCTTCTCCTCCTCCGCCGCCCCCTTCCATTGCTCCTGTCGCTCGCCCGCGTAGCTCCTGCTCCTCCTGCTCCACCCGCCCCGTTGCTCGCCTGCTCCTACCTTTGCTCCGCGCGCTTGCCTCGTTGCTCTTGCCATTGCTCCTGCTCCTGCTCTACGTGCTCGTCTCGCTGCTCCTGCCGCTGCTCCGCTGTCGTGCCCGCTGCTCCTGCTCCACCACTCGCTCGGTCCGACGACGTCGATAGGCGCTGCCAGCACAAGCCGGAAGCCCTCCAGCCTCGCCCACTGCTATGGCTACGGCGCCCCGATGCGGACAGTGGAGGAGGCAGCACCGGGATATGATGCATGTTGCAAGCTCACATTTTAAATGTTTTAGAGGTATGTTGCAAAAGTAGATCGGGATGTTGCATATGTTGCAATGGTTGTACACGTATGTTGCAAGAGTTTGTCTTCAATGTTTCATCTGTTTTTCAGACATATGTTGCAAGCGTGTTGATTTGGATGTTGCATATAGTTTTTACACATAAGTTACAAGTGTTTTATCTAGATGTTATTTGTGTTTGCAATAGTTTTCAAGTGTGTTTGCAAGTGTTTCAAACGCATGTTTCAAGTGTTTCATCTATCTTTTTTTTTATATATTGCAAGTGTTGCATCCAAATGTTTCAAAAGTAGATCGGGTGTTGCACGTGGGATACGCGTGGAAAGCTGAAGGGGGGCGCGGCCCGGGCGACGTTCGATGGCATGGGCCCCGCGTGGCTGCGAGACACAAGCGCGGACGAGCAACGTCCGGCCGGCGCGGGCCCATACATGAACACGGAAAAACGGACTACAGCCATGGACGTCCTCCAGGACGCTAGCGGTGCCGTGCAAATTTAGGTCTCTCTCCTTTGGCATAGGGCTCCAAGAAGCTCCAGCTCGCTGAAGAAACAGAACGCTTGGTTCGTTAAGATTGCTTTGAACGAAACCTTCCGTAAGATTTTGCGGATCGAATTTGTTTGCCTAGCTGTGGTCGCACTGATTTGCAGTCTCTCCTCACATCTGCAGGCCAGCGCTGCCGACACGCCGTGCGGCACCGGCGGCGCGCCACGTACACGTGACGTGCCGAGGGACCTCATCGTCCTGAACTGAAACCGATTCCTGGGTCTCCCCGAAAGCCACATCATTCGGCAGCTGGAGAAGCGATCCAAACAAGGGTTCAGGGCTTCAGGCATAAATTTGTACCAAAAAAAAAGGGCCCTGCGTGGAGATCTTACAGTCTAATACCCTACAACTACAAGCAAGACCTATGTACAGACTACAGACCAGCTAGCAATGCAACTCCAAGACTGGCTGGAATGGAACCAGGGCAATACTGGAGCTGCTCTTACAGGCTACAGCACCGCCAAATGAAACCAGGGCAATATTCACAGAGCAAAACACGGGGGTCCATGTCCATGGCTTGAGGGCTCCCCATGGATTACGTGGACTTGATCCTGTCCAGTCTGAACTTGGCCTGCGAAAACGCGGCATCAGATCAGAGATGGTGATGTTGTTATGTTACTACAGTAGTACTATGCAGTGATCCGAGAATCAGATTCAGCGCTAGATAGTAGAGAAATGAAATCAGAAGCAGCAGTCGTAGTGCTAACCATCATGGAGTGGATGTCATCAAGGAGGGGCCGAAGCAGCAATGCGAGCCTCCTGATCTCATCCTTGAGAGCACAGCGGTCTTGTCCCATCCCCAGCAGCAGGCTGGTGAAGACCTTCCTCTCAGGGATGAGCTTCAGTGCTATCTGCAAATGAAGTCGAATCGATCAATAATTTACCAGAGATTATTCAGAATTGCGCCAACTAATCCAAGTTCATTCAGGCAGAAGACGAGAAGCGTCAGCATATATTTCCGCATAGGTGGTACAGTACAGAAGCGCACAAAGGATTCAGTGATCCCAGACCTTGCACGCCGCCGAAGAGATCCAGCCATGCCATGGCTTCAGGCAGACCTCGTACGCAGCTTCGACAAGCTCTGCAAGGCTCTGCTGCTGCTCAGAGTCCTCCAAGCTCTGTAACAGCACAATTGTGAAGTCCATGGATCTGGCAACATTAGGAGAGAAAAAAAAAAGATGCATTACAAGTGAGAAGAGGTGTATTTAATTTACAAGTAGCTTGCATTTTGACAGCACGAGCTAAGCTAAGAACGAAGAGTGGTGTGAACTCCTGATGACGTGGTTGTTTTGTTTTACCTGGCAAGCCACAGGACAGCCCTTGCGCAGCTGTCGACCTTCCTTGCAGTGCCCTCCTTGACTTCCTTCTCGACTACCCCCGTGAGGGTCGAGTACTTGGCTGGGTCCGACAGGTACAGCTTCTGCAGCCTCTGCATGCAACAGGCATCATCCTCCACTGTTCAGGGTTTTTCTTTTTCCAGTTTGTATGTTTTAGAGAGATTAAAAAAAGGCAGTTTTTGGGCATTTTTGAATGGCGTTTCATCAGCTATGAAATCCAAATCCTACGACCCCCCAAAAGTAGCAGAACATTTCGAAAGATAAGCTAAACATGTGTGTGGGTGGATAAACTTTGAACTGCAAGTCTACAACTAGAAACGGATTATGGCACTCGATCTACATTTGGTGCTCCTAATACTTTGTACTAGTAGTATAGTATAGCCAATACTAGAAGTTCCATGCACAGGCCTGCCCCAGCAAATACTGCAGCTCTCATCTTTCATGCCAAGACAGACAATCCTTAGAGATTCCCACCTGGCGTGCAATCTCCATCACTACGTCCTTTCCTTTGCCTACAACTCTAGCGTAGGAGTAGCAGAAGATTTTACATCTACACCCTGCTCGCCGTCCACTTCGTCTTTGGCCTCGTTCGTTTTTTTAAAAAGTCATAACTGAGAGACTGTTCGTTGATTTGTTGTGTCGCAAGACAAGCGAACAGAGCCTTTATCTTTGGATGGAATGGAAAACAAAAAAAGATGACGAAAGCGTCAGCTTCTCGCAAAGATAGGAGAGGAGAGACAGCAATCGGGAAAGGGACGGGACACGAACTGCCGGCCAAAAATTGCACCAGGCCGGCCACGGCCAGTGGGCGGATGCGACCGGAGCAGTTGGAGAAGGCCTGTGCGCGGCACACGTAACGGGCCCGCCCATCCGTGTCGTACATCGCCGGTCGGCCCCGTTCGGTCCATATTTGTTTGGTCGGCTTATTTTTCCATCTCAACAGTGTTTTTCTCTCACGCTAATTCAATCAGAATAGTATTTTTCAGCCAATATTCAACGAGCCGAACGAGATCTTTACGCTGATAATAATCCTCTCCTACCCTATCCTAAAATAAACCAGACCATGGCGTGACATAACCCGGTATATGCGGCCAAACGGACCCGGTGGGTCCTATTGGTGCGTAGCCGTGTGGTCGGCACGGGACAGGGGCAAGCGGACGCGGATGCGTGACGTACCCCCGTCCCCCCCTGGCTACGGACCTGGCTGCATGGACCACACCAAACAGTTTCGAGATGCGGATTCATGCTGCAATTTGATCCAAACCTGCAACCCTTTCTTGTTTCTTTTATGGTAAACTTGCTCTCTCGTCTTGTACGATCAGGCAGAGCAAGTGGAGCCTTTTGCAGGTCTGGTTTACTTCCCAAAAATTTTCAACCCAAACTATCACATCAAATCTTGCGGCACATGCGTGGAGTATTAAATATAAACGAAAAAAACTAATTGCACAGTTTGATTGGGAATCTTGAGACGAATGTTTTAAGACTAATTAGTCCATGATTAGCCATAAGTGCTACAATACTAACATGCGCTAATGATGGCTTAATTAAGCTTAATAAATTCGTCTCGCAGTTTCCAGGTGAGCTATGTAATTAGTTTTTTTTATTAGTATCCGAAAACCTCTTCCAACATCCTGAAATATCCGATATGACATCCAACAATTTTTATTTCGCGAACTAAACACAGCCTAAGCAGGGAGGCGTCTGATGACAGACACTCTCTGCCTAATTGCAGCCTTGCGGTTGCAGGTAGTAGTATTTGCAACAAGTACTACTAGCGTTAATAGTACATAATCTACCGTATCAGCAACCATGAAGCGTTAATAGTACTCCTAGTCTTAATCCGGGAGACGAGAAAGAGAGGAGGTCTTGTTTACTCACCTCGATGTTCCGTTGGACGTCGAGCCTCAGCACGGCCATGGTCGGCCCGATCTTATCTGCACACAGCAACACCACGCACCACGCCATGGCCAAATCGCCATTCAACACAACAGTGAGAAAAAAAAAACATCAGAATTCAGAACTTTAGAAGCAACCCGCCAAGAGGCACAAGCATGATACTGCAGGTGACTGGCTATATACAGAACAGAAGGATCAAGAAGTAGAGGAGGTTTCAGGGCAAGATGAAGAGCAGATACATGCATGGTACTCACCGAGCACGCGGAGGAGGAGGTGCGACAGCGCCAGGAAGCGCAGCGTGGGCAGCGACGACGCGTCCGCCATGCCATCGCCGCCGCCGCCGTGCTTGAGACGGGCCGGCGGGGACAGCTCCTCGATGGCGAGCCGTATCTCCGACCACTCCACGGCTTCGTCGCCTCGATCCTCCTCCTCCCGCTCGTCTCCTTCTTTCTCGTCCCTCTCACCCTCCGCTGCTCCTTCCTGCTGCTGCTGCTGCGGTGGCCCGCTGGTGAGGGCCCTGGCTGCTTCTCCCTCGCTTCTTTCCCTCTCCACCATGGACGCGGCGCCGGTGGCTGTTGCACCTCTCACTCACTGCCAAGGCATTCCAAGCTTATCCTCCCTCCTCTCTGCTGAGAGACAGGCAGAGAGAGCAAGTCAAATGGCCGCGCCTTGCAGAGACTTGACCCTCCAAACGGTAAGCCGGCCTTGATATATATATATATATAATCCTAGTATCCTACTAATAATATCCAGGCAGGTGTCGCTACGGAAAAGCCTGTACAAACAGGCATGCTATTGCTAGGACCTCAAACCTCTGTCCATGGCTTTTCAAAATAGGGTTGGCATCGTTACGTTTGCAGAGCTCAAACCGCGGCTTTGCCTTGCCAATGCAAGCAGAGAAACAGCTTCAGTCGACCTCAGCAGCTTACACTCATGATGTCGATGCCTCATCGACGTCACATATCTTAATGAACAAAATAATGGGAGGCAAAATATATATAATGTAAATAAATGTAGACCTATCAGACTTGCGAGAGATAAATCTAAACAAAAGGGATCGACGGCAGTGACTCCAATGATCCGGTCGTCACGTAACACGTTACTTGAGCAATGACGTATAAATAGTGGCCGATGTCATTTCCCTGCTCGTGCTCGGCGAGGCGTCGTCGACGCCGGAGTGACACTGCAGATGAATCTCTCTCTCTCGCTCTCGCGTCACCTTATCCAAACAAAGCGGCGGCGGCAACGAGATCGGCCCTGACCGTGCTTGCTTTCTCCTGTAACGCTATCTGGTGTCGTCAGAGAAAAAGCAGCGGCACACCAAATCTACTGCAGCTAGTGGTAACCAAGTCAAAAAAGTTGGCGCTGCAATATTACTATAGTAATGCAATCTCATAACCATGATTCAAATCCAGCAGCTGCAAGCGAAGCTCAGTCACAGACAAGCAGCATGCTTATCTAGTTATATTACAAGGGCAAGCATAGCATTTCCCAGAGCGCAAACCCAATCGGCAAAAATTATGTGGCACAGCTAGGCTTCAATTCAAGCAGGCTACCCATAAAACCGTTGCATCATGTCTGAATTTGTGTCCACAGAGCACATGCTTAAAATCACATACCCGTAGACCGCCCGCATTCGAGCAGCAGCAGAATGGCACGCTCCTTTCACATACCTTGCCGTTTCAATAAGCTTGGTGGCTGGTACTATATTTCTAGTTTAGCAACACAAGCACATCAGCATATTATCCTCTGGCGGTGCCTGTTTGAAACAGATGCAGGCCGTCATGAAACACAGGGTCAATATTTTGTCCACCGATTAAAAGTGCAGACACCAAATGAGCTCACGTCATAATTATCTTTATGACAAATACATAGCCACACACACAGCCCTCATAGTGAAGGGGTACTACTCAACCATTGGGTCAAGCAAGTTCAAGCAACCATCTGAATATCACAGGAAGATGATAGTATCTTTTATTCCATGCATACATAGTACTTTCTACGGTTTCCATGCTCTATGGCACCTTAGCGACGCAACAGCCAGCGCAGCAGTTCTTTGGTGGCAGAAGCAGAATTGGCGGCGGCGGCAGCAGCAGCAGGACAGCGGTAGCAGCGGCGCTGGGCAGAGCACTCAAGCTGAGGAAACAAGCAGTACCCATCTGTTAAAGACAGCTAACAAGCACTGTAAATAAGACTGAAAACTAAATGTGGGGACTTGCCTGCAGGTTCTGGTTCAGTAATAAAGGGGAAAAAACAGAATATAGATTTTGACACTGATGAATTCTCAATGGAAAATCATATAGCGACAGCTATTTTTATTCTTAGACCTTATAAGACCCAATGGTTATACATGAGACATGTCAGATGACCCTGTTATCAAAATAAATAGTAGTGCCGCTTGAAAGATACTCTTCACATTTAATGAGTTATTAGTTTATTAACTAAACTGAGGAAATTAGTTGGTGGGACCATGGGAGAGAAATACGCAGGAGAAGATCAGACCATCTAATTTTATCAACAGCCCAACAGCATAAACTAGTAATAAATTCTAAAACAGTGGACTGATATAAGAGGTCATCTGCCATTGTTGTGGTTCATGCATCTAAATAACAAACTTAGCAGAAGAGCTTTCCCAGAAGGAAAAGAATTGATGCGGAATAAAAGACAATGAAGCTGATCAAACAGTAGATCACTTAAACAGTGCCTGTTCAGGTCAGATAAAAAGTTGCATTTCATTGAAAATATGTTAATTTACCCAAATGACAAAAATTGCCAATCCTAATAAACTCTATATCGCTCTAGCTGGTTTGAATGGACAAAATTGATCTACAAGGAATTGAGGTTAAAGTTAACTCTGTACCTAGGTGTTCCTAATTCATTCATCTATATGTATCGGCAGCCATTTGAAATTTTGTATTAAAAAAGGGGAAAACAATGTATAATTTACTTTACTTTAGCTAACAGAAAACTTCAGCTTGTATATGGATGGAAATAGCGACAGGCAGGTCGATTGCATTCTCCTCGTTTAAAATCACGGCATACTTCAACATTGGCGCTCGCCGCCTGGCCAATTAGATACAGAAAATGAAACTTGCAAATTAGTAGCTTGCATACTAGCAGAAAAAGGCAAAAGAAGAGGCACAAATACTAACCGTTGTATGTGTCTCGGGGTGTGCAAACCGGCAGGATTCCCTATTGCACATGTTCTTCAAGAAGTCCCTACAAACTTCAACTCTGTTCTTATTATCTGTGTTTTCAGAGGAGTATGTTTTTCAGGGAAGTTCATTAAATGTCAAAAGCAACAATAATAGTACAAGGGGGGAAACTGATCATTGCGTGTTATGTACCAGCAAATGGTATAGGAGGTGAAGGCGGAGGCCCCATCATTGGTACACCAAGGGGTGGTGGTGGTGGTGGCGGCATGTAAAGCTTCGGAATAATGCATAAAAAGGGATACACAGTATGTTACTCATGATAAATCATCTTACATTTATATTAATAATACATAATGCAAAGATGAACACTCTCCACTAAAAAATACAGGCAAAAGAAGGGTGAGCTTCTCAGTTCTCCAAAGAGCACTGTTATTAAAAATATGAAGAATAGATAAAAAAAAACTCTTTCCATAAAAAGTAACAGTGTAACATGTGGGAATGTATTCAGCAGAAGTACATACCATCTCAGGGTATGGCATAGGAACATGGCTCATTGGTGGCATTGGATGCGCTACTACATGAGAGTACCTACATGCTATGCGATTGCACTGTCCACGCAAGAAGTCTTGGCAAACCTGTCACAGAAACAAAGTAGAAAAACACCTTTTAAGAGTTAGGAAGTGCCAAATGTGGGAATCAGTTAGAAATAGACGATGTTCTTGCTCTAAGTACAGAGAAAACTGTTCTCAGTTGTATTTTGATAGGCAATTTATAGCAATAATAATAATACACAAATTTCAATGAGGTACACTTACAATCGCAACATCTTCAACAGATGAATGGTGCAAGAATCGGCACTCATTTGCTGATCTTGAACACTTCCCACGTGTAAAATCTCTGCAGATCTGCTGAAGTTTCATAAAAAAATTGGTAAGTTGACAATCCAAAATGTTATATGCAGACCAGATTACTGTTATAAGATAGATAAATCAGCATAGCTGCTACAATGGCATCTAATTTAAGCAGGCCTTTAGACATTGTTCTACAAGATAGGTTCAACATTGTTGACACCACCTCTTTCACGAATTTCAACAAAAGGATAGTTACTAGGTCACACAGGGCAAAACAAAATGTATAAACCCTGATATATAATTTGTGTTATCATTTTAAGCACATACTCCCTCCATCTCTTAAAACAGTTCGTTCTGGAGCTTTTGACATTTTTCACAAAGGAATTCGTTTTGGGTGGTCCACAGTGACTTGATTCGCGGCGACAATATTTGTTTTACCCTTGCTTGTGCTCTTCGCTTGCGGGAAAAGTGGCGGCCTCTTCATTTCCAGCAAGTCATTAACGCAGCAAGGAGTCAGCCTCTTCATGGCTTTCAAAATCCCATCGCTTGCTATCCTCGAACGCTTAGATTCATATTTGTTCAACATGCCACAAAAAGCTAAAAATACAAAGTACACCCTTTGTGCCTTTGCAATTTCGCCAACACGCAGGATTGTGCGTGCGAGTAAAAAATCTCGTGATTCTTTGTGATTTTTGTTATCAGCCGCTGCCTGCAAAAATATGAGTACACGCACGGTACGCAGCAGAGCGAAATGCAAAAATAGGAGCCGGCGAGCTCAACTTGCAAGTGCGCGCAAAAAACAGGTGCTGGCAAGCACTGCATGCAACTTGCATGTCTACGTAAAAAAACAAAAAAGAAAAAGAATGCAGTCCTTGCTACAAAAATACGCCATGCAAAAAAACGCAAAAAAGAAAAAAAGTAAGAAGTCCATTGTCCATGCAACAAAAAGAAGCAAGCATGGGATCGAACCCGCACCGCTAGCCATAGAGTGCACCTCAGTAACCAGTCAGACACAGAGAGTTATTCGTTGAATGGATGCCCAGCAGTCCATTTAATAAGGACAAACAGGGGAAAATAGACTAATTAATTACTGCTTGGTATCTTAAATCATGTCCAAAACGAACTTTTTTAAGGGATGGAGGGAGTAGGCATCAATTCTACTCTTAGGTTATCTCCAACAACAACACCCAAAATACAAGACCCATTCGTCCTTTGGGTAGCGCTACAGGCAAAATGTTCAATACTTATTCGGCATCTTCTCCAACAACAAGACCCAAAAGAGAATTCTTTCTGCAAATAGGTTTCCAGGAGAGAGGATGCCCATATTTGAGTTGTGCCTCTCAGGCAACCTAAAATAGGTCTCTCGTATAGGTACTCTGTTGGAGGCTGATTTTGAGTCTCTTGCTATCCATTTTGTGTTTGGGTGCCCATATGGGTTCCTTGTTGGAGACAGTCTTAGTCAGCAGATGGCACTAAATAGAAAGGAATTTTAAACTTTCAGAAAAGGACAGTCAGATCCATGTTATTACCCAATAAAAACATAACAAACTTACCGTCTTCACCTTTGGGTCTTCCACACCAATTGATCTCAGCAATTGCCTAAAACAAAGAAGCAAATAAAAGCAGTGGAATCAGAAGTGCAGCTAAAAATTTTCTTGTGCTCTCACAGGGTAATAGCAGTTTGCATGTCACTCTACAAATTCATCCAAGTCAAGTTTCAAGACTGTCTTCGATCAGAGTCAAGCAGAAACACACTCTGCAGGCTTCCCAAAACAACAGAAAAGGTGGTTATGGGGTATGCTGCTGTACTCATGGAGTAACTTTTTTTTAAGAAAGAGGAGAGTGGGAGGGCTAACAGCGAATTTTCCCAGTCAGGGAGCTCATGGGATTGAATGGTACGTGCTATGCAGAAATAGAGAGGAGTTAGATTCCTACACTGTGACAGGGAATTGAAACAACCTATAGGCCATGTGTTTGAGTCATAAGTAGGTTTTCTCACGAAGCAATGTTGTACATGTTGTAATTTCCTTGCAAAAGGAAAATGCTGTTAGCCATTTGCAGTTTGCATCAGCTGTTAGCGCAAGGTAAAAGGGGCATTGTGAAGCTGCTAATTAAAATTTATATGTTATACTCTGCAGCCTTCATGGGCTCACAGTTAAAGTATCTGCCACTCGTGCTTCTAACCTTCTATAAACATGAAACGAGATAGAGTACTGGATTTCCACAACCGAAGCATAACAATTAACCAGCAAACAAAACCAAACGAATCGAACAACCAAGAATGGAGAAATCAGCCGGTTTCAATACTCCTCTCTCGAACCCTCTCGTGGCTACAGTTCAGAGAGGCGAGAAAGAGATGCCCGGCTTCCTGGTCTCCGCCAGGGGAATCCACGGTCTTCCTCGTCTCCGATGGCCTTCTAGGCGTCAGGAAGTGGGGAAGACCGTGGATCTCCTGCTGGCTGGTAGTTTAGGTCCAAGTTTCTCTAGGCTTTGGTGTCCTGGCGATGATGGTGAGGCGGGTGCAGCATCGTCGCAGAGGAATAAGTCCCTTCGTCCTCGTTCCCGTCGCGGTGGCGCTAACTCCGGCGCCTTCGTGAGGTATGTGAGGGTTGGGTCCTCCAGATCTGGTTCTCTGGATCTATGGAGGATTTGTACAGAAGTCATCAATGTAGTCATGATGTTGTGCTGCTGCTTCGCTGCCTAAGGTGAAGGAGCTTGTGATGGTGGCGGCAACCTCTTTTGTTGAAGGAGAAGGGATAGCTTCTGGTGTAGCGGTGGTGTGGCGAGTGGACCTAGGTCTCTTCTACGGTGCTCTCCGGCGATGTGCCATGGTCCTGGGCCAGGTGGGCATGGGGTGTGTCCCTGGTCGATGGACGATAACTGACGATTTTTTCCTGTTCCTAGTAACGGGATTCTGTTGCGGCTCCTTTCAAAGCCAAGGCGAGATGGCGCTCTTCCTGGTCCATGTTTGGTGTCGCTTGTCCCAACTCCTAGTGTCATCCTCTCTCGATGAGAGTAAAAATTCTGCTACTACCAAGAGTAAGAATTCAGCGACTAACAAGTGGTATCGAGCCGTACTATCACATGTAGCTCGAGCATCTCTCTCGCTCATCTTCCTTTCAGCCCCACAACAGAAAAGTCATAAGCATTTGTTGCAAAAGGAAAAGCAACTAAGCGGATAAAAGGGGCATTGTGAAGGCTGCTACCTAAATTTAGGCCGCTCGCCCCTCCTCCTCTCTCTCAATAGATGCATAGTTTCAGCAAGCAGCTGAGAAATCTGGCAGCCCTCTCCCACGCAGGCAGCCCCCGATAGCGCGTGCCATGTCCATGAAGGCTCGTCTCGGCCTTCGTCGCCTCGCACGCATGGTATGTTGGCGTCGGCAGAGGTCTGGCGAACTTGCACTGGTGTAAAACAAAGAGAACGCGAGCAGTGGCGGCAAAGACTCGCTATGTGGCCAAGTGGCAAGAAGGTTCGAAGAGCAAGGATCTACACTGTGACAGCAGTGAAGGCTTGTGATGGCAATGTTGTAACCTCTTTTTTGAAGCGTGGCGTGGGCGAATGGCGGCAGAAGCGCGGCGGCGGCAAGAGGTCGAGGGGCCTCTGCTGGTCTATGTTTGGTGTAGCTTGTCCCAACAGCAAAGCTCTTAGCCATGCCTTCTCCATCCTCTCTCGATGAAAGTAAATTTGCTAACTGCGAATTCAAATTGACTAACCGACGCGTACGACCTCGAGCTCTTCTTGGGGAGGGAGCAGCGCTCCTGCTCTCCGGAGGCGGCGGCTCTGAAGCGGCGAATGGATGGCGCGATCTCAAGTACGCCTCCACCAGGCGCGGCGATGGTGGGCAGCCTGCAGCAGCGCGGACGCGCCGACGGCGCTTTTGAGGAGGCGCGATGGAGGCGGCGGTGGCGCTGGAGGAGGCGCGCGCGGTTGGCGGGCAGCGCTCTGGAGGAGCTGGTGAGAGCGCCGCGCAGCAATGGTGGCGTGGCGGGTCGATGGGAGCGGCGGCTGGCGGTGGGCGGTGCCCGCAGCGGCGGCTCTCTCCCGGATCGGTACCGACGGGTCGATGGAGAGCGCGACCTTCACAGAGCGCCAGGCGTGGTCTCTCTCGATCGAGTCGATCGACTACCGTGGTTACCACGGGCCCGGGATGTTGTCGGGGACATCGGCCCGGCGGTGGGTGGCCTACCCTCACCAAGACCAACTCGTCCCGCCGGGCTGCGGTGATGAGGTAAAGCTCAGTGCGGCACATGGGAGGCGGTCCGTCGGCGACATTGACTACGACCTAGATCGACGGTATTTGGATGCCCTCATCGCTGCGATCCGCGAGATGCGATTCTCGCTTACCAACAAGCGGACCGCCAAGGAGGCTTAGGGGCGCCATCGCCAGCTGCGGCATGCATCGGCGCGCTCAAGCACCGCAAGTCCACTGCCGCAGCGCACTTCGCCAGAGAGGGAGAACCTAGCCTTCAAGCCGGTGAGGGCGTTGATGACTTTGCTCTCCGTCTCAACACTGCTGCGTAAGAAGATGGTGCGATTCGATGATGACACCTATGGCGAGGAGAGAGATGTCGAAAAGCTCTTCCAGCTGCGTCCCCGAGAAGTACAAGCAGATGGCTCGCTTCGATCGAGTCTCGGCTTTGGATCTCTCCACGATGTCGATCGAGGAGGCGATAGGTCGCCTCAAGGTCGTCGGCGCCGATGAGCCTGATCTCTCTCGGGGCCCATCACCTGCTGGCGGAAGCTCCTTCTCACTCTGGGAGCGTGGCTTGCCGGCCAAGGTGGCCGGAAGAAGGGGAGCCTTCTTCCGCGACGACGAGCGGCCGCAGCGCAATGTCGCCGCAAGCGCGCAGACGCAGAGAGGGCGGCTCATCAAGCGCGCGAGGGCGTCGCGAGGTGATGCCATGAGGCGCCAGGCGGCGGCGTCGGCGAGAGCACGAGACGGCGATGCATAGCTCGGCGCCGGCAGCCATTGGGCCAAGGATCGGCGATACCACCACAAGCAGCGCCAGACCCGTCACCACGCAGAGGAGGAGGAGCTCTGTTCATGGCACATGCAAGCATCGAGCTACCTCCGGTGCGGCAGCTGCCGGCCGCGCGATGGCTCTCCTCCACCTTGGCGAGCAAAAAGCGCGCGCCCTCCTCGGCGGCAACCGACAACGACAAAGACCGACGGGTGGTGCCTCGACACCGGCGCCACCCATCACATGACCGGTCGACGGGAGTTCTTCACCGAGCTTGACTCTAGCGCCCGAGGCTCCGTCAAGTTTGGGGATGCCTCGGCGTGGAGATCAGGACGTCGGCTCCGTCATCTCCACCGCTGTGTGTCTCCGTGAGCATAGGTCGCTCATCGAAGTCTACTACATCCCAGCGTTGAGGAACTCCATCATCGACTTTGGGACAATTTGGATGAGAACGGTTCGCAGCGTGGTGGTTGAGGACGGAGTCATGAGGATTTGGGATCGTCGTCGCCGCCTTCTTGCCAAGGTATCCGAAGCGCCAAATCGACTCTACGTCCTTAACGTGTGGTGGCACAAACCCTCTGTTCATTTGCTTGCTCGTCGGACGACGAGGCGTGCAGCGATGCACGCAGCGTTCGGGCACCTTCACTTTGAGGCCACAGGCGGCTCGGTTGCCACGGAGATGGTGCGCGGCCTGGCGTGCCTCGACCATGTGGAGCACTCTCACGACGTCTGCGTGTTGACGAAGCAGAGGCGACTCCCTTTCCCCAAAGGCGAGAAGCCGAGCCAAGAAGAGGCTCGAGCTTGTGCACGGGGACTTGTGTGGCCGGCAAGTGACACCGGCCACACCGGAGAACGACGCTACTTCTCGCTACTCGTCGACGACCTCTCCCGCTACATGTGGGTGATGGTCTCTAGCAAGAGAGAGGCTGCGGACACCATCGGCTGCCAGTCAGCTGGAGGAGGCGAGCGCGTCAAAAGCTCATACAGCGTCTGCGCAGACCGACAACGGCGGGGCGAATTCCGAATTGGTGAATTCGCGTCGTCATCTTCTTGCCGACGAGGGCATTCAATGACACTACTCGCACCGCCGTCTGACCCGCAATAAGCAGAAGCGTCGTCGAGCGGCGCAACCAGACGGTTGTGGGGATGGCTCGGGCCCTCCTCAAGCAAAGGGGATGCTGGTGTCTTCGGGAGAGGCGGTGATGACGGCCGTCTACATCCTCAATCGCTTTCGCCTACCAAAGGCGCTCGACAGTAGGACGCCGTGACGAGGCTTGGCATGGGCGCAAGCCGGCGGTCTCCCACTTGCGGGTCTTGGTACGCCTCGCGTTCACCAAGGAGTTTGGCCACATCGGCAAGCTCGACGGCAGGAGCACTCAGAGTGTTCATCGGCCACGCGGAGGGCTCGAAAGGCCTACCGCATCTCTCGACCGAAAAGCGGCGTGTGCGCGCACGAGCGCGACGTTGTGTTCGACGAAAGGCGAGGATGGGCGTGGGACAAAAGCGGTGGAGCGACGGCTCGGCTCCGACGTCGACGACTTCATTGTCGAAGTACGTCCACTTCGAGGGAGCTGGGGAGTAGGCGGCTCTTCTTGGCGAAGCGCGTCTACCCCTAGTCCCCGAGCCTCCACCGACCCGCGCGCTGCTACTCAAGCGACAAAGACCACACTCTCCGGCCGGGACCCTCACTGCGATGAGTTCTTCGCCGGCTCCACCACCGGTAACGCCACGCACTCCAAAGACCGACAAGCACCACTCCGCACGTCTAGTCCACCACCAGCTCGTGTCGAGCACGGCCCGGTTGAGCTCGCTACTCCGCTCTCTCACGACGAGGAGCGTGTCGACGCGTACCACGATGGTGAGCCGTTGTGGTACCGTACGATGGAGAACCTTCTCGACGACCAGCCGGTGCCGGGACCGGTGCCTCACGACCTGGAGGCGCAGTTGCACCTTGCGTGTGACGACGGCGAGCCTCGGTCGTTGCAGAGGCCGAGAGACACGCTGCATGGCGCCGCCGCGATGCAGTTGGAGATGGATGCGGTTGAGAAGAACCGCACCTAGGAGCTTGCTGACCTTCCTCGTGGTCACCGCGCGATCACCCTTAAGTGGGTGTATAAGCTAAAGAGGGATGAAGCCGGCGCCATCGTCAAGCACAAGGCTCGCTTGGTGGCACGAGGTTTCGTGCGGCAGAGGAGGGGTCGACTTGACGACGCCTTCGCCGCTCCGTGGCGCGGATGGAGTCCATGCGACTCCTCCTTGCGCTTAGCTACCCGGGAGGGCTGGCGTGTTCATCACATGGACGTCAAGTCGTCGCGTTTCTTAACGGCGACTTGAAGGAGGTCTCGATGCACCACGGCTGGGATTTACGATCCCGGCAAGGAGGGCAGGTGCTCACTTTGCACAAGGCCCTCTATGGCTTCGGCGGCGAGAATGAAGGCGTGGAATGCCAAGTTGGATTCCACGCTAAAGGGATGGGCCGAGCAAAGCCCAAGACGAGGCGACCATCTACCGATGGGGCGGTGGAGGAAATACTTTCTGCTTGGTGGTGGGTGTCACGTCGATGACTTGGTGATCACCGGCACCAAGGATGCAGAGGTGGCGGCATTCAAGGAAGAGATGAAGGCCACCTTCCAGATGAGTGACCTGGGGCCTCTCTCCTTCTACCTGGGAATTGAGGTGCACCAGGATGACTCCGAGATCACGCTTCGACAGACCGTCTACGCCAAGCGCGTCGTTGAAATAGCTGGGCTCACCGACTGCAACCCAGCTCTCACTCCGATGGAGGAGAGGTGAAGGCGAGCCATGAAAGACGACGGAGGAGGTGGACGCTTCACGCGATCTGCGGCGTCTTGTGGGGAGCCTTCGCTACCTCGCCCACACACGGTTGGACTTGGCATTCTCCGTCGGCTACGTCAGTCGGTTTATGCAGCGACCGACGACGGAGCACCAGCAGGCTGTGAAGAGGATCATCCGCTACGTTGCGGGTGTTAGTCGTTGAACTCTCACTCTCGGTAGTAGCAGAATTCTTACTCTCATCGAGAGAGGATAACACTAGGAGTTGGGGCAATTTTCTGGTTTATTTCTCACACAAATGCCATACCAACCTGAGGGGTTGGGGTTACATATTTATAAGCTGCTAGTCAGCCAAGCATATGCTAAGATGCTAGTCTAAGATGCTAATATGCTGTCCTCTAGTCTAAGATGCTGTCCTAAAAACAGAAAAACAGCCACAAGGACCATGTGAGCAGCACAGCCCCACAAAGATCAGCCACACATGAGACTTATCCATCATTCTCCCCCTAAGTCTTGTGCGTCGTCTTCTGGGAGAGTTGAACCATCCCGGTCCTGGAGCAGAGCTCTAGGAACTTGATCCTCCCAAAGGGCTTGGTGAGCAGGTCCGCAAGCTGGTCCTTGGTGTTGATGTAGCTCGCCTTGATGCTCCCTTCCTCTAAACAGCCTCGGATGAAGTGGTACCTCACCCGGATGTGCTTGCTGCGTTCGTGGAACACGGGGTTCTTTTTTGTGGGGGCAGGCGGACTTGTTGTCACCCCCGAGCTTCACCGCTCTAGTGTCTCTGCCAAGGAGATCACCAAGCAGTCAGGCAAGCTAGAGCGCCTGAGTCGAAACGGTGGAGGCCGCTATGTACTCGGCCTCGCAGCTGGACAGGGCCACCACCTGCTGCTTGACCGACTGCCAGCTTGAAAGCATCTAGGCCCCTAAGTGGATTTCGGTGATTAATGTCAATACAAGATTACTATGACTAACGTGTGTTTTGCAGAGGCAATTAAGTTAGGTCATGGTAATGGAGATCGATTGGGCAATCGAGGTTGTCATGCCCCTACGATGGAAATCGTTTCGGTTTTCAAAGGATGGACGACAAGGTTAAGGATAACTAGTTCTAAGTGTCAATTGAAGTTGGAGAGACACTTAGAGTAGTTTAGGACTTTGTTTTTCCTTTGGCCGTACTATGAAGGGGGGTATGAACGGTTAGCTTGACCTAGTTGAGTCTAGTGAGTTAGGTGTGGTGCACACTTGTTAAAACTAGCTCTAGGTAGCTCCTATGAATGGTTAAGATCCTTTGGAGTAAACTTCATTCACATATGATCGAGAGTTGGAAGTGAATGGAGGGTCAAATCGACCGGACGCCTGGCTCGGTCTCTGGCCGGACGGCCATGAGGTCCGATCGATTCATTTGATTGAGGAGAACAAGTCTGGAGGACCGGACGGACTGGAAGGTCGATGTGACCGGACGCTGGGGCCCGTGGTCCGGTCGACTCGATGAAGGGTCCAGACTTGAGAAAGTGTGACCGGGACGCTGTCGTCGGTCGGTGGTGACCGGACCTCGAGTATTCGGCGTCCGGTCGATCTGATAAACATCCAAGAAGCGGCCGGACGCGTCCGTTAAGTCTTAACCGGACCCTGTCGGCGTCCGGTCATCACTTGAAACTGCTATGTTGGTTGAACTGGACCGAGCGTCCGGTCAATACGATCGAACATCCGGTCATCCCGCAGAAGCTCATAACGGTTCGCTTTTTTCAGCCGCCTTATAAATAGAAGCTCTACTGTGTGTGGAGGTACTTTTGCTCATTCAACAATTTGAGAAACACGTTTGTGAGTGCCAAGAAGAGCAAGGTCCTAGTGAGGTGTTTGTGATTTGAGAATTCAAGAGTGAAAAAGTGTTCATCCATCTT